>VZQC01000286.1:2824237-2859705 GCA_009823505.1 Rhizomys pruinosus
AATTAGTTTTTATTGATGCTTTGTGCATTTCATACATTTCTCCAATTCAGTTCAGGCTTATTTCCCTTTCCCTCCCCCCCACCCCCACCCCATCCCAGATCATGCATTCTGCCATAACTGTCCTGCATCTTTCTCTCAGTTTTTTTTTTCATTTTTAGCTATAAGTGACAATCCATGAGTACAAGCTTCCTTCATGCAAAACCTATCTGCAGGCTGTTGTGCCCAAACACCTACAGCCCCACAAATAAAAGAATTAATTGTTAAAAGTAAAACAGGTCAAATCTTGAATTTATTTAAATTCGATATATCATGTAGGATGATAAATAACTGGGAAGCTGAAAACTCGTAATTTGATAGGAAATATTGAAGTGTTTCTGAGACATTGCTAGAAATCATGAGATCAGTTTCAAAATCAAGATATTATAATGGAAATATCTAAGATAGCATTGGCATGTTTTTTTTTTGTCATGCTGTTATATCTAAGCACATATTACACATGCAGGTTAATATATTGGTATTATTACTACATACTTTCATAGTGGAGAAGTAGAGAAATATTCAATGATTGGATTAAGGTCATATTAAGGACTGTAAGTGATTTTGCTGAAGCCAGATAGACTAATTTAGAGACATTTGTTTACTAGGTTTCACTGTCCTGGGGTATTAGGTCAGAAATCTATATTAGTCTCAGTCCACTCCACAGCTTATTAAAGATTTAGCTCAGGTGCTTTATTTTTACCTTTTGCTCCTTTATATCAGCGCTTCTGTTCTGGTCCCACAAAGCATACCTACCTCTTTTATTGGATGCATTCATATATTTATTTAGGGTCAGATTTTTGGCTCAGTATTACTTGAAGCTTGAGGACCTGGGCTATATCCCTAGTTGAAGAAGAAAAATGACTGCTGAAAAATGCTCTGTGAACATCACATGAGTTCTGTGGCATGTGTAAGCCAGAAAACACACACACACACACACACACACACACACACACGCATGCACACTCACAGTCACACTACTCCATTAAATGTAATAAATTTTTTGAAAATTGTTTCCTTACTTGTGTACTTGTATTTCAGGAATCAAGAATCACTATTCATTCAATCATTCTCAAAGTCTGATGTTCTATAGGTACTTAATTTGGAATGGGTAAAGCATGTTATGGTTATTCTTATTCCCCTACTAAATGTGCAAAATAAGATATTAAGGGCTTGTTATTTAAAGAGACTAAACTATACATATTTTATACAGATTATACAATCATTGTCTTATATCAATATCTGAGATGCTATCATCATTATAATCATGAAGATACCAAGATTTAAAGAAGTTAAGTGATTTTCCCACAATCAATTATTAAGCAGATTTCCAGGCATCAGATTCTTGTAAGTTCATCACACATTTAACTAATCAGTTAGTTGGCTTCAAACTTAAAATAATTGTTCTCTAATTTCTGAAGCTTCATTTGAAAATTTTACCACTGCTAAAAATCTGTTGTGACTTATCTGGGGATGAAATAATTTCAAATAGTGAAATAAGTTCATAAAAAGTAATAATTATTTATTATGATATTGGAGCTGGGCACTGTCAGAACTGAGAAATTGATTTCTGACAAAGCATTCCCTTTTCTATCTAAATTTTGTCTATTTGTTTTGACTAGTATTTTAGGGAACATATATTGATTAATCCATGTTATGATTGAGAAATCTACTATAATTTGGTAAATCAAGGGAGAAAATGTCATTTACCCAAGATGTAGCTTAAAGTGGAAATGTTTCTGAGACTCAGTGGGAAACATGGGTGTAATGGAAGATCTTAACTAACTTTCCTCTAAAGTAGTATTATAGAAGAATCCATCTAGAATAGAATAAAACATTTAACACATAAATAAAATATCCATTTGCTATATGAAAATAGTATCTCTCAATAAACAAAATCATAAAATTCCTGTAAGATGGGTGGAAATTTTATTTGAGTCTTTTGGTGGAAATAATTTCTATGTCAGAAGCTTAGTTAGTTAAATATTGTCAAACACTCAAAACAATTTTATATTAAAGAGAAAAAATTAGGAAAAAAGAATCACATTCTTAGAAAAAATACTCAATATATGTTCTGTAATAATACAACAGATTTCAGTGGCATATTTTGCTATGAGGGATTTTTTTTGTCTTTTCAAGACAGGGTCTCCCTGTAGCCCCAGCTGTCCTGGAACTCTCTCTGTAGACCAGGCTGGCCTTGAACTCACAAAAATCCTCCTGACTCTGCCTCCCAAGTGCTAGGATTAAAGGCGTGCGCCACCACGCCCGGCTGCTATGAGGGATTTTTAAGTTCAATTCTAAGATGTTGTCAAGAAACTCAGTATCACACCATTCAAACATGTATTGTATGCTCACCAAGACAATTTAACTAGATCCTACACTTTTTAAAATTTATTGAGTTGTACAATTTATACAACAGTTCTTGTATTTGGCAGATAAAGAAACAATGTTACTTTACTTTTCTACATTGCATAGAAAGTTGATGAGTAACATCAGGTATTATATTTAGTAAAAAACAAAGAAATAAACAGGAATTATAAGTTTGCCTTCTAAACAGAGAACTTTGAAGTAAGCAGATAACAACTGAAGAAATAGTCAAGTGAAATTTTATGGCAAGAAACACGTTATGATTTTATACAGCTTAATCTACATCAGAAAAATCACATAGGCATCTATTCCACTTGAGACTGCTTCACAAACAGCATTCATGTGTGGTAAAAATAAAAATAACAACATATGTGTTCTTTATTTTGGAATTCTTTCTTCTTGATACTTTGTCATCTTTTCTTTCACTAACACTTCATGCTAATTGACTTTCTAAGACTTTTTAAAAGATACTGAACTTTTTCTTTTAAATATTTTATTAATATTCTCCTTTCTTATTTAGCATTTTATACATGAATAGAATTCATTTTTATCATATCCACTTCAATAGACCCTCCCATTCATCAGAACACTCTGGATAAACTTGTCCTCTTTTCTTATAATCCAATTATTGCTGCCTGTATGTGAATGGATATAGTGTCATCCACTAAGTTATTTGCTATATACTACGGACCACAATCCTGAAGAAAAACGTTTCTTTCTCCCCTGGTATCCATCAACTTCCAATTTCTGCTCTGCTAAGGGATGAATTTATCCCCCATCCATGTGGGATTATTGATAGCCTTGGTTTTGTACAGAATTTTTCCAGGTAACAAGAGAGGCTGTTTATGATGGCATCAGCCATGTAATGTCCAGAAGATATGTAGCAGTGTTACCTAACCTCTATCTCTTACAGTCTTTCTTCTCTCTTTTTAGCAGATTTTTTTCCTGGAGCCTTGGGGCAGGAGAGTTATGTAGATATACCATTTCTGGGTAAACAATTTATAGTTACATATTCTCTGCACTTTTATCACTAATGAGTCTTTGAATTAACTGTTCTCTGCTATATAAAGAAAGTTATCTATCAAAGAGTGAGAGCTGCATTATTCTATGGTATAAGGACAAATATTTAGAAGACACATACTATGCCCATTTTGAAAAATAATAATAGTAAGTTATCCCCTGCTTCCAATGACTGCCATATTCATTGTCTCCTGACAAATGTTACAGATCCCAGCAGACTTAAAATCCACTCAGAAAGTACATTATTAACCCTTAACACTTCTGGCACTCTTGTACCCATGAGCACATCTTTCAAGGTTGTCATTGTTCTAGATCAATGGATTCACAAATTAATCATGTATATATTATAAATTATATTTTTTAAAGATCTGTCACCTCCATCCACCTTCATAATAACTTCTATCACTGTGAAAGCAAGCATATATGTAGAAAATTTCCAGTTCCGTACCACCTTGATTTTTTTCCATGTTTTGTAACCAATATATATGTTGTCTTCAGGAAATGGGTCTTACTATTAGGCTTTTGTGAGAAGCCAAGATCAATGGAAATAGTGTGTATCATTTCAGCAATATGTGATCTCACTGAACAACAATACATAGGCAGGCATTCCATACTTGGCACTGGGATTTTTGTTTGATAATATTTATCGTCTGGAAGGAGCATTATCCTCCTGTGTATGGTAGTTTCTTTGAAATTTAAAATGCAATTTTGGAATCTTATGAGTTATTACCTTTCTGTAAACCATTTCCATGCATCCTTAGTAATAGTCATTTCTCCTCACAGCACCTACTGAACTGTTCCTTCTCATCCTCTTTCTGGTGAGATAGCTCAATAGGGTAAAGGTACTTGTAGCCATACCTGTTGACCTGAGTTTGATCCACAGGATTCACTAAGTCAAAGGAAATGAAAAAGATGTTTTTTTTTCTATAATACCAAAAGAGCTAAATAAGTTAGATTACTGGACAATAATAAAATAGATGAAATTGATAATATTATGTAAAAGATTGAATAGATATTTATGCAAGGAAAAGTTGCACATAACCAAATGATAATGTGAAAATTAAATTAGATGATCTTCAGAGCAAAAGCATGAGCATAGAGTCAACAGAATTAAAAACAAAATCAAAAGAGCTGTCTATTCTATCATGTATATTGCTTCAGTATACATAATAGTCAAACATCTAAATAAATGATGTTCACTCGATTGATGATACCAATAGAAAACTAAGAAGATACATATACATATACATATAGATGATATAAACAAGGTCTAAATGTAAGTAGAAACAAGAATAATCTATACCACTAACCCAACATTGTGTCATTGTACATGGTCTTCATTCTTTTTTATTTTATTCTTAACCTCATGTTGTACCACAAGTAAAAATACCCTTTGAGGAGTTAACAGTGATATTTGAGCACCAACTGCCAACTCCAGATCTAATTGCATATAGCTTAAATTGATATAGTGAGACATTAGTTTTTGATAAATACTAAAATCAGAGCTTAATATTCACATGTTCAGGTTTTTCTATATTTTCTACGTCATTATCAGTAGGCAAAATTAGATAAAATGTCCACAGTTTTCATCCACATGTACATTCATATATTATTCAGGTTCAAAGGGCAGAAGGGCCATGAAGAATTAATATCTTTTGTCCAAGTCTGCTAAAGAACAAGGAAAGTTTGAAGACAAAGGACAATGCTTGTTATGAAAGAGAAATGAAAACCTATATCTCTCCCAAAGACAAAAAAGTTCAAAGGTCCCAAGGACTCCTTTGGCTTTCTTTTCATTCTTCTCTTGAGTATCACTCCAAAATCAAAGGAGAACATCCTGCCTTATGTATTGGTGATGTTGTAAAGAGACTGGAAGACATATGAAACAGTACTGTTGCAGATGGCAAACAGCCTTATGAGAAGAAGGCTGCTAAGCTGAAGGAGAGATACAAAAGTATATTGCTGCCTACAGAGCTAAAGGAAAACCTGATGCTGCAAAAAACGGTATTGTGAAGGCTGAAAAGAGCAAGAAAAAAAAAGGAAGAGGAGGAAGACATAGAAGATGAAAAGGATGAAGAGGAGGAAGATGAAGATGATGAATTTTTTCTACTGCAGTTTTTTTTTCTTGTCTATAAAGCATTTAACCCCCCCTGCCCATACACAACTCATTCATTTTAATGAAAAGAAAAAGAAATGTAAGGGTGTTTAAGATTTGTTTTTAAACTGTACATTGTCTTTTTCGTATAGTTAACACACTACCAAATGTGTCTTTAGATAGCCCTGTCATGGTTGTATCTTCAATAGCCACTAAAGCAGCCTGGTACAGTATGGGGATTGTGAACTGGCATGGAAATTTAAAGCAGGTTTTGTTGGTGCACAGCACAAATAAGTTATATTTGGGGACAATAGGGGTTTTTTTGCATCTTTTGTTGCCTCTGACACAGTTTATACAAAAATAATTGTTCTATTAACTGAATACCTGTCTGAAATTGCAAAAAAATAAAATAAAAAATTGCAGCTGTTTTGTTGACATTCTGAATGATTCTAAGTAAATACAATGTTTTATTTTAAAAGTATATTGAAACATGTATCAATATGATATGTAATTTAGGAACATTAAGTAAATCGTCTTTTCACCTGCATGCAAGCTGTGAATCCCTAAATTTATTTTGGAATTAACCTATATCTTATTTCCAGACTTTATAAATCTGAAAAAATAAAACATTTTTAAAAAGGAAAATGAAAAAGAAAAATTATAGAGAGCAATTTCTCTAAAATCAAAATAATTTAAGAGGAACAAAATTAAAAAAATTTCACTAGGAAATCCAACTTAAAATTTTAAATTAAATTATCCAATTTCCCATAGATTGTCCTCCTTTAATACAGTGAGACACAAAGCAAAATGAATAAACGAGAAGATGAGCAAGAGCTGTAGTGAAGACGGTGCATAGAAAAGAATAATTGGCAGATTGATGGAGCAAACATAATGGGCAGTATGTATTATGAATTATGTACATGTGCAAAATTATCAAACAACACATTTAATTAAACTAAAAAGAAATGATATTTGATTGTTGTTGTAGGAAAAATGTATACCACTTTTGAGAGCAGGGTATACAATTAATCCAATGCCAGAGATGCCATAGTTCAAAGTACAATATTCAGAGAAGGGAGCATATACTCATAATTGATTCAAGTAAAGGAATTACCCTGCCATGTACACTAATAGAAGCGGTAGGTGCTAACCTAAACCAAATAAAACCTAGTTTGTTATAATATTTCCTATCTTTGTCTGAATATTTTCTAGAATATCAAAGACAACAAATCACGTGTACTCTTTCATATTCTGGTTCTAATTTTAAATACTTGTGTGTGCATATGTATATAAATGTCTATGAGAGTGGATACAATTTTTGAAACTGTAGCTGTGAGAGCAAAATGAGAGGTGTTGAGCAAGAAATGTGTATACGTGATATTAATGAAGAATGGAGGTCATACGGGTATTGTGGCTGACCATAATACATTAAAATGGGGAGAAGAATCAACAGAAAATATTGTTTTGAAAAGTGTCCCTTCAAAAAGATTATGGAACTCTGGCCTATTTCTGAGTATTTGGTGAGCCATTTTTCACTGATACATACTTGTGCCAGAGGTTCTGCCTTCTCGATTGTCCAAAGTGATGGAAGCCAGATAGTAATGAATTGTAACATCAAAATAGTGGATAACAAAGAAACTTTTGTCTTCATAAGTAAATTTTAAGTAATTTCATCTTCGTAGTAGGAAGCTGATTCACATTTATATTTTGCCTTTATGTACATTAATGAAATATCAAATAACTAATAAAATATTATTTAAAATAATTTAACTTAATTAGAAAATTAAATAATGCAAAAATTAAGAAACATGAATACATTTAATGTTAAATTTTGGTTTTTTTAATTTTTTTAAATGTTATTTATTTTTGTGTGTGTATGATTGTACTGTCTGCATGTACATTTGTGCACCCATGTCGTGCAATGCCACAGAGGTCAGAACAGGGTGTCAGATTCTCCTGGAACTGGAGTTAAAGACGGTTCTCAGCTGCCATGTGGGTGCTGGGGATCAAACTCGGATCTTCTGCAAGAGCAGTCGGAGCTCTTAACCACTAGGCCATCTCTCCAGCCCCTAATATTAAATTTTAAATTCACTAGGGTCTCATTATTTAAATGTCAATGACAAACTGCCATATAGGCATCAAGAATTTGTACTTTATTTTCTAGGCAACCAGGAATAATGATATTTTGATTTTCTAGTATTTTGGTGACTGTTACGCACATACAATTTTATCTTTTGAGAATTTCATAATGTGTACAGTCAATCTTCATCATAACATATGACATATATTCTTGCCCTCCAGTTTTCTGCCCCCCAAATCTTCATTTTCCCTCCCAAATTAATCTGTGTAATAATTTTTTATGACCCACTAAATCCAATCACTGCTGTCTAAATGTGCATGTGTATGGGGTCATGCACTGTGGCATTACCAAATTACCAGTGACAGCACCCCTGTAAGAACTGTGACTATTCCCATTAGCAATTCCATTAGTTCCTCTGGAAGGCATGGTCCATATGGAATCACTAACACCACCATGCTGGAATTTTAAGTCTTTTATCTTTTTGAGATTTTGTGGGAAATAACCATAGCTGCACTGATCATGGGAGTAACCACAGTGTCATGTCCAGAGGCCAGCCTTTTACAGCCCTCCTCCCTATCTTCAAGTCTAACATTTATTGTCCCCACTCTTCTGCAATGTTCCCTGAGTGTGGGTGAGGGATGAAATTGATAAAGGTTGCCTGTCTGTATGACCAAGGTTGAAAGGAGCTTAAATATATGGATATAAATGTAAATATATAAAGGCAATTTGATAACATAATCACTTAGAAAAAAAAAAGTAGTTTCCACAGGGACCATAACTTTCCTAATCATTGATTTAGCAATGTTTACACTACCAGCCATAAATACCTTTCTATGGAACAGAGCTAAAATCCAATCAAGAGATTGATTGGTTGCCCCATAAGCAGTTTTGACACTAATTCTCTAGCAGAAACTTCTTGCTTAGTACATTGTATGGTAGCATGCAGGGTCTAGTCCAGGGTCTAGAACAATGATGTAATTTTTCTTCCAGAAGCCTATACAGTCTTTTACCACTATGAAAGATAACCAACCAGAATAAGTTTTTTTTTTTTTTTGGTCTTTTTTTTTTTTTGAGACAAGGTCTCCCTGTAGCTCTGGCTGTCCTAAAACTCACTCTGTAGACCAGGCTGGCCTTGAACTCACAGAGATCCACCTGCCTCTGCCTCTGAAGTGCTAGGGTTAAAAGCATGCGCCACCATGCCCAGCAGATGTTTTCTTCTTCAATTCAAGATTTATTTGTCTATTTCGTCCAAACAAGGAGTGTGGTCTTCAGAAATAGGGTCTTACCAACTATCTTTGATAGAAAACTAAAACCAATGACAACAATTTCTCTTGTTTTTGGTGTCCCTGGGGCCTCACTGAGCAATAACTAAGAATGTTAACCGACCTGGCAATGTGATTTTAATTTAATAACCCATGTTTCTGGATGCAGCATTGTTCTCAAAATCAGGATATCTGTGTTGAAACTCATTTAAAATTCTCCTTTAATTAGCTTATAAATGATAAAGGTTTCAAAATGTTTTATACAACCTTAGATTTTGTTATTCTATCCCCTAAACTTTATTTCTCCCACTCTTTGCCACAGTCCCAACTTACACCTATAGATTCCATTATGACCTCACTATTTCTTTCATAGCACATGTGTTCTTCTATGCACTTTTATTGTGTTTCATACTTAGGTTGCAATGTCAAAGGCTCCCATGTAACTTCTCCATCGCTTTGGTTAACACTTTACATGTCCCTTAGTTTCTATGTCTCCATTTTTACACTATCTGTTTGCTTGAATCATTCTGTCCAAAGTACTCTATGTCTCTATATTCAACTCACAATAATCTATGCTATCACCCACTATTTTACTGACTTCCAAAAGTACATATTAAATGCACAAAACACAAGATTTTAAGGTAGCACACAAATATGAGAGATGGCATGTGATATTTGTCTTTGGGGTTCTGTGCTACCTCATTGAGTATACAAGTTTTTCTTAAAATTACTTTAAAATATTGTATTATATTTCATTTTTTATCATTTTTGCAAGGGTCTCATGTTGTAGCCTTTGCCTACCTGAACTTTCCTATGTAGACCCTGTGTCCATGAACACAGAAAGATTTGCCTGCTTCTTCATGAGTGTAGGGATTAAAGACATGGGCTACTACAATCAGTTTTTAGTGCAAGTATTTCAAACTATTTTTGTGATAATCTAGCTGAAATTTAATTAGTTCCAGGCATGTTGTAGATTATATTTACATATTACTTTTAAATTACATATAATTTTTATTGAAAAATTTACATTATTTTACAATACAGCCTTAACCCTTATTCTGGTGTTTAATATCTTGGACTCACCTCTTCCTCAAATCTGCTACAATAGAAACAGAAACACAGGACACAGAATGAAACAAAAGTACTGCTTCATGTTTGTTTTCAATTGTAAAACAACGAGAGAAATTGTTCAGTTTATGAGAATCAAGTAAATTTTTATATAAAATTAAAATATTATAGTCTTCCATAATTTATAAATTATTAAGTAATTTTGTGTCTGATTAATGCAATAACAATAGTATAATTTTTTTGTAAAAATATATATCTAAAATGAATACTAGCTGGGCGTGGTGGCGCACAACTTTAATCCTAGCACTTGGGAGGCAGAGGCAGGCTGATCTTTGTGAGTTCGAAGCCAGCCTGGTCTACAGTGTGAGTTCCAGGACAGCTGGGGCTACAGGGAGACCCTGTCTTGAAAAGACCAAAAAATATAAAAATAAAAATAAAATTTAATACTAGCACTTTTGAAATTAATGTATAAATAGTATCCTAAAGGATAAGAACAGGCAGTGACATTTAGTAATGATCTTCTAATGACATTGTGTGTGCTATTTGGATTTGTGTGGTTATTTCTTGCTTATATATGATTTAATTTATAGTACATTTAAAAATTCATTTTGATTTCTTTTCTTAAAACATAATTTTCTAACAGAAGCAGTGCAATCAACATCTCTGAATGGTGCTCTGCTCTCTAAATTTCAAAGGAAATAGAGGCCATACCCCAATCCTTGCAGAGGTGTTTAATCTAATTGGAAGATTAGACAAATACATATAAACACAGGCAATAGAAATCAGGTGATCCTCCACAGTTATCCAATTCAAATATGTTACAGAGAAACACCTCATAATTGCATTTAGATCCAAGTCCCTAGCTGTGTAATTGCTCTGCCCTTTGGTACCTACACTAAAGTTAGTGCTGTGGATCAAGAATTAGAAGTAGCAAATTCTGTTCTAGCTCTTTTCAACTGGCCTTAATTAGTAGCTGAGGTTCAATGTCTCCAAAATACAATTTCAACTTTAATTTCTTATAGAGCATTGTTAACAATGAATCTGATTACTAAATGATTAAATACTGTGGAAGTCCTATGCACACAAGAAAGCTATGTAGAGATTTTAGGAACTATTTCTTTGCAGTTTCTTTTTACTCTTGGTGACCATTTTGCCTATAGCTCCCATAAAATTCATGATTTGATCCATTTAAGTTCCCCTTTCTCATGAAAATATATGTATTGATTAACTTATAGGCATAAATATTTACTAATTATTAGTTTTTGTCAAATTATTTTGGATTATTACAAAGTTTCCTTTATGAAATATATTTTCTGTTTCATCAGATTATATGAATGATTTTTGTAAAATAATTTTATTTAAGGCCTAACATCTTTACATAGCATGGGTTAATTCAACATATGTTTCTTTTGATTGATAGTTCAGTCAATTCACAACCATATTTAGTACCTAGCCTTTGTCAGGATTTGTGCTATTTCAAGGTATGAAGTTATAGACATTTTCTTTATCGAATTACATCCAAATTTTGAAGAAAGTTTTATTTGTTTTAGTTCATATATATATATATATATATTCTGAAATTTTTTTTTTTTTTTTTTTTTTTTTAATAAAATTTAAAAAGAAGAAAGAAATTCAGCTTGTTGGATGAATGGAATATTTTACTAAATAGATTGTCAGAAGTGCTTGCTTGAAACAGACGTAATATAGCACATACCTGAAGTGTGGACCAAGGAAGGCAAATAATTGAGAGGAAAATATTTCAAGCTGAAATGGGACTAGTTTTGGGGTTTCTCTAATGATTTTATTTGATACTATAAAGTATGTTTTTAACCACTTATCCATCTCTCCATCTGCATTCACGTTTTTAAAAAACATTTACTGTCATTTAGTTCCAAATAAATAATGTATGTGTATCAAACTTAAAGAAATGAATAGACAATGACAATCCTAAAACATATATTTAAATCAGTATTATACTTTCTAAATTAAGGAAACTTCACTAAGTTTCAGAAATGTCAAATATCAATTACTGATTCCTCCAGCTGTCTGTTTGCTACTTAGATTTCATAGGTGTTTAATGATGTGTGGATGAATTCATTGTTTTGGGAATTTAAAACCACGATGTACCCTTAGCATGAAAATACCATTTTGTTATTCTAAATTAAGTATGGTTTTTGTTGATATTGTTGTTTCTGTTTTTCTGAGACACTACGTATAGCCTAAACTGGCCTTGAACTCACAAGATATCCACCTGCCTCTGCCTCTGGAGTTGTGGGATTAAAGGTATGTGCCATGAGGTTCAACCATTGTTTTTAGTATCATAGAACCTGATAAAACTAGTATTTGTATGTGAGTGGGTGCACATGCCATGAAACACATACAGAGATCAGAGAACAGATTTGTCGAGCTTATTCTTTACTTAGATATTCTAATGGGCCCCAGGAATTGAGTTCAGTGAGTAAACAATTCTTGCAAAAGCCGTGACCATTTTTTTCCAATAATATAAATAGAGTTATTACTTTGTGCAAGTCAATGTGTCTACAGGGGGAAACAGAGTCAGGAATAATTCCTTCATCAATGGAAGCCTTGACAGATCCCCTCTCCCATCTTTCACTGTTCCATGAAAGTTTGGTATATTACAATTGATTTAATTATGGGTGGATAATTTTTGTGTTTGTTTCTGGAGTTTAAGCCACCAATGTACCTTTAACATGACACTACATTTTGATTACTCTAAATTGATAGTTAAGAATTGGTCATTGTCCTGGTTTGTCTTCCATTGCTGTGACAAAACACTCTGACCAACACCAACTTGGGGAGGAAAGGGTTTATTCAGCTTATATCTCCTGGTTCACAGTTCATCACTCAGGGAGCACAAGGCAGGAACTCAGGGCAGGAACCTGGAGGCAGGAGCTGAAGCGCAGGCCATGGAGGAATGCTGTCCTCTGGCTAGCTCCCTGGCTCATGCCCAGCCCGCCTTCTTATACAGTACACAACAACCCGCCCAGGGTGGCACCACTCTTGTGGGCTGGGCCCTCCCATGCTTCTTGACCATCAAGACAATACTCCACAGATGTGGCCACAGGCCAATCCAATGGAGCCAATTCTCCAACTGAGGTTCCCTCAACCCAGGTGTGTCAAGGTGACACTAAAGCTATCCAGCACAATAATTATGAGAAAATTCTACCATAAGGGTCAAATATATATATATAAATAATATTTATATATATATTATATATATATAAAATGTGTGAATCTGCATCCTTCCATATTTTTTACAATATGGACTTTTGCCAAATTAAATGAATCTATTAAATGTAATTTAGCTAAGAAAGGAATAAAATAAATATTTTAAATTAGGCTTGTTATGCATTCCAACCAGTTTGTGGTTTCTTCACTCTAAATACAATATACCTCTTTCTATGCAAAATGTTTTATTCCTTCTCAGCATTATATTTCTATGGAGAAAAATTATCATGATGATTGTGCTAATGAATGTCAAATTTAAGAAGAAACATCAGTTTAACAAACTTTTATTGCATCAATTCAAATATGAAATATTTTACATGTCTGTTAACAATGCTTTTTTATTTATACTGTGAGTTTTGTGTGGAAATATATTTGGAGAGGCCTCCAAGCATCTTAAGTATTGTCAATTGACTCCTAAAATGGAGTGATTTCAGTTGTACTAGAGTTTCATTGAGAGTAATAATTGAAGATAGGGTAAATGATATTACTGTTTTATATGGAGCATTTATTCATATAAATGGCACTGGGGCTCATGCTTAGCACATCCTCACTGATTTTATGCTACAGTTTTGTCAAAGACCGTCTCTATAAGGATTAGAACTTATATTTTTTTCTTTTTTTTAATTTTTATTTATTTATTTATTTTTATGTGTATGAATGTACTGTCTGCATGCAGGTCTGCGCACCCGTGTCGTGCTATGCCGAGGCGGTCAAAAGAGCTTCTCAGATTCCCCTGTAACTGGAGTTCTCCTGGAACTGGAGTCACAGACGGTTCTCAGCCGCCATGTGGGTGCTGGGGATCGAACCCGGGTCCTCTTCAAGAGCGGTCAGCACTCTTAACCGCTAGGCCATCCCTCCAGCCCCAGAACTTATATTTTTTAGTGCTTCTTATAGACCATCATACAGTTACTGAGCCTAAGAATGCAATTACTCATAATTTCAAAAATAAATGCAATAGTGTTATAAATAACATAAATGGAATGTAAAAGTTGTATATTTTGTTAGGAAAAACATTAATATATGGATAATCAAGTTTTGAAGTGTTATTTTCACAATTTTATCCTTTATGATTTAAGAAATATTCAAGGGCCTTTGTCTTATTGAGTCAGTATGGTATTTGTTCTCAACATAACCATTGCTGATAATTCACATGTGCAAGTTTCCAGTGGCCTGAAGGACCCTAATTCTTTGTGTTCATGGAGCAATGTTTCTGTTCTCTCTTTTGCAATGGTCTCTGAGATATAGGAGGGTGAGATTTAATATAAGAGTTCTACTCAGGGACATACACTCTGCAGTGTTGTGTTCTTTAAATTTAGCCAGTTGTGGTATTCTATGTACATTGCAGTCTGCTGTATAAGGAAGCTTGGCTGGTGAGAGTTAAGGGCTACAGTAGCATTCTCTCTCCCCCAATTTCTGCTATTTTCCATGACTCTTCTGTGTAGATGTTCCACTGTAGACAAGTCAACTGGGACTGAGCATCTTGAGCATCTCTCAGACATTTATTCTTTGTATGTGACCTGTTGTGAAACTCTGCAATAGCCTGCATCTGTTACGAAAAGAGGCTTCTTTGAAAAGTGGTATATGTTATACTTGTCTGTAAATATAAGAATCCATAGAGCCTACTGCTGAAGATATTTCAGACTCAGGACTTTAACATTGGAGCAGGAATTGTCCACTAAGCCTTCTACTTGAAGTCCAGCTTTCATAGATTTTGAGGATATTTATGTGAGCTGCTAAGGGGAAAAAAGTCTATTCAGTGGTCCAACCAACCTGAACCCTAGTAGCAGTACTTACTAGCATACCAAACTACCTCTACTGGTGGGCAGTAGCACTAGGGTCTGGGGGACAACCGACAGCTATCTAACTGGATTTTATTATTTTTTTATTGATGCTTTGTGTATTTCATACATCATTTTCCAATTCAGTTCATGCATATATCCCTTTCCCTTCCCCCGCCCCACCCCTACCCATCCCAGATCATGCAGTCTGCCATAACTTTTCTGCATCTTTCTGTTTTTTTTTTTTTTTTTTTTTTTGTTTGTTGTGATGTGTGTTTTTGTTTCTGTTTTGCCTTCATTTTTTTTAAACAAATAAGTGATAATTTTGTGAGTACTAGGCCATCCTTCATGTAAACCGAATTTGAAAGGAGTTTGTGCCCAAACCGCACACAGGTCATCGGGTCCCACCATCCCATCAGGGGGTTGCTTGTATGTGTCAATCCAATACGTGATCAAATGAGTGTCCAGTTCCATATTATTTGTAGTTTCACCATTGCCCCAATCGCAGCCCTTAATTCTATCACACCACCCTTTCTGCAGATTGTTCTAAGCTTTAGAAGAAGGGGCACAGGTGGATGAGAAAGCAAAACAGTCTACTTTCTGAAGCTGTGTTGTTTTGGTCTCTGGTCAATTCTGGCTGTTTTCTTTATGGGTTGACAGTTTGTCCAGGCAATACCTTTCGATCCTACTAATGAAGCACACGCAAATTAGTATATATAGGTATTGTATACAGTATAATATAACCTTTGCATCCTACGTAATAACCACATGCAATTAAAATTATGTAATCTTAAACAGTACTAATTGTTATGGGTAGGTTACTTTGGTATATGACAACACGATGTTTGTGAATAGGTATGTTTAATCCATGAATTACGTTTTTCTTCTGTTAAGTGTGACGGGTCTTCGTGTGCGTTTATAACTCTCCTAACCATTAAGAGGATGAAGACTTGTGGCATCAGTCATGGGTTATTCCTCCATAAGGGAGAGCTAATTAGCCAATTAGATTGGGATATCACAGACATTATGGCTGACACTGGCGGCACAGTATTTCCAAGCCAGGTGAAGGTGTAAGCTGGTGTGATGGAGGAGTCTGCTGACTCCAAGGAGACCTGTATATGCTTTATTGGTTTAGTGGCACTTTGGTAACACTCTCTGCATTACCAGAGGCCATCTGTATACTCTGCAAGTGTGCAGTCTCCATACATCTTTCCCATGTTATACATCAGGTCTCACAGCAGGGCCTTATCAACCTCTCTTCCTGCAATATCCAATTTGGATATAAATTGCTGTTTGCCACATTTAGTTGATTAAAAAACACTGTTAAAATAACTTTGGGATTGGCAAAACAAATGTTCTCTATAATTTTGCTGTCATATAGTATCACCTTTGTAGCAATCTCTTTCCCTAATAGGATGATTAAATTTAAAAAATTTAAGTTTGTTTCCCCAAGTTAATTCACATATAGTACCCAAAACAGCATGGGTGGACATGAAGAAATCTGTGGCTTCATTCCACCCTATAGGTATGTAAATACAACTGTCTTTTTTGAGACTCATGGGTCAAAAATAAAAACCTAAAAATAAAAAAAGGGGGGGAACAGATCAGATATGAAAATTTTTGTAAAAAAAACCCCTGCAATCCAAATCTTAACCACTAGAACTATGGGAAAAGGTATTTGTATTTTTTTAAACGGCCAAAAAAAATTCAACTACAAAAATTAAGTAGTTTAGAAAGAAAACAGCTTTGCAGTAAGTAGGATTACCAGAAAGTGGCAGCAGAAGGATTGACTCCTCTGGGCATTGAAGGAAGAAAAGCCTCAAGTTTGCTACAAACATCAGCCCCCTCTGTGATCCTATTTGTAACAACTATTTTTTTTTAATGATCCTAACAAATTACCTAGGTGCTGCAAAGGTTTTAATACATAGAAGACTTCTTAACTCCCCAATAGATAGGAGAAATTATGATTGATGATGAGGTTGTTCTCAGCTGTAGATTGGAGCCAGTGTTATAGAGGTATTCTCTTGTAAAATTGGTAAAAACTGCCTCTTTAATTGACTAATGGAACATAGAAACTGTGAAAAAGGATTATTCCTATTCAAACCAAACATATGCTATCTAAGTCAATCCTTAAGCTTATGCAACTTAAGCAAAGTATCATAAACAGGAGACTGATATCACAAATGATTATTCATCCAAGAGAGATGTTGGCAGAGGATCCAAGCCCCCACAAAAGGATAAAGGCCTCCTTGCCTTCCAAAACTGGCATTCTAAAACTGGGATTTATCAGCCTTCCTATGGAAGAGAACTTTGGTGAGGTGCAGTATCAGCCAAATAACACATGGTTGGGAGAGGTCATGACCTATAAAAAAACCGTTTATTCTCTGTTCCAAATCTTAAACAATAAAATGAATCCTTATCCTCAAGGTATACTAATTTGATAAGAGGATTATATATATATGATATATTATATATATATATTGTTTTTTTTTTTTTTTTTTTTTTTTTTTTTTTTTTTGTTTCATTTTGTTTTGTGGTAAAAACATTTAAAAGAAATCCCCAATTTAATTGTCAAAGCATAATATTGCTTTATTAAGGTTTTAAGTTTTATTAAGATTTTATTTTTTCCTTGAAATGACAAATGAACTGAATGCCAGATGTATGCAAAGGGGAAATATTATTTAATTACATGTTTTCTGAAAATAAATTGATACTTGAAGATGCATAAAACCCACCTGAAAAACCCAGTACTTTTATTATTTTCTTGTATTTATTATTCTGCAGTGAACAAGTCTATCTTCTCCATCTTTGCTCCACAATCTGTCTTTTTCAATAAAATTCCTAAAAACTATGTTTACTTAAATATATTCATATCTCTTGAAAAAAAATTATGGAAGTATCCATTTTATCGTCAAATTAGTAAGACCCTATTTATAAATGGCAGTATCAAAAATAATAGAGTTACATATTTTGTTGTATTATCTAAGAGATTTCTGCACAAGTTACTTCTTATATAGCAATGTATTATGACAGAAAGAAGAAAAACTTGGAATTATTCCCTCAGAATGATTCAAAAAATAAATAATGCAATTTATAGCAATCAATAAAAGTATATCAACTATGAATAGTTTAACCTAAAAATCTTTGTATCTGTCATTCTTCACTGAGAAAATTAAAATCATAACCACTTAATTGATTAGACAAAATTATTTAGAGTTTGCTCATAACATTTATGATGACAAATATATTTGTTTTATATAGGTTCTTAACTAAAATTCAAAATGCAGTTCATTTATCATTTATGAAAATATATCATGGCATCAGATACTACCATTAAGGAAAATTTTCTTCAAACATCTTTACTTAGGAAATAAATATGTCACTCTAAGGTATGAGAGAAGTATAGGCAATGTTTCCATCCAATCTTGGAATTTACTGACAACTGAAACAAGACACAAATGCAGGGTTGAGTAAATTCATTCTATGTGAACATTTGTAGCACACTAGTATAAGCTAATGTATCACTGTGTAGTGTCCTGCTGCTACGTCACCATGTCTGTATGGCAAGTAAACTTTCTAACAAACATGACATTTATTTCCTCTTATTCATGACAAAGTGTTAATATACATTTTAAGACAAATAATTCAAACAGGAACTAAAATTGCTGAGAGGGGATTAATGAGAGGAAGGTTATATTCACACTAGATTTGAGATGACTTATGACTCAAGAGAGATCTTGACTAAAACTTTATTCATATTATTTCAGAGTGGAAGATTCTTACTTCTTAATTCTCCTGAAGCTAAGGATCTGATCTTGTGTATAGGCTTGTTTCCACTGCTATCATGTTGGAATATGCCAGGGCTAAATTCCTGGCCACCGCTGATGCTCTGTGGAGAGGGCTTGGGAGAGAAGTGTGGACCAGCCACTGATTGGGATGGGGCTGAGAGAGGGAGTGAGTGCCAGTGATCCCAAACAAAAACCCACACGAGACCAGGAGTGCATCTAGGCAAAGCTCATTTTATTACATCCAGTAGTGGTTTATATCTCTTTGGCAAGAGGGGCCGGAGAAGTGAAAGTGACAGGGATCCTGGACCAATGGTAACTGGGCTTTGCAGCCGCGTCCTGGCAACCAGCAGCGCCCTGGCAACCAGCAGCCGCATCCTGATGACTTGCAGCCATGCCCAGGCAACCAGACTTCTCAGTGTTCCCAGGCAGAGCCTTTTTTTAGGTCGGGCTATGCTGAGTCATTCCTATGCGGAATTGATTTACTTTCAAAACTTATAGACAGGTGGCCAAACTTTAGGGCAGGCTCAAGAGATTATTTGTGGGCCCATGTCTCAGAAGGCCCAAGAGCTCCCCTTTTGTTTTTGTAATACAGGAGGAGGAACATAGCCCCTGTCTTAGGTTGTCTATTCTTGCAGATTCAGTCTTACCCATCTTTGGGTACAAACAAGTTAGGTTTGGCCCCTGTCTTAGGTTGACTGACAGCAGAAAGATCTTTCTGTCATGGGGTGCTATGACTCCGGTCTGGCAAAGCGCATTTCCATGCCCTGTCATAGGTTGCCTCGGTCTCTTCATGGTCTTGCCCATCATTGGTAACATGGAGAGTAGGGGGGCTGGGTAAGATGGCTATTTTATAGGGCCCCTGGCCCCTGGCAAATAAGCTTGTAATAGGGAATCTTGGTCTGGTGTATAATATAGCAAGATTGGATAACTTGGCCCAAGCATGAGGAACTATGCAGGATGGGGACAGGATAGGAAGCATGGGGTGGTGCATATTCTGGTGGGGTCATCAGGCTTATTCATGTGAGTTGTGGATGGATGAGACCCAAATGTGAATTATTTCATTGGTGGAGGTGTAGGTGGCCCCCCTGTCGACCATTGCTGAGAGGACATGAGCTGTCACTTTGTTAGCTTTGTGCTGGCTACGGGTGAAACGGAGCAGACATCTGAAGAACAGGGGACAGACTAATGGCAGAAGCAGAGGATTCCCCACGTGGCTACCATTGTGGGATCAAAGAGAGATTTTAGTTTAGACCATACCTGTGAAATGAAACTGGTACCAAAGGCTATGACCTTGGGGCAAGTGGAGTTAAGGGAAACGATTTGGGAACCAAGAGTTAAAATATAGTTCACGAATTGTTGGGAACAGGGCCCCTTGATGTAGTCAACAATTTCCTGATGTCTCTGAGAGATATTAATGACTTGAAAGGGGGTCAAGCAAAAGGAGGAGAACCTGGGGTCGCAGGACATCTGAACCATAGTGTGGAGTGTTTGAATTTCCTTGCCCAGAAGGTCAATTTGTTGCTGTAGATTGAAAATAGCAGTGTGAAGAGGAGTAAAAGGCTGGGAAGGCAGGGACATTCTGATAGACAGGTAAGTATGTGGGCAGCAAATGGACAAAGGCCCAGAGGTCGTGGGTGCATGTGGGAGCAAGAAGAGAGGAGATACAAACTATCATCATCAGGGAGCTCCAGAACCCAGGTCCAAGTGAAGGGGAAGATCTCTTGAAGGGGCTCATGGTAGCTTTTCTTTGAGATTTCTGAAAAAAATATAAATGGAGCCTTGGCCCTTGGTTAGTAAAGGGTTAGGAAGAAGGGGGAAATGGCTCTAAGTGGTGAAGCAGATGGTTTTCATTGTTCTTTTTTTTTTTTTTTTTTTTTTTTTTTTTTGCACACGCAAATTAGCTATATATGGTATTGTTATGATCAAGTATAATATATATCCTTTTGATCCTACTAATAAACCACAAGCAATTACATATATTATGGTATCTTAAACAGTACTAATTGTTTGGTAGGTTACTTTGGTATATGACAACACGATTGTTTGTGAATAGGTATGTTAATCCATGAATTAACGTTTTTTCTTCTGTTAAGTGTGACGGGGTCTTCGTGTGGTTTATAAAATCTCCTCCTAACCATTAAAGGAAGTAAGCTTGTGGCATCAGCCATGGGTTATTCCTCCAAAGGGAGATATGCTAATTAGCCAATTAGATTTGGGATATCACAGACATTATGGCTGACACTGGCTGCATCCAGTATTTCCAGTCAGGTGAAGTGTAGCTGGTGTGATGGAGGAGTCTTGCTGACTCAAGGAGACCTATATATGCTTTATTGGTTTAGTAGCATTTAGTAACACTCTCTGACATTCCAGAGGCCAACTATATACTCTTGCAAAGTGTGCAGTCTCCATACATTTTCCCCATGTTTATATCAGGACATCAACAGCAGGACCTTATCAACTCTCTTCCTGCAAATATTCCAGTTTGGATATAAATTGTGTTTGCCATCATTTAGTTGAAATTAAAAAACCTGTTATAATTACTTTGGATTGGCATAAACAAAATGTTTCTATAATTTTGCTGTCATATAGTATCACCTTTTAGCAATCTCTTTCACCTAATAGGATGAATTTAATTTAAAAAATTAAGTTTGTTTTCCCAAGTTAATTCACATATAGTACCCAAAACAGCATGGGTGGACTAGATGAAATCTGTGCCTTCATTTCACCTATAGTACTGTAATACAACTGTCTTTTTGTGACTCATGGGTCGAAAAATAAAAACCTAAAAATAAAAAAGGGGGATACAATCAGATATGAAAATTTTTGTAAAAAAAAAACCCCTGCATTCCAAATCTAACCAACTAGAAACTATGGGAAAGTATTTGTATGTTCAAACAGGCCAAATATCAACACAACTTAATGCTAGAAAGATACAGCTTTGCATTTAATAGGATGTACCAGAAAGTGCAGCAGAAGGATTGACTCCTCTGGGCACTGAAGGAAAGAAAAGCCTCAAATTGCTACAAACATCAGGCCCCTCTGTTGATCCTATTTGTAACAACTAATTATAATGAGGCCTAACAAAACTTACCCTCTAGGTGCTGCAAAGGTTTTAATACATTCAGAAGACTTTCTTAAACTCCCCAATAGAATAGGAGAAATTAATGATTATGATGAGGTTGTTCTCCAGTTGTAGATTGGAGCCAGATGTTGTAGAGGTATTCTCTTTTAAAATTGGTAAAACTGCCTCTTTAATTGACTAATGGACAGAAACTGTGAAAAGGATTATTCCTATTCAGAACCAAATATATGCTATTAAGTCTCCTTAAGCTATGCAACTTAAGCAAAAGTATCATTAATACAGGAACTGATATCAGCAATGGATTATTCATCCAAGGAGATGTTGGCAGAGGATCCAAGCCCCCACAAAAGGATAAAGGCCTCCTTGCCTTCCAAAACTGGCATTCTAAAACTGGGATTTATCAGCCTTCCTATGGAAGAGAACTTTGGTGAGGTGCAGTATCAGCCAAATAACACATGGTTGGGAGAGGTCATGACCTATAAAAAAACCGTTTATTCTCTGTTCCAAATCTTAAACAATAAAATGAATCCTTATCCTCAAGGTATACTAATTTGATAAGAGGATTATATATATATGATATATTATATATATATATTGTTTTTTTTTTTTTTTTTTTTTTTTTTTTTTTTTTTGTTTCATTTTGTTTTGTGGTAAAAACATTTAAAAGGCCTTTCCCCAATTTTAATTGTCAAAATGATAATATTTGCTTTTATTAAGTGTTTTATAGTTTTTATTTAAGATTTATTTTACTTAAATGACAAATATACTAATATGCCAGATGTAATGGCAAAGGGGAAATATTAATTAATTACATGTTTCTGAAAATAAATTGAGTACTGTGAAAGATGCATAAAACCACCTGAAAAACCCAGTAACTTTTATTATTTTCTTGTATTTTATTAATTCCTGCAGTGAAACAAGTCTAATCTTCCCATCTTTCTCCGACAATCTGTCTTTCAATAAAATTCCTAAAACTATTTTACTTAAATATATTCCAATATCTCTGAAAAAAAAATTATGGAAGTATCCATTTTATCGTCAAATTAGTAAGACCCTATTTATAAATGGCAGTATCAAAAATAATAGAGTTACATATTTTGTTGTATTATCTAAGAGATTTCTGCACAAGTTACTTCTTATATAGCAATGTATTATGACAGAAAGAAGAAAAACTTGGAATTATTCCCTCAGAATGATTCAAAAAATAATATGCAATTTATAGAATCAATTAAAAGTATATCAACTATGAATAGTTTAACCTAAAAATCTTTGTATCTGTCATTCTTCACTGAGAAAATTATAAGTGATAATCCATGAGTACAAGCATCCTTCATGCAAAACCTATCTGCAGGCTGTTGTGCCCAAACACCTACAGCCCCACCATCCAGTGGGGGGTGACAGGTTGTTTGTTCAATCAAGTTGATCAAATGAGTGTCCAGACTACATTGCTGTAGTTTCACCATTCACCCCAATCGCAGCCCTTACATTCTACCACGCCCCCTCTTCCGCAGGTTGTTCCCTAGGCTTAGAAAAGGGGCACAGGTGGATGAGAGGTAAAACAGTCCACTCTCTCTGGAGCTGTTGACTTGGACTCTGGTCAATTCTGGCTGTTTCCTTTCATGGGCTGACAGTTTGTCCAGGAATAACCTTTCGATCCTACTAATGAAGAACATCGTTGTTCTTTTGTTGGGGCAAGTACTTGAGGTTTCTTGCCGGCACCCATATGGGTGCTTCCTCTCCTATGGGAAACACACACCTGAAGCCTGTCCCCATTGTAAGTAGGAGATCTGGGCCCTTCCATTGGTGTGTTAATGGATCCTTCCATTTGACTTTTACCTGAGGGTTGAGGTTCGTATGCCCCCAGTGTTTTTGGAATCTTGATTCAGTCATTTTTTTAGAAAAATTTAAAATATTTATAGTAAAGAGGGCCTCTGCTAGTTGCAGGTGGGGGCTTACTCCCCCTTTTTGTTTTTGAAATTGTTCCTTAAGGTGCTGGTGTTGTCTTTCAACAATAGCCTGTCCCTGGGGATTGTAAGGGATTCCCATGGTATGTTTAATACCCCATCTCTCAAAAAATTCTGTAAGGGCCTTGGAGGTAAAGCAAGGTCTGTTGTCTGTTTTGAATAGGTGGGCGCAGTCCCAGTGTAGCAAAGCATTGGAGGAAATGAGATGGGGCACGTTTGGCCTTTTCTCCAGAGTGGACAGTGGCCCAGCAGGCCCTGGAGTAAGTGTCAACAGATACAAAAACATATTTAAGTTTGCCAAAGGCAGTAAAGTGGGTGACATCTGTTTGCCAGAGTGCATGAGGTTTTAGGCCCCGAGGATTGACTCCTGGGGGTTGAAGTCTTTTATAGGTACTTGGGGGAACCTTTGATATAGCCCTCTCCAGTTTACATGGGTCAGCTCATGGAGGTATATTTGGGCATTTCTTCCTTCCAAGAGGGCTTTAAGCTCTACCATGAGAAGGGAAATTGGGTTGCTATCAAGTCTGATATGGGCCTGTGGTAAGTGAGGTAGGAGGTTAGTAACATACAGGCTGTCAGAAAAGAGGTTACATGGCTCATGAATGTAGCAAACTTTGGAGCTGCACCAGAGTGAGTTGCTCTGGCACTTCTATATTAAGCTTTACAGGACTAACATTTGTGAAGGGGAGATGGGTGCCTAATACTTTAAAAGAGGGGACTTGTTGGATCTTTTCAGGTGCCACTGTGAATTCCCCTGCATCAATGTTTGTGATATTTTCCTTAAGAATTCCTGTAACTCCTGGGGGTCCCGGTGGCCAATAATGAGACCATCCATATAAAGGTACAACAGGGAATCTCTCTGTGATAGCATAGGAGCCAAGAGGATGGCGAGGTGTTGCTGGCAAAACGCAGGGCTATTGGCCATGCCCTGGGATAGCACCACCCATTCATATCAGCGATCTGGCCAAGAGTAGTTAAGGGATGGTACTAAAAAGGCAAATTTACTGCAGTCCTCTGGGTGCACGGGGATTGAGAGAAAAAAAAAAAGTCCTTGAGGTAAAGATGGGGGTGGCAACCGAGGAGCCATGGTGGCTCCAGCCATGGCGTTGGTGGTGGCCACCACCTTACAGAGTTCCTTGAGATCTTTGGCCTTCCAGGGATACCAGTCTAAGGGGTGATTCCCTCCTAGGGCCAAATTTACATGAAATGCCTGCAGGTTCTCTCTTGGAAGGCATTTTTTCTCATGTGTGGCCTCCCTGCCATATGAAGGGGGTACAGAGGGATCTTGGGGAGGATTGGTTGGCAGGTCCATCTGGGGTGGGCCCTTAGAGGGCCAAGCTGCACTCCCAAAAGGGTCAAGCAAGAGATAGAGGGGCTTAGACTGACTCAGTGGGCTGACAGAGCCCGGAGAACTGGGGTCCTGATCGGAGCCCTGTTTCACTCCCGAATTTTCCTCGTATATTTCTTTTGGGACTGGAGCCTCCATTGCCTTCTTAGGGGGATGGGGAGGGAAACAACCCTTTAAAGCAGATACTGTAAGGAGCACTCCCAGGGGAGGTAGTTCTCCCTTTTCCAATTGGGCTTTTTTAATCATTCTTTCAACCCTGTCCCAGGTGTCCCAGTCAAACAAATCACTCTCTGGAAGCCAGGGAGCAAGCTTTAATAAACATCCCCAGGCCCGAAGGGCCTGAGTGTCTGAAAGGTCCAGATCTCTACTCTTTTTTAAATTTTTTTCTTTAATTTTATTTATTTCAGTATGTGTATGAATGTGCTGTCTGCATGCAGGTCTGTGTACCCATGTAGTGCAATGCCGCAGAGGTCAGAAGAGGGTGTTGGATTCCCCTGGAACTGGAGTTCTCCTGGAATTGGAGTTTCAGACAGTTCTCAGCCACCATGTGGGTGCTGGGGATCGAACCCAGGTCCTCTGTAAGAGCAGTCGGTGCTCTTAACTGCTAGGCCATCTCTCCAGCCCCCAGACCTCTACTCTTAAGCAAAATTCTTAAAGCCTCCAAAGCAGGGTCAGGCTTGGAGTTAGACTTCCCCATTATCTAGAGGGGAGACACACACCCGTTGAACTCCTGTCTCTTCAGTGACTAGGCGGAAACACCACCTGCCAGGGCTAAATCCCCATCCACTGCTGATGCTCTGTGGAGAGGGACCCTGGCATCTGGAAGCAGTGTCCTGGCATCCAGCAGCTTCCTGGCAACCAGCAGCTTCCTGGCAACCAGCAGCCAGGTCCTGGTGACCAGAAGCCATGCCCAGGCATCCAGCCTTCTCAGCCTGCCCAGGCAGAGCCATTTTTTAAGTCGTGCTATGCTGAGTCATTCCTATGCAGAATTGACTTACTTTCAAAACTTATAGACAGGTCACCAAACTTTAAGGCAGGCTCAATAGATTATTTGTGGCCCCATGTCTCAGTAGGCCCAACAGGAATGGATAAAAGAGTAAATAATTTAGAGCTTGATTAACCAATAATGACACAAATTGAAAAAAATTCATGTATTTTCTTTATGGGGCTCACTTTGTTCTTGATAGTGTCAGAAAACTCATTAACAGTATATAAAATTTACATTTGCAACATAGAATACAATTACTCAGGGAAAGATATATACTGGTGGTATTTCACTGTACTGAAGATCAGGCTTTAGATCAATGTGGGTCTCTGCTGAAGAATATCTGGATGTTTTGTTTTAGACTAATGAATATTAACAAAATACAGATAATATTTTGTCATTAAAATCATCACTGAAAACAATCATCTTTTTTGAGTAAAGTTATTTCCTTATCATTCTAACAGAAAAAACTCTTCTAAAGACAGGGCCACTTCTGAACCATTTTTATCTATGGACATACACAGAACTAAACATACTATTTTAGGTTAAACTATGCATCCAGCACACACACACACACACACACACACACACACACACACACACACACACACACACACAAAATCACCAAAGAAAATTCTCTCTCTCTCTCTCTCTCTCTCTCTCTCTCTCTCTCTCTCTTTCTCTCCATGTGTATGCACATTTTACACTCATAGCCTAAATAAACTGTTTTGCTTTTAAAGTACTGCTAAACAGGTGAATAAAGATGATAGTAGCTTAGACAACAGAATTTTATTTTCTCACATTTCTGGAAATTGATGAATCAAACATTAAAGTACTTGTGACATTCTGTTCCTGATAAGATCTGCCTTGCTGTATTGTGAGACCAGAAACTCTGAAAATAAGAGAAAATGTTGGCAGCAAACTACAGGACATAAGCATAGGAAAAGACTTTCTAAATCAGACAGCAGCCATATTGGAAACGACGTCAAAAATACACAAATGTGACCTCATTAAACTCAAAAGTTTCTGTACAACAAAAGAAACAGTCAAGGAAGGAAAGAGAAAATACATAAAGTGGGAGGTAATCTTCACCAGTGATGCATCAGATAGAACATTAACATCCATAATCTATAAATTACTCAAAAAAAAGGATCAAGAAAAAAAAAACGACACTATCAAAACATGGAGTAAAGAGCTAAATAGAGAATTCACAAATGAAGAAGTGAAGATAGCTGAGAAACATCACAGAAAGTGTTCAAGGTGGCTAATAATTAAGGAGATGCAAATTAAAACCAGCTTAAGTTTTCACCTTACCCCAGTATGAATGTCCAAGATTAAGAAAACAAAGGATACCAAATGATGGAGAGTTAGTGGAGTAAGGGGAACACTCATCCACTGCTAGTGGGAATGCAAACTCATGCAACCCCTATGGAAAGCAGTGTGGAGAACTCTTAAAAGTCTGAAAATGAGCCTACCACCCGACCCAGTCATACCACTCCTGGGTATATACTCACAAGACTCATCCTATGGAAAAGACACATGCACATATATGTTTATTTCAGCTCTCTTCACCATAGCAAAAAGGTGGAAGCAACCCAGATGTCCCTCAACCAAGGAGTGGATACAGAAAATGTGGTAAATCTACACAATGGAGTTTTATACAGCAGTAAAGAAAGATGACATCAAGAAATTTTCAGGAAAATATATGGAACTAGAAGATATGCTAAGTGAAGTAACACAGTCCCAGAAAAAACAAACAAACGGTATGGTATCCCTCAATTGTGGATGCTATCACAAAATCCCTAGTTGCAAGGTAAACCGAGCATTGTCTTTGTTATATTTCTTTTTTATATGAAAGCAGCAGTATGGTTAAAAGGTGAATCTCTTAATGGGCTTGAGAATTAACCTACCACTTATGTTCAGATATTGGTATATCAGTAGAGTATGTGTCTGCATATTTTGAAGTAATATAAAATTAAAGGGGAAAATGTGGGGAAAAAAGACTGAGAGAAAGATGCAAGACATGTTTGGCCGAATGCAGGAACAGGGGTGGGGTTGGGGGCATGGAAAGGGGAATGTGTCTAAACTGAACTGAGTAATTATGTGTAAAATATACAAAATGTCAATAAAAATCTAAACAAAACTTAGAAAATGAGGCTCTACACCTACTTTTTTCAATACCCTTGCTACATATACATATTTAAATTTCACTAAAATAGTCTCAAACTCTATATATCTCTTCTTCTTCCTTCTTCTTCTTCTTCTTCTTCTTCTTCTTCTTCTTCTTCTTCTTCTTCTTCTTCCTCCTCCTCCTACTCCTCCTCCTCCTCTTCCTCCTCCAACTCGTCCTATTCCTCCTCCTTCACCTCCATCTCATTCTTCCTCTTTTATTCCTCCTTCCCCCACTTTGTACATGCATCAATAAGTTGAATTTTAAAATCAGAGTAATGGGGGGCTGGAGAGATGGCCTAGCGGTTAAGAGCAACGACCGCTCTTACAGAGGACCCGGGTTCGATCCCCAGCACCCACATGGAAGCTGAGAACCGTCTGAAACTCCAATTCCAGGAGAACTCCAGTTCCAGGGGAATCTGATACCCTCTTCTGACCTCCGCGGCATTGCACGACACGGGTGCACAAACCTGCATGCAGACAGTACATTCATACACATACAGAAATAAATAAAATTAAAAAAAAATTAAAAAAAATAAAAATAAAAAAAAATCAGAGTAATGGAGGATGGGAATGTGGAAATGAAACTTGATATTTAAGTTTATCCCCATGACTATGTCAAATCCAAAGTCGCCCAGAAGGTTTATGCAGAGAAAAACTACATGACTCTACAAAAGTATTTCTGTATTATACCTGAGCAAAAGGGAACAATCATGGAAGACTTTGCCTACATGAAATCACTTACCATTTTTTGCTAACAGGCTCTGTTGACTATGACTTTATGGTAATATATGAGACCGAATGTAGATTAAATAAATATATTTAGTTTAGAAGTATTTGAAATATTCAATTTATTCACACGTGTAAATTATTGGAAATTTTTCTTCTACTGCTTTGGGATTTTTTTGGATGTGATATAAACAAGAAACAAATGATCCCCATGCCTTATCCTTTTGAAAGGAGAGACTACCATGTTTGCCAAATTTACATCTATATAATATTTCTTTATTGCATTTCCCTGAGATGCAAAATTAATTCACTGTTGCTATATTTTATTACCTCTACAAACATTTGACGTGCAGAAGATTATATGATATTACATAATTGAGTCTACATAAATTTTAATTTATTTAGGGAAATAAGCTACTATTATAAAACTTGGTTGTATAATATCCTGGAAAATAAATTGGAGAAAGAACATAGATCTAGAAATTAACATAGATTTTTAAGGGTTATTCTTTCCTTCATGAAAATAAAGATAATGTTAAGACTTCTCATTCATTAATTCATGAATTAGTGTGATTTTAAAAATTATGACCATACTGTGCTCAATTATACATACCTAAGTACAGGAAAAACCAAATAGGAATTCATTAAATTTTGAAAATAATTCCATTATAAAATTGTATCATCTATTAGTGACATAAATACTGATAACTTTAAAATTACTTTTATAAATATGTAAGATTATCATAATTTTACTGCAAATTCAAAAGGTAAAAACAATAAACTATAATTTAAATACTTCCCTGTATGTTTAAATTTTCTTTAGGCTCATTTTGAATTTTTTTCTGGGGAAGCATAAATTTGAATTATGAGATTACATCAGCTTTATTCTTTTTCACAATATTATATATAATCCTATAGTACTCCTATCTCCCTACTTGTTCTCCATCATGATTCCAGGCATAGTTCATTTTGTATATTTTCTCCCAGTGAATAAAAGAGTTAAATTAATAATTATTAGCTTTCATTTTTTAACATTAGGCAGGCATTTATTCCAATACAGAGTGATTGAAAATCCTCTCAGTAACAGTGTATATAACTGAGTTATGTAAGAAATAAATTTAGGGTTGTTTCAGCTGTTATTTGACTAAGTCTTGCATTTGCAAGCATTAGATTTTTTTTAAATCTCAAGACTATACCTTTAATAGTTCTAGCAAAAAATCTTCTTGACATATAAGTAGGAGTCCAATAAGTATTTGTTAAGCAAATGCATAACTGAATAAAAAACATCAATGGATTTATTTTCAACAATGATTTGGCCTTTGCTTTATTCTTTTAGTAAAGAGTAGCTCTTATTTTTCACTCTTTTTAAAATGTTTTATTTATCATCTTTATAATAATTTTATTGATGTTTTGTGTAATTCAGGCATCATTTTTCATTTCAATTTAGACATCTTCTCCCTTCCCTTTCCCCCACACTACCAGAGATATTGCATTCGGCCATACATGTCCTGCATCTTTCTTTCAGTCTTTTTATTTTCAAAGCCATCTCTCAGTCTTTTTAAAGTTTTTCTCTGCAATGCTTTACTGCTATGGGCAGAATTTAACTATATGAGTCCGTTTTTTGACACATTCCTTATGTGGTTGTGGTCCCCTCCCAATTATATGGTTCAAAAATATGCTTATATAGACATCATACATGTACCAGAATTATGTCCTCCAGGAATAAACTGTAACTTAACTACAATATATTATAGGAGTTCACATTTTTCCCTTTAATTTTATATTACTCTAAAAGATGAATATATACCTTCTGCCTATATACATTTATTACTATATCTGAGAGTAAGTGTTAAATTATTTCTGGGGCTCATTAAGAGATTCATATTATTTTTTAAATATTTTTTATTGATGCTTTGTGCATTTCATACATCATTTTCCAATTCAGTTCAGGCATATTTCCCTTTCCCTTCCCCCCCGACCCCCACCCCCTCCCAGATCATGCATTCTGCCATAACTGTCCTGCATCTTTCTCTCAGTTTTTTTTTAATTTATTTTTTTTTATTTTTAAGGGATTCTACAATATAATATCACAGTTGTTTGCAGATAACATTGATGTTACTCAGTATGTCATACAATTAGGTAATTGGTGCATTTTGCATGTATCTATGTCCAAATTTTGAACAACCCAAGGTTCCCATAGACCAGTTGGAGAAGCTCGTATGCACAGGCATGTTGATCAATTAGGAGTCCAGACTATATTCCTGTAGTCTCAAGATTCACCCCTATCTCTCCACAGCCCTTACAATCTACCACGCCTCCTCTTCCGCAGTTTGTTCCCTGGGCTTTGGGAAAGGGGCACAAGTGGGTGAGAAGAAAACAGTCTAATTTCTTTGGAGTTGTCATTTTGGACTCCAGTCTGTTCAGGTTGTTTCCCTTCACGGATTCATGGATTGACAGCTTTCCCAGTGATACCCATTTTAGTCATACTAACAAAGCACAAGCTATTGGATGTACAGGCATTTAAGCAGTACCACTTATTATGTCAAGCTAAGCTGTGAGCATAGACACAGATGCTTGGATGGTATGCTAATCCTCAAACTGTGGTTTCTCTATAAAGGGTGACAAGTTCTTATTGTGGCTTATAACATTTCCTAACCACTAGAGGACATAAGCTTGTGGCATTCGCTGTGAGTTATTCCTCCAAGGAGAGAGCTAATAGCCAAATAGATTTGGGATATATATAGACACTTGGCTGCCACTGTTGCACAGTGTACTAGAGGAAAGCTCTGACATCAGCAATGAATTATTCTGCCTAGGAGATGTTGGCTAGGGGATTCAAACCCGTCTCTCATTTTTTTTTTAAGAGATTCATATTATAACATCACAGTTGCTTTCAGATAGAAAGAAATATAATAATAACATTCCTCAGCTTGCCTTTAAATTGGGAGATTTTGTACTAGCATCCACAAATTTGGGAAACCATTCTCCATTGGTTTCTTTGGGACTGTGTTACTTCACTTAGCGTGATGTCTTCCAGTTCCATCCATTTATCTGCAAATTCATGATGTCTTCTTTCTTTACCGCTGCATAGAACTCCATTGTATAGATGCACCATATTTTTGTTATCCACTGGTCAGTTAAGGGGCATTTGGGTTGCTTCCATCTCTTCCCTAGTGTGAAGAGGACTGCAGTAAACATAGTTGGGCATGTATCTTTGCAGTAGGATGAGTCTTGTGGGTATATATCCATGATTGGCCTGGCTGGGTCAGGTGATGGGCTCATTTTGAGTTTTTTAAGGGTTCTCCACACTGGTTTTCCACAGTGGTTGTATGAGTTTACATTCCCAGCAGGAGAGCATGTGTGTTTCCCTTTCCCCAAAATCTCTCCAGCATCTGGTGTCTTTTGTTTTCTTAATCTTAGCCAGTGTTGTCAGAGTGAGATGGTATTTGAGAGTGGTTTTAATTTGCATTCCCTTAAATATTAGTGATGTTGAGCAATTTTTAAGATGTTACTCAGCCATCTTTACTTCGTCACTGGTGAACTCTCTGTTCCATTCTTTACTCCATCTTTTGAGTTAGTCATTTGTTTTCTTTCTTCTTTGTTTTTTTTGAGGAGTTTATATATTCTCATAATTAATGCTCTGTCAGATGTGTCATCATGGTGAAGTTTTCCTCCTATTCTGTGGGTTTTCTCTTCACTTCCCTGATTGTTTCTGTTGCTGTACAGAAGCTTTTGAGTTTAATGAGGTCCCACTTGTCAGTTGTCAACCATATTTTCTATACAGCTGTTGTATGATTTAGAAACATTTTTCCTAGGCCTATGTCTTGTAGGTTGCTGCCAGCTTTTCTTTTGTCACCATTAGAGTTTTGGGTTTTATATTGAGGTCTTTGATCCACTTGAATTTGATTTTTGTAAAGGGTCAGAGGTAGGGGTTTAATTTTGTTCTTCTACATATGGTGGCCCAGTTTTTCCAGCACCATTTTCAGAAGATACTCTCTTTCCTACAATGAGATTTTTTTGGACCCTTTATTGAATATGAGGTAGCTGAAATTGTATGAGATCAAGCTTCGATCTTCAATTTTGTTCCATTGGTTAACTGGTAAGTTTTTGTGCCAGTACCAGTCTGTCTTTATGACTATAGCCTTGGAATATAGCTTGAAGTCCAGTAAGGTGATCTCCCTGTTTTTCCTTTTTCACTCAGGGTTGCTTTAGCTATATGGGGTCTTTTCTTTTTCCATATGTAACTAAGGATTTCTTTTCCAAGTCTGTGAAGAAACTCATGGTGAATTTATTTGGGATTGCATTGAATCTGTATATTAATTTTAGTAGAATGGACATTTTTACTATATTAATTTTTCCAATCCATGAGCATGGGAGTTTTCTCCATGTTTTGATGTCTTCTTTAATCTTCTTATTTGGAAGGTTAAAATTTTTGTTGTAGAGATCTTTGGTGTCTTTTGTTAGGTTTGTCCCCAGGATTTTTTTTTTTACAGTATTGTGAATGCGAAGGTCTCCTTATATTCCTTCTCCAGTTGCTTGTTGTTGTTGTACAGAAATGCTATTGATTTTTCTAGGTTAATTTTGTATTATGCCACTTTACTGTAACTCTTAAGTCTTAATAGTTTTTAGGATGTTTCTGGTGTATTTTTATCATCCTTCAGTTAAACTAATTTATCAACCCAAAACAGGGATAGTTTGAGTTCCTCTTTCCAATTAGTACTCCTTTAATTTCATTTTCTTGCCTTATTGCCCTAAAGTGTTTCAATCACTATATTGAAGACAAGTGGCAAAAGGGGACAGCATTTCCATGATCCCGTTTTTAAGGGAAATTCTTCCAGCGTTTTTTTTTTTTTTTTTTTTTTTTTTTTTTTTTTTTTTTTTTTTTTTTTTTTTTTTTTTTTTTTTGTTTTGTTTTGTTTTTTTTTTGTTTGTTTGTTTTTGTTTTTGTTTTTGTTTTTGTTACAAGCGTTTATGTAGCTAGTAGGGCTTTTTCTTGTGTTAATATTGATCTTTATTGCACTGTGGTCTGATAGAATGCATGAAGTTATTTCAATTATTTTATATTTATAGAGATAATTTCTGTTTCCAAGTATGTGGTTGATTTTGGAGAATATTCTATAGGGTGCTGAATAGAAAGTATATTCTCTGGTTTGGGGGTGGAATATTTGGTAGATTACCTGTGAGGTGGGTACATTTGTTATATTGTATTGCTCAGTTCAGATGTCTCTTTATACTTTGTCCAGCTGACCTATCTAATGGGCTCAGTGTGGTACTGAAATCCCCCATTATTAGTGTTCTGGGATCTATCTGTGCCTTGAGGTGATGTGGGACTGTGTTTATAAATTTTGGTGCACTGGAGTGTGGAGTGAACATATTTATGACTGTGAAATCTTCATGGTTACTTTTTCCTTTTTTTTTTCCTTTTATTAATCTTTCTTTTAATGTGTATGAGTGTACTATCTGCATGTAGGTTGGTACACCCGTGTCATGCAATGCCATGGAGGTCAGAAAAGGGCATCAGATTTTGCCATGTGGGTGCTGGGAATCGAACCCAGGTCCTCTGCAAGAGCATTTTGTGCTCTTAACCGCCAAGCCATCTCTCCAGCCCTGGTTAATTTTTCCTTTGATAAGTATGTAGTGGCTCTGTCTTTTCTGATTAGTTTTACTGTGGATTCTAATTTGTCTGATATTAGAATAAGAACCCCTGCTTGATTTTTGGTACAAATTTCTTGGAATATTATTTTCAATCCTTTCACAGTGAGCTGGTGTCTGTCCTTGAGTGTAAAATGGGTTTCTTGTAGACAACATACATTTGGATTCTGTTTCCCAATCAATTCTCCCAGTCTATGGCTTTTAATTGGGAATTTTAGACCATTAATATTTAAGGTTATTGTTTAGAGAGGTGTGTTGCTTACTTTGAACTTATTCTTTCTTTGTCTTCTTGGTCTAGGTTTATATTTGTGCCATTATGCTTTTATTAGTTTCTCTCTTTAGTTGCTTGGGGGAGAGTTGCTCCTTTCCTCTGTTCTTTGAATTGTTTTGAGTGTTTTCTGAAGTGTTGGTTTTTTGACATATATTCCTTCATTTTATTTATGTCCTGAAATATATTTCTTTCTCCTTTAACAATAATTTACATTTTTGCTAGGTATAGTGATCTGAGTTTGCTCTAAAGTCATTTAGCACAGGGAATACTTTGGTCCATGTGCTTCTGGAATTCATACTTTGCACTGAGATGTCAGCTGTAATTCTTATGGGTTTCCCCTTCTATGTAATTTGTTGGTTTTTTTCTTGTGAAAAAATATGTAACACCACGAATTTATGTGTCATCCTTGCACAGAGACCATGCTAACTTTCTCTGTATCATTCCAATTTTAGTAGTTGTGCTGCCAAAGTTAACACTAGCTTTCATTTTTACTAATTTTCCAAATTTCATAAAATAAATTATATATAT
>VZQC01000286.1:2860097-2871421 GCA_009823505.1 Rhizomys pruinosus
CACACACACACACACACACACACACACACACACACACATACACACACACACACATATATCTCCTCCCCTATATGTAGCCCTTAAATACTCCTATCATGATTTAATGCACTCCATTTAGTTCTTGCTCTAGTTTCTCTTCAATGGCTGTGACTAAACACTCTGACTGACACCAACTTGGGGAGGAAAGGGTTTATTCAGCTCACATCTCCTAGGTCACAGTTCATCACTCGGGGAGCCCAAGGCAGGAACTCAGGGCAGGAACCTGGAGGCAGGAGCTGAAACACAGGCCATGGAGGGGTGCTGCTTACTGGCTTGCTCCCCTGTCCCATGCCCAGCCTGCCCTCTTATACAGTACACAACAACTTGCCTAGGGTGGCACCACCCATAGTGGGCTGGGCCCTCCCACGTTGCAGGACAATCAAGACAATACTCCACAGATGTGGCCACAGGCCAATCCAATGGAGCCAATTCCCCAATTGAGGCTCCCTCAACCCAGGTGTGTCAAGTTGATACTAAAGCTATTCAGCACAGTTCTTGATCCCTGCCACATTTCCACTAATTACAGATTGCTTCCCATTTCCCAGGCAAGGCAACAAACCTTGTCTAAGAAATGTCCCAGAAAAATATTGTTATAATTTCAATAAAGTTTAATTCAATCTCTCAGTAGATGAGCCACACTGCCCTGCCTTATATCTTACTAATGAGCATTGTAATTATTGGAAAATCATAGGAATCTGAATCCTGTAAATGGGCGAATTTGTGGGTCAACAATTACAGGACAGAGTATAATATGTTAATACTTGATGAGATTAAGGATATTACAAAGGAAGAGTTAAACTAAGAACTCTTAAAAAAAAGAAAAAAAAAAAACAAAAAAACAGGGAAGGGGCTTGAGAGATGGCCTAGCAGTTAAGAGCACTGACTGCTTTTGCAAAGGACCCAGGTTCGATCCCAAGAACCCACATGGAGGCTGAGAACCGTCTTTAACTCCAGTTCCAGGGGAATCTGACACCCTCTTCTGAACTCCACAGCGTTGCGTGACACGGGTGCACAAACCTACAAGCAGACAGTACATTCATATACATACAAAAAAAAAAAACAAACAAAAAATTTAAAGGGGCTGGAGAGATAGCCTAGAGGTTAAGAGCATGAACTGCTCTTGCAGAGGACCCGGGTTCGATCCCCAGCACCCACATGGCAGATAAGAACCATCTGTAACTCCAATTCCAGGAGAACTCCAGTTCCAGGGGAATCTGAGACCCTCTTCTGACCTCCGTGGCATTGCACGACACGGGTGCACAAACCCACATGCAGACAGTACATTCATACACACAGACACACACACAAAAAAAAAAAAACAAGGAGGAAGTAGCTGATATTAAAATGTGCATATTTACTGGAAAGAACTACTTTATTTCTCTTTAAAGAAGTGATAAACCCATTTGGACAATTGTACTATATGTTAATAATGTTCCCTAATACAATAGAAAGTACATTTGTTGTGGGTATGTGTGGGGAGAGATACCTATAACATGCTTATGACTTTGCTTCTTAAAGGGAAAAATGATGCAATCTACCTAAGTTATTGAGGGGGAAAATTCCAGTTGTTTTGAGAGGAGGAAGAATCTAGTGTAAAATACTCACATAAAGTATTTTATTATGCAGGTTGACTGTATAGTTCCTCTTATATAAAGAACAAAGAAGCAAAAAAAAAAGATGCAAATAATTTTAAATTACTAACTCATTTTAGCTAGTATGGTCTTCTGTAATTATGTACTTATATTTTTTACCTGAAAAAATGGGACTTATAAAGTCATGCACTCATTCCTAAAATAAAATATTAATAGCCATTAACTAAATTTATCAAAATTGATTTGCATCTATTTATTAAAGCCTGGGCTTTACAAATTGTTTAGTCATGTATTTCTATTTTTCTGTCAATATTTTATTTCTCCCTACACCCAGTTCCTTCTTTGAAGCAAAGCATTTGTGTAAGCTGCTTTCAGTATTTCTACAAAATCTAAGGTAGAATTTCCAGTCCACCTTTTGTAGTTATTTGACCTTGCAGCTTTCTGAACATAAAAGTCTTATTCTCTGTAGAACTGCTGGCAATGGAGGAAACTATCAGTCAATTTTACAGATGCTGCAAACACTTCAATTCACTACAAAGTTAAGAGTATCATAGTAAATCTCACATTATAGCTTCTATTTTCAAATAATTGACTTAGAAGCAAGCATTATTTGGGCCTAACACTTATAAGTAGTTGGAATCATAGGTGAATACCATGCAACATATCAAATTGGGACCACAGTGACATCATAAGTGTCACAGCCTGAATTTTCAGGATTCAGCTTACGAAATGAAAAATATTTTCATTCAGGAATAGAGCAGAAATACATTTATAAAAATGCAGATTTAGCATGGGAAAGAGTCTTCTATTTACCAACTATATATTTAATCATTTTCTATATGTGGAAATAGTTAAAATCTTCTTAAATACCTATATAAAGTATCAGAATGTTAAGTAAATGACCACAATCTTATTTCCATAAAGTACTTTAAAACCAAATTTAGTAAAACATAACATGTACGTATAGCATTTGCTTTATTTCTACCCATCACAGTCTTATACTTTCTGTGCCCCACATTCCTCCATACATTATTTCCCTCTTTTATATCATTATTGATGCATACACACATACACACACCAAATATGTAATGGGCTGAGGGCATTTATTAGTGATCATGTGTACTCATGTTTAGGTCTTCTTACTTAACTTTAGATAACTTCTAAAGGATCTAGACAGTGGAGAACCAATTCTCCCTCCCTTGTTAGATTATCATACTGTGGAGATTTCACTGTTGTAGCTTTGCTATCTCGTCTAGAATGAATTAACTAGCAGAAGGTGTCTGGACTCTCTCTCTAACAATCTTTCACCACTCTCTTACATAATGATCTCAAAAGCTTAGATGTAGACATTATATTTCAGAATTGTTCTAGGCACCTAAAGCCACTTATTATCTGTATTTTGAGAAGTTGTGAAACATTGGAAAGAGAAGTGTCTTTGATGAATAGTGAGAGGAACTCTTGTCTGTAAATATAAGGATACATACTCACAATGTAGTAAGAATTGTTCTTAGTCTAGGAAAGTGACATAAGTAGTGTTTTTTTCTAGAGTCTATGAACAAAATTTCCAACTAAGTGTACTGGGTTATATTTACAGTACCTTGCATGACTTCCCTCTGACTGAGTGGCCTTAATACATATAAAGAGGTTTTGACCAAAATAAAAATTCCAGTAATGTACCAATATAATTAATTTTCTGAGATCGTGGCTCATAAGCTTTACAGCTGGGTAGGATCTTAGAGTTGTTTAATCTAATTTAAATTTGCATAGTAACTTCTACGATGAGAGTTAGTCTTTGGTGAGGAGGCTTCTATGTTAGTTCTAGCTCCAATTATCTAAGTCCTATGTCAAAACGTTCTGTCTTCAGCAATAAAGTCTTAGGTTCAAGTTCAAAGCAATTAAAGGGGATGATAGTAACCTGTGTTATTTTGAGGGTCTTTTGGACTACCCTGACCAACAACACAAAGGGACATTTTGCATGCCTGGTGCTGTGATTTTTATTTTATAACCTTAAGTTACAAACATGCACTTACATGTATATTATGTGTTTTGTACGCTTACAAAATAATACATTTGACTTTGGCATTTGAAGCAACCTAAGTATTATTCATCTCTTTTTTTCTCCCTTTGTATAGAGGTCGATATGTTTGAAATGAAATTGGAAATGGTAGTGAGAACAGTGCAGATAGAGTAGGAATATCTAAATATGATCAAAATTGTATGTAATTTGTAGCGTTTATCAATCATTAATCAAAAAATGCATTTATATAAACATATTCATCATGTTTATGCTTCTAAAATGTTGAAGGGTAACTTTTATCCTTAATCCCTTAATTTTCAAAGCAAATTTGATGTGATAGTATATAATTCCAAATATCTGATTAAAACAGAGAAGAATTAATTAAACAAAAATATGTTTAAAAGATCCTGTAGGATATAAGGATCACCATATTTTTATCCATAAACACCAACTGTGATAGCATGCATATGGACAGAACACTAAGATTAAAATATCTCCTTCTACAATTCCAAGAAAAATATTTCATGATGATTTCTTTCTACAACTCTCAGAATTCAAAATTATACTGGTTGCAGTTGACATTTTCTTCAAGCATTTGAATGCTCTAACAAATTTCCAGCTATATTATATTTCCTTTGCTAAAAAATTTTTGACTTAGGACCTCGAATCCCTTTTCCAATACCAATAGGCNTATATATATATATATATATAGTTTGTCTTGATAAAAACGTATGCACCTCCAATATACTATATAAGAATTAAATCAATGCAGAACATGGTCTATTTTATTTTGGCAAGAAAAGAAGCATAATACTTACACTACATTGGTCATTGCAATATTTTGCTATTATTTACTTTTTTATTAGCCCCATCACTATTCACATCATGTGTACTGAAATTATTTTATCTGAGCTTGAAACCTGCACATAAGAACTCAGGGAAATAATAGGTACCTAATAAAATCTTAATAAAGTAATACTTGGTATTGTTTTTGATATTTGTTCCAGTATGTAAAATTAATAAATGTATTAAGCCAACTATATTTTAGAATAGAATATTTGTCTATATCAAGCTATGCTTAAAGGAGTTCTTATGCCTGACGGGCATGGTGGCACACGCCTTTGATCCTAGCCCTTGGGAGGCAGAGGCAGGTGGATCTTTGTGAGTTCAAGGCCAGCCTGGTCTACAGAGTGAGTTCCTGGCCAGCTGGGGCTACAAGGAGACCCTGTCTCGAAAAGACCAAAAAAAATAATAATAAAGATTGATGGTACCTTGTTTTGTACAGTGAGTGCCAGGATAACTGTGGCTATAAGAGTGATCCTGTCTCAAAATTAAAAAGAATAAAACAAAACAAAACCATGTCTGCATCAAAGGGACATATATGTGACTGATATTTTATTTTAAATACTTATTACAAAATTATTATTAATGAATAAGCATAAAATAATAAGTAGCACAAATGTAACTAATTGTACTTACACAGTTCTGTTATGGGAGATGGAGAGAGATATGACACAGGTAAAGAGGACTTGCTAATTGTGCTGGATAGCTTTAGTGTCAACTTGAAATACCTGGTCGAGAGAGCCTTAATTGTGGAATTGGCTCCATTTGACTGGCCTCTGGCCATGTCTGCAGATATTGATTGTTGAACAATGTGGGATAAGACTGACATTCAGAAATACCATACCATTAATGGGCACACCTGTGAAGTATGAAAACCCTTGTCAAAGCAAAAGATGTCTAGTGCTTCATCTAGCCAAAGGGTTCCCATTGGTTCAAGAAACTTGGTTGGTGGTCTCAGAGGTGGTTTGGGTGGCAATGACAATTTTGGTAATGGAGGAAACTTCAGTGATCTTGGTGGCTTTGGTGGAAGCCCTGTTGATTGTGCATATAGCAGCAGTGGGGATGGCTATGACAGATTTGGTAATGATGGAAGCAACTTTGGAGATGGTGGAAGCTGAAATGATTTTGGAAATTACAACAATCATTCTTTAAATTTTGTACATATGAAGGAAGGGAACTTTGGTGGTAAAAGTGCTGACCCATAGAGTAGTGGAGGGCAAAACTTTGCTATACCACTAAACCAAGGTGGCTGTGTGGTTCCAGCAGCAGCATGAGGATATTGTCAGGAAACAAAACTTAGTAGATGGATGAAAACACTAACACAAGCTTTGTGCAGAATATCCAAACAGATCTTGAGATTGGAGGTCTTGTGTTCATAGCTACATGCACCTCCTCCACTGTGGTGTAAGTGACAAAACAGAGGCCCCTGGAGTGTTTGATTTTTTGGCTCTCTCATTATCATGCAATCAGTGGATAATTGTTCCCCATTGCTCAAAATGGCTTTTCAGACTCTGATTAGTTGTGTCAAAGCTCAGCCCTCCAATGAAGAGTTTCTCCAACTGTTAGGGCTCCTAAGAGAAGTGACCATGAACCTTCAAGTTACAACAGGTCTGTGAAGTCACTCAAACACAGTAGTGGAAAGGCCTAGCTGCTACAAAGAGGACATGTTTTAGATAATACTCATGCTTACAGGAGAAAGCAACAATAACAACAACAAAAATGCACAGGGAAAATATTTGTGAATAATTGTATAACATGTTATTTTAATTTCTCTTCTTTGGAAAGTGTAAAACATTCCAAAAAGAGTTTAAATGTTGACTTTTTTTTCCACCCATGCTGTTGATATCTAAAGACCTGAACATGATGCTGAATAAATGTGTCTTTATAAAAACGACTAAATATCTTTTGTAAATCCCCTAAATATAAAAATTTGACACATGAACAGACACCAATCTTAAATGATTGTAATTTAGTAATAAAAATGTGAATTTCATTTTGGTAAAAGCATATTACCTTAATGCATATTATTTACATGCATAATTTATACCTATTAGTATCACCTAGGCATTTTTAGTGTTGTAAAAATAAATTATCTAATTTGAAATTAGGTTATAATATATTAAATATATATTGAAGATAATATAGACTGTATCTTGAATATGAAAGTGAAAATACATGTAAAATCAACATAGTTTTAAGAGTTCTAGGAGGGATAGACCATCATCAGAATCATCAAATCTAATATCTTCAAAACTTTGAAGAGAAAATTGACATAGGATATTTCCAAAAGACAAGTGTTCCTCTATAGCCTTGACAAAGTGGAAAATTGCTGTGAATGGGGTTTCGGAAGAGTCTGTTTCAGCAGTATAATACATGCTTAAGTGCTTCCAAAATACAAAAAATAGAAAAACCATTTCTTTTGGTATCTTGATAGTTCTCCTTTTCCACAGATGACAATGACAAATAAGAGGAAGAGGAGGAGAAAGAGAAGATGGAGGAGGAGGAGGAAGAGGAGGAGAATGAAGAGGAAGAGGAGGAGGTGAGCCCCAAACAATGACATGAAAGGATTATAATTAAGAAAAGGATTACATGCCCGGCTTGTTGGCACAGGCCTTTAATCCCAGCAGTCCTGAGGCAGAGGCAGGCGGATCTCTGTGTGTGCAAGGCCAACCTAGTCTACAGAGTGAGTTCCAGGCCAGCTGCTACTAAAAGGAGAGGCTGTCTCAAAAAGACCAAACAAAAAAAAAGTACTACTGATCTTAATTTAAAATTTAGGAATAATTGTTCACATCAAATTTATTCTTTGTTATGGTAACACTACAATTGCCCCCACTCTCAAGATCTGCTTGGATAATCTTCCCAAAGGCTATGTTGGTGTTTCCACAGATATTTCTTTGGAAATATGAAAAAAAAAAAATATATATATATATATATATATATATATTCCATCTAAAAACAAGTGACTAGGAAACCTTTATCAATAAAAACATTGTAGACCCCATTGCACACTAATATTCTTGTTAGTGAAAATTGATTTTGGTGTAAGATCCATAGGAGAGTTGTGTACTTCCTGGCATGTTGAAAGTCATTTCTTAGTAGTATAGCCTCAGAGAGAGATGTATACTGAGCTATGTGTGCAGAATTACATGTAAATGCTAATGGGTATGCTGATGGTTGAAAATGCTAGCAGATCATATTTATTCTAACTGAATGTGATTCATATACCTTATCATATATCATTACCTATTCTCTTTTTAAATAATAAATTCATTAAACATATTTCATGCAGAAGAGCAATTCGATAGATGAATTTTACTTATGGCAACAAAATTAATAAATGTAGAGTTAAATTATACTTAATTTTACAGTTGGAAAAGGTTCAGTTTCTACAAGCTAAAGATTTGAAGAGAATAAGAGTATCTGATTGTTATGACATGTGTGACACTATTTTATCTTTTTTGTAACTTGCAAAAACACATTGTTTGTACTGTTTATTATCCTAATTATCAGTATATCATCTGGGTAAAAGATTGTTTCTGGTTTTAAAAATTACAAAAGCTTCTAAGACCCTATATTCAAAGCCAAGACACATGTTTGGCATCATTTATTAAACTACACTTTGATTGATATCATCCAACAGCAAGGACAAATGGTTCTTATGTTATAATAAGTAATCATAAGATGATAATGAGCCTGATCCCAATGCTACTGCAAAGTCTGACATGATAAATATTTTAATTATATATTTTTCTGTCCCCTTTTATTAGAACATGAATAACCTGAGATTTATTTTTTCTCTTTTAATCCCTGTGTCATTCACCACTGCCCAAAATATTATTTGTCATATGCTAGTTACTAGTTACTACAATATACATTGACAAACAAACCTATTTCTTGACATTATTTATATACATATCAAAGGACTTATGCCTTTTATCATTAACATTTATAATAACATAAAATATCAGGTATGGACATAGGACTTATTTTCTGATTTGTAATACCTTTCCAAATATTCAGTATGACATATTTATTCATTTCTTAAAATTTTTATTATTTTTACTGAATTTAGTACAATACATTTTACTAATATTTATCTCCCTTTTTTTCTCTTAGCTTCCTGCCTCCCCATAGTCCAAACGTAGTACTTCGTCAATTCTGTCATATATGTTAAGATCTATGGAAGAAAATTTTTGTTCCCAGATGTCCCTCTGTGTGAAATCATCCACTGGAGCCTGTTCAGCCTGTCAAGAATCAGTCTCTTTTCGAGACAGGTTCTCCCTGTAGCCCCAGCTGTCCTGGAACTCACTCTGTAGACCAGGCTGGCCTTGAACTCACAGAGATCCACCTGCCTCTGCCTCCCAAGTGCTAGGATTAAAGGCGTGCGCCACCATGCCTAGCTAAGAATCAGTCTCTTATCTCTTAAAGAAGATCAACTCTTCCTCACTCAGCAGTGTTCATCTGCCAATAGTTCCTCACCAAAGTTGGGGACTCCAACCCATTTCTCCAGTTCTATGCTGGCTTTTGTCTGATTGAGGTTGCATGGGTCTTATTCATGTTGATACATTTGCTTTAAGTTCATATGAGAAAATATCCCATAAGATTCTGTTTTTTTTTTTTTGTTTTTGTTTTATTTTTTTAATTTAAATTATTTCCATATGTGTATGAATGTATTGTCTGCATGCAAGTCTGTGCACCCTTGACGTGCAACGCTGCGGAGGTCAGAAGAGGGTGTCGGATTCCACTGGAACTGGAGCTCTCCTGGAATTGGAGTTTCAGACTGCTCTCGGCTGCCATGTGGGTGCTGGGGATCGAACCCGGGTCCTCTGCAAGAGTGGTTGGTGCTCTTAACCGCTAGGCCATCTCTCCAGCCCCAAGATTCTGTTTTTTTTTTATGGTCATGCATGTGTTCCCCTCTTCTACAATGGTCCCTTAGCCCTGGGCGGAGAAGTTTAATATAGCAGTCCTGTTCAGGGACCTCAATCTGCATTCTCTTCTCTACAGTTTAGTCATTAAGTGCTCTTTTGTGTTCATCACCCTCTGTTGCGTGATGTAGTTTTGTTGATGAGAGATGCATTATTATTTTCTCTGTACCTTGTTCCACTAACTGTGTAATATTACAGAGATTCTCAGTTGATTACAAGTTATTATTTATGTCTGTATTTTCTATTCTCTATTTGCATTTTCTTCATTCTTTTCTTTTTATTTTTGCCTACTATTTTTATTGAAGTTTTGTGTATTTCATACATTTCTTAATCAAACTTAGCTCCAACTCCCTTTCCTTACTCCCTCCCTGCCAGAGCTCATGCATTCTGCCATACATGTCTTTTATCTTTTTCTCCGTCTTTTTAAAATATTTTTGGTGCTGAAGTTTACTGTATTGGGCATAAGTTTACTGTTTCAGTCAGTTCTTTGACCCAATTTTTTTGTTGTTGTTCCTTCCAATTTATATCATTCTAAAATATGCGTATATAGATGCCACAGATATACCAAAATTATGACCTCTGAAAATAAACTCTAGGTTCAATCCAAATAATGTTATGGTTTTATACTTTTATAGTAGGATTATATGCAGGTAAAGAAAAAAATGTTAAATCGGTGTGTCTTGCTTTATTAAACTTTTGTTATGTTCTAGTCTTCTACTTATTCTTTTTCCATGCTTTTTGTATATTTTATAGTATCTAGTCTATATTTTATCTTTGGGCGTACGGTATCTAGTGTTTTGTCATAATTCTTTTTTTTTCAAAGCCAATTTTTATTGAAGCTTTGTGCATTTCATAAAAATTTCAAATCAAATCTAGACCCGTGACCCCTCCCTGCCCCCACCCCACCAGAGCTCATGCATTCTGCCAAACATGTTTTATTCATCTTTTTCTCAGTCTCTCTCAAAATTCTGCAGAAGTTTAGTGTTTCGATCAGAAGTTCACCAATTCAGTCAGTTCTTTGACCGTCTTGTTGTTGTTGTTGCTATTCCTACCAATTTGCATCACTCCAAAATATGCATATATGCATGCCACATATATCATAGGTTTTAGCATCTTAAGCTTAAGGTTAGATTTCTTTATTAGGCTGAAAGATGTCACATTTGAAGGCTCCTCCTTGGCAAGCCCAAACAAACATCAGTTCTGCCCTTGTTGTCTACTCTGGGGTTTTCCCTTCCCACGGTCACAAAATGAGGTCCAGTAAGCACTGCATCCTGTCTTGATCTTCCTGTATGGTCTCCATGTTGCAGCCTGGTTAGTCCAACAATGGGAGTATATATTCTGAAGAGGCTGAAACCCCAGTAGTAGCTCAGTCCACAAGTTAGATAGCTCATTAGTCCCGATCTGGCACTGAAGGTTTGGAGGGTTCTTGGAGAGACATGAGTCTTCAGTCCATATTGGAAGGTTGATAAGCTGTGTCTCATGTCTTTAACGGGTTTCAAAAGCAGTGGCAGCCACAGGGTACATGCACTTTCCAGTAAGACAGGCAAACCAACTCTTTTTTTTTTTAATCTTTTCTTCTTTTTACTAAGATCTTAAGTTTCATACCTGAAGTACAATTTCTCAAGCCTTACTATTTTATTTCTGGTTATACTTTCCTTTTGGGTGTTTTATTTATTTATTTTTTATTGTTATTAAAGTTTTCCATAAATCATACACCATTATTCAATCGAATTTAGAGTAATTTCCCTTTCCATGCCCCCCACTCCACCTGAGTCTCTGCACTCTACCATACATGACTCATACATGACTTGCACCTTTTTCTGAGTCTTTCCAGAGTTTTTTTCCAGTTTTTTTGTTCTAACTTGTATTGCTTATATATATATATATATATATATATATATATATATA
>VZQC01000286.1:2874425-2884486 GCA_009823505.1 Rhizomys pruinosus
CAATTGGATATATAGGTATTTAAACATTACTAGTTGTTATGGTAGGTTACATTGGTATAGACACAGATGTTTGGATGGTATGTTAATCCATGAATTACATTTTCTTCTGTTAAGTATGACAGGGTCATCGTGTGGTTTATAACATCTCCTAACCATTAGAGGATGTAAGCTTGTGGCATCAGCCATGGGTTATTCCTCCAAGGAGAGACATCTTTCTTTACCACTGCATAGAACTCCAATGTGTAGATGTACCACATTTTCTCTATCCACTTGATGGTCGAGGGACACTTGGGTTGGTTCCAGCTCTTGTGAAGCGAGCTGCAATAAACATGGCTGTACATGTATATCTGTGGTAATAAGAGTCTGGTGGATATATACCCAGAAGTGGTATGGCTGGGTGAGGTGGTAGGCTCACTTTGAGACTTTTAAGGGTTCTCCATACTGCTTTCCATAGTAGTTGTACAATTTTGCATTCCCACCAGCAGTGGACGAGTGTTTCCCTTTCCCTACACCATCTCGAGCATTTGGTATCATTTGTTTTCTTGATCCTAGCCAGCCTTATCAGAGTGAGATGATATCTTAATGTGGTTTTAATTTTCATTTCCTTAATTATTAGCGATGTTGAACACATTTTAAAATTTTATTTATTGATATTTTCTGTAATTCACACATCATTTTTCATTTCTGTTCAGGCATATTCCCTTATCCTTTCCCCCCACCCCACCCCATTCCATCCCAGATCATGAATTCTGCCATAACTCTCCTGCATCATTCTCTCAGTCTATTTTTATGCTTAGGAATTCACATTTTCCTCTGTTAATTTCATATTATTCTAAAATATGGATACATACTCTCCACCTATATAGAGTAATTACAGAGTCTGAAAATAATTGGTGGGTGGATTCTAAACCCCATTTAGAGATTCACATTATAACAACATAGTTGCTTTTAGATAAACAAAAATAAATATAACCGTACTGTCATTCAGCTTGCCTTTTGTCTAGGGGATTTGGTGTTAGCATCCACAAATGAGGGAAACCATTCTCGGTTTGTCTTTCTGGGACTGCGTTACCTTACTCTGCATAATGGTTTTGAGATCCATCCATTTATCTGCAAAGTTCATAATGCCATATTTCTTTACCACTGAATAGTACTCCATTGTGTAGATGTACCACATTTTTGTCATCCACTCGTCTGTTGAGGGGCACTTGGGTTGGTTCCAGCACTTCGGTATTGTGAAGAGAACTGCAATAAACATGGATGTTTATGTATCTTTGTGGTAAGATGAGTCTTTGGTATGACTGGGTCAGGTGGTAAGCTCATTCTGAGTCTTTTAAGGGTTCTCCAGACTGCTTTCCATAGCCGTTGTACAAGTTTACATTCCCACCAGCAGTGGATGAGTGTTCCCCTTTCCCCAAAACCCCTCCAGCATCTGTTGTCTTTTGTTTTCTTGATCTTAGCTAGCGGTACTGGAGTGAGATGATATCTGAGATTGATTTTAATTTGCATTTCGTTAATTATTAATGATGATGAACATTTTTTAAGATGTTTCTCAGCCATCTTATTTCCTCACTGGTGAAGACTCTGTTCAGCTCTTTACTCCATATTTTGAGTAGGTCATTTGTCTTCTTACTTCTTTGTTTTTTGAGTAGTTTATATATTCTTGACGTTAATGTTCTGTCAGATGTGTCATTGGTAAAGATTTCTTCCCGATCTGTGGGTTTTCTCTTCACCTCCTTGATTGTTTCTTTTGCTGTACAGAAGCATATGAGTTTTATGCGGTCCCATTTGTCAACTGTTGACCTTACTTCCTGTGCTATTACTGTCTGATTTAGAAAGTCTTTTCCTACACCTATGTCTTGTAGGTTGTGGCAACATTTTTCATTTATCACCTTCAGGGTTTCAGGCTTCACGTTGAAATCTTTGTTCCACTTGGAGTCAGCTCTTTACTCCATCTTTTGAGTGAGTCATTTGTTTTCTTACTTCTTCGTTTTTTGGGTAGTTTATATATTCTGGAAGTTAATGCTCTGTCAGATGAATCAGCAGTGAAGGTTTCTTCCAGCTCTGTGGGTTTTCTTTTCACTTCCCTGATACTTTTGCTGTACAGAAACTTTTGAATTTAATAATGTCCCACTTGTCCGTTGTCGACCTTAATTCCTGTGCAACTGCTGTCTGATTTAGGAAGTCTTTTCCTACACCTATGTCTTCTCATAATTCTTTAAGCTAACTCATGTAATAATGGATTAGGAAGTTAATAGCAACATCCAGGCTAATTCTCATAACATCCCCATGGTTTTCTTAATCATCTTCAATTTGCTTTGTACATGAAGTACTTTATAGATTAATTAGCACCTGGTATCATTAACTGTTTTTATGCTTTTATTGGTGTTTTGTGTATTTCAGAAAACATTTTTCAGTTTAGTTTAGGATGAAATTTTTGAACTTACATCAGTTTGTGTGCATGGTTTAGGCTACTTATTGCAAGTTCTACAGTATGTACATGTATTATTTTAATCGTTTTCAAAATTTCATTTATTATATACCTATATTCAGCAATCCCCACTCTAAGGACTACATTTAAAACTTACCAAATTTACATCAAATTATTATTCATTAATGTTTTATACTAAATATGGCATTGTAAACTTATTATATAAAATTTGATGTCATATAAAATGTAAATGTAAAATGTTGAAAATACCTTAGATTGTTTCTTCTGTATTTTTATATGGTATTATTAACAGGAAAAAAATGTTGCCTTTCTATATAGTCTCTAAATCATTTATCTGGGAATGTGAGTATTTTTCTAATTAAAATTCACCATTATTGTATCTTGTCTGGTAAATTCTGTATATATAATCCACACTATATTAGTGTATATGTTTGAATTTAGTTTTTATCCATCTTAAAGTCTAATTTTTAGTTTTTTTATGAATTAAATTTTGGCTATTGCCACCATCTCCTCAACTTAACATTTGCAAGCTTTTAGTATTCTGAATAATTGTTAGAGTCATGTGTTATATTTTCATGATAGTGAAGGAAAAAGAAAACATAAACCTGAGAATTACTTAGTGCTGATGTATGAAAAAATATTCCTTTAATTTTTGACACCATTCCTAAAATTCCTTTTGGTAGGTACTCCAGAACACACACCCCACTTGGACACCAAACCTACTGTTTGGAAGATTCTAGAGTGTTGAATAGGCTTGCTTACTGAGTAAAAGTGGAGGTGGGTTCACTTACAGAAATCCGGGCTTCCCCTTCCTTCATGTTCATTCTGGTGTCCTGGAAGGGACCCCTGTGACCTCAGCAAAAAATATTGATGGCAGCAGATACCCACCCCTGGTATTCTCTATTTATATGCCCTTAGCCCCTCCACCATATATACTCAAACCCTGCTGGCTGGTCTGGAGGGGAAGCTGGATCTGTGACTCCTCCTTTGCCCTCAGAAAGACAAGTCAAGTTTATATTTCTGGGCAGACGCTCACCCCCACTCCATTTCCAAGGGAATCCGATGCCCTCTTCTGACCTCCATGGCATTGCATGACAGAGGAACACAGATCTACATGCAGACAGTATATTCATGTACATACAAAAATAAATTTAAAAAATTAAAAAAATCTTCCCTCTTAGGACTGCTTTTAAGGTATCCCATAGGTTTTGTTGTGTTGTATTGTCATTGTCATTCAGTTCCAGGAATGTTTTTATTTCTTTCTTTATCTCTTCCTTGACCCATTCATTGTTCAAGAGTGTGTTGTTTAGTCTCCATGTGTTCTTGTAGGCAGGAGGGCTTGTCCTGGTGTTGATGTTGAGCTTTATTGCACTGTGGTCTGACAGGATGCATGAAATTATTTCAATCTTTTTGTATTTGTAGAGGTTTCTTCTGTGTCCCAGGATGTGGTCGATTTTGGAGAATGTTCCGTGGGGTGCTGAGTAGAAAGTGTATTCTCTGGTATTAGGATGGAATGTTCGGTAGAGGTCTATGAGGTCCATTTGGTGTATCATATCGTTCAGTTCAGATGTCTCTCTGTTTATTTTTTGTCCTGTTGACCTATCCAAAGGACTCAGTGGGGTATTGAAATCTCCCACTATGAGTGTGCTGGGGTTAGTCTGTGACTTGTGGTCCTGGAGAATTGTCTTTATAAAGTTTGGTGCACCAGAATTTGGGGCATATATATTCATAATTGTGAAATCTTCTTGGTGGATTGTTCCTTTGATGAAAATGTAATGGCCTTCTTTGTCTCTTCTGATTTCTTTTACTTTGAAGTCTATTTTATCCGATATTAAAATAGCAACACCTGCTTTCTTTTTGGTACCATTTGCTTGGAATATTTTTTTCCATCCCTTCACTTTAAGGTGGTGCCTGTCCTTGAAGGTAAGATGTGTTTCTTGTAGACAGCATATCGATGGATTCTGTTTCCTAATCCAGTCTCCCAGTCTATGTCTTTTGATTGGGGAATTTAGTCCATTAATATTTAAGGTTATGACTAATAGGTTTGTCTTGCTTCCTTTTGCCTTATTATCCATCTGTGGTTTTGATTTAGGTTTCTACTTCTGCAGTTATGCTTTTATTGATTTCTCTTTCTAGGTGCCTGGGTTGGTTGTTCCTTTCTTCTGTTCTTTGAATTGCTTCAAGTATTCTCTGAAGGGTTGGTTTTCAAAACTCATGTTAAAAAAAAGGTCTAACACCACCTTAGTTAAGTTTATTCCTTGGTGTTTATAGGCTTCTGTAAATAGCATGTTTTCCATGTTTTCTTTATACATGAGTTTGCTATAGTCTATATAAAATGTACTGTTACAGTTTTTGCATATTTAATTTGAAGTTTATTACTTTGCTGCGTTTTTTAATCAGCTAAAGAATCCAATTAAACACTAAGGTTGTTCTATGAATAGAGCAATTTCATCTACAGAGCTAATTTTCTATATTTACGTCAATATATTTTTATTTATTTCTGTTGTCTCTTTGCTCTACCTAAATTTCTTAAGTACTGCGTTGGCTAAGAGAAATGAGTGTTGTCACCATCGTATTTTTAGGAAGAATATACAAAAAAGGCAGTAAGATCTCTATGGTAGTTATAAATACTGTAACTCTTTCTAAATATATGAAATGCATTAGATTCAGGAAAAATACTTTAAAAGAACATTAAAATGATTACCTAACAAAATAATTAACTTCAAGAGATTATAAATACCAGTAGAGTGATTGATAGGAGATAATACAGCATCCTAAGGATCAGTTCAATAAAGTTATTAAAATTATAAATGAAACCAGGAGTCCTCAATAAGTCATACAAAAGACCCACCAGCAGACTTAATCAAGTAGATGAAAGAATAGTAGTGCTTGAGGGAAAGTTAATGTAATATCCCATCCAAAGAGAAACAATGTTAAAAATTAAAATGAGTAGAAAAATCATACTATATTGGTTGGATATCATTAATCAAACAAATCTGTTAGTAATACATTTGGACAAAAGAGGAGAGGTAAAATCTAAAGGTACAAAAAAGTTCAGTTATATAATAATAGGAAATTCCATAAATTATGAGAAGAAATAACCAATCATAATGTTCTTCTCCAACTTATCAGTCTGGTAGTGATGATTTCCAACCAGAGCAACAATAAACATGGTTCTATTGAACATTTGAGAATGAATTTTTGACAGACTAAATGTATTTAAGAGGTTATAGAAAAATACTAATTAATGCTAGAACTGTTGTTAGCAAGAGGAAGCTAAGAAAATAATGAAAATTATAAAATCAGCAAAATTATAGAATAATGCCAGTTTTCAATAATAGCTGCTAATATAAATTGGTCTCAATTATCTGACCAAATCATACAGACTAGTAGGTTGTGTATGAAGACAGAATCTTGTTATTACACTGAAGACACACATTATATCATCTTTGATAATGTACATTGCTTTGGGTTAAAATGATTCACAAAGTCACTCAAACCAGGAAATAAGATATTATATGAATAGTCTAATAGGCCCAACAGTAGATGTCAAAGTGAAATAATTCCAAAGAGATAAAGAATGACTGATCTTATTAATTACACCTTGGAACGAACCTAACCAAAGACACCAAAGATCTCTACAACAAAAAATTTCACGTCCCTGAAGAACAAGATTGAAGAAGACATCAGAAGATGGAAAGACCTCCCATGCTCATGGATTTGAAAAATTAATATAGAAAAAATGTCTATTCTACCTAAATTAATATACAGATTCAATGCAATCCCAATTAAAATCCCCATGAGTTTATTCACGGACTTGGGGGAAAAATCCTTAAATACATATGCAAAAACAAAAGACTCTGATTAGCCAAAGCAACACTGGGTGAAAAGAGAAATACACGGGTAATCACTATACCAGATTTCAAAGTACATTACAGTGCTATAGTAAAAAATTAATAATAAATAAACAGCCTGGTACTGTGGTACTGGCACAAAAGCAGACCTGTAGACCAATGGAACAAAACTGCAGATCCAAACTTGAGCACATACAATTTCAACCAATTCATATTTGACAAAGGGGCCAAGAAGACACAATGGACAAAAGACAGCATCATCAGCAAATGGTGTTGGCAAAACTGGATCACCACTTGTAGAAGAATAAATTTAACCCTCTACCTCTCATTCCATACAAAAATCAACTCCAAATGGATCAAAGACATCAGCATGAAACCCGAAACTCTGAATGAAGATGACAGAAGAAAATAGTGGCAGTGACATACAAGACATAGGCATAAGAGAAGTCTTTCTAAATTCCTGCACAGACAGCAGCTGTTCAGGAAATTAGGTCCACTGTTACAAGGGTGAATTCATTAAACTCAAAAGTTTATGTATAGCAAAAGAAAAATTCGGTGAAGTGAAGAGAAAACCCACAGAGTTGGAGGAAATCTTCACTGCTGACACATCTGACAGAGCATTAACTTCCAGAATATATAAACTACTCAAAAAACAAAGACGTAAGAAAAAAAAGACTAACTCAAAAAATGGAGTACAAAGCTGAACAGAGACTACAACAGTGAGGAAGTAAATATGCCTCAGAAATATGTTAAAAGGTGTTCAACATTGTTAATAGTTAAGGAAATGCAAATTAAAACCACTTTAAGATATAATCTCACTCTGATAAGACTGCCTAGGATCAAGAAAGCAAATGATATCAAATGAGGATCAAGAAAGCAAATGATATCAAATGAGGATCAAGAAAGCAAATGATATCAAATGAGGATCAAGAAAGCAAATGATATCAAATGAGGATCAAGAAAGCAAATGATATCAAATGAGGATCAAGAAAGCAAATGATATCAAATGAGGATCAAGAAAGCAAATGATATCAAATGAGGATCAAGAAAGCAAATGATATCAAATGAGGATCAAGAAAGCAAATTATATCAAATGCTGGAGAGGTTGTGGGGAAAGGGGAACACACATCCACTACTGGTGGGAATGTAAACTCATACAACCACTTTGGAAAGCATTGTGGAGAACGCTTAAAAGACTCAAAATCAGCCTATCACCTGACCCAGTCATACCAGTCCTGGGTATATTCCCACAAGACTCATCCTACTGCAGAGATACATGCACAGTTATGTTTATTGTAGCTCTTTTCACAGTAACCAAGAGCGGGAAACAACCCAAGTTTCTGTCAACCAACTAGTGGATAGAGAAAATGTGACATCTACACAATGGAGTTCTATGAACTGGTAAAGAAAGATCGCATCATGAACTTTGCAGATAAATGGATGGAACTATAAGATATTACACTAAGTGAAGTAACACAGTCCCAGAAAAACAAAGAGGAATGGTATCCCTCTTTTGTGGATGATAGCACCAAGTACCTACTTGTAAGGCAAACTGACTAACATTAATGTCGTATTTCTCTTTATCTAAAAGCAACTGTGCTCCTTGAATGTAAATCCCTTAACAGGCTTTAGAATTAACCTACTACTTATTTTCTTTTTTTTAATTTTTATTTTATTTTTTATGTATGAATGTACTGTCTGCAAGTAGGTTTGTGCACCCGTGTCGTGCAATGCTGCGGAGATCAGAAGAGGGTGTAGGATTCCCCTGGAACTAGAGTTAAAGACGGTTCTCAGCCGCCATGTGGGTGCTAGGGATTGAACCCAGCTCCTCTGCAAGAGCAGTCGGTGCTCTTAACGACTAGGCCATCTCTCCAGCTCCCTTTATTTTCATAGTTTATAATTTTGGTACAAGGTTGGAGGTTATGTTTGCATATTTTCAAGCAATATAAATTTAAAAGGGAAAAATTAGAATCTTGAAATATGATTTAGAAAAAAAAACATACAGTTTATTTTGAGATGACGTGATTTTAGTACATGTGCAACATATATAAATACATATGCGGGGCTGGAGAGATTGCCTAGCGGTTAAGAGCGCCGACCGCTCTTACAGAGGACGCCGGTTCGATCCCCAGCACCCACATGGCGGCTGAGAACCGTCTGAAACTCCAATTCCAGGAGAACTCCAGTTCCAGGGGAATCCGATACCCTCTTCTGACCTCCGCGGCGTTGCACGACACGGGTGCACAAACTTGCATGCAGACAGTACATTCATACACATACAGAAATAAATAAAATTAATAAAAAAAATAAATACATATGCTGAAATAATATGGATTGGAGGGAACAATAACAAACAAACTGGGACTGAATCAGTTGAGTTCTCCCCCCCTAAAAAAAATCCTCTGCTTTGAAAACGTCTCAGAAGGGGACACAGGACATGTGTGGCAGACTGCATGAACTTGGGAGGGGGCAGGGACATGGAAGGGGAAATAGGTCTGGATTGAACTGAGGAATGTTGTGTAAAATGCACAAAACTTCAATAAAACATTGAAAAAATAAAATAAAATTGTAGAATTAAAAGAACAACCCATGAAGAGGATATTATTATTCTAACCCAGCATACATTGAACAAAGATGCTCTATATTCAATAATATACAAATTATTACTTACTTGGCAAAGAACAACTGGAACCTTATCATTGATGGTGAGATAAAATTGAGTTTTCAGTGAATCAGGGTAGAAATGCTAAAGAGTCTCCAGTGAGTGAACTCCCACAGAGGGACATATAGGTACAGAAATTGACTTTGCTAGGCATTATATATGTAATATAATATAAGATATATATAATATATATAGATATATTATAAAAATAGATGCAGATATTTATAATATATATATTGTTAAATATATGCAGACGATATATGATATATGGACAAATGACATGAAGTCTTTTGGAGATGTGTATGTTGGGAGGTTGAGTGACGTTGGTGGCAAGAAATGGAAAGAAAGGAGTACTACTAGGAAAAGAGGAATTCAAACGATATCCCTTTTTGCATATGGCATGATAGTTTACCTAAAGGAAACCAAAAACTCCACCAGAAAAACTCCTGACAATTATGATGAACAGTTTCAGTATTGTGGCTGGATACAAAAATCAACCTAGAAAAACAAGTAGATGGTTTATGTCAATAACAAACAATTGGAGAAGGAATACAAAGAGACCTGCTTGCAGCCCACATTTAGGTTTAAAAGAGAATTTAGGAATTCTTCAGTTGGTAGTGCAATCCTGATAAGATTGGAGTCTGAAACCAGATCTCCAACAGGCCCTGTTTCTGGAACACCAGAATTAAGGGTCACTGCTAGTCCTCAAATTCCTTTGCTCTGGGAATAGACATCCTGGGACGGTCTCCACTTGATTTAATATCTACCTTTGCTCCTAGTTAGTTTATGCTTTAAGATTAAAACTTCAGTACTTCATTAATCGACTGTTTTCCTTGTTTTTACCAGGATTTATGTTTGTTCTTAGTGGTCAAGAGTGCCCCCCCCCCCTGCACCACAAACACACAGACAACACCAACACACAACGCGACCGCATACACACAAAACACACACACACACACCACACACACACACACACCACACACACACCACCGAGGTTGTTATTTCACTCAAGCCTTATGTCTTTGAGCTGTCTCTCCCCAGGTCCTTGTGTGAAGCACATTTCTAAATTTTGTGGGAGCTCTTTCAGAGCCAC
>VZQC01000286.1:2884502-2897070 GCA_009823505.1 Rhizomys pruinosus
GAGAGAGAGAGAGAGAGAGAGAGAGAGAGAGAGAGAGAGAGAGAGAGAGAGAGAGATCATCATTTGCCATAATCTGGACAGAGAAGCTAGCCATTTTTGCCATGAGCTAGACAGACAGACTTTCACCATAAGTAGAGATTCTACCAGGAGAAGCTGTAGCCATATGAATCTAAAGAGAGCATGCTGTATGTAGAGACTTTTGCTGTAACATATATTTTTCCATAAGAACCTGTATGAGTTTTGCTTAAGGGAGATTTTTGCCCAAGAACTTCGTTGTATAAGAGTTTCCCTCAGAACAAAGAAACTTAATTAAAACCTCACCCAGGACTTCTGTTGTGACCTTATAAAAAGATTAGGGCACTCAAGACGCTGAGATGGAGCCCATGATCCCAGCACTAAAGAGGCCGAGTTGAAGCCCTTGATCCCAGGACTTAAGCTGCTGAGATGGAGCTGATGATCCAAGCACGCAAGATGCCAAAAATTACCCCATGATCCCAAGACTCAGGATGCTGAGATGGAGCCCGGGATCCCAGAACTTAAGATGCTGAGATCTTAAGATGTCTGGGATCCAAGATGCTGACATGGACCCCATGGTCCCAAGACTGAAGATTCTGAAATGGAGCCCAGGATCCCAGCACTCAAGACGCTGAGAAGGAGCCCATGATCCCAAGACCCAAGATTCTGAGTTGGAGCCAAGGATCCCAGCAGTCAAAAAGTTGAGATGGAGCAGGTGATCCCAGAACATTTTGGAGAAAAAAGTTAAAAAGAACAAAAGCACCAAAAAGACTTGCTAAAGAACTTACCCAAAGAGTAAATTTCTGCATCAAAAAAGTTTAAAAAAAGACTTCAAAAAAGATACAAGACAGGACTTAACATGTAAGGCAGAATACATGATTAGGGGGATGGAGCACGGATGGGGGAGGGGTATAAACATGATTAATAAATATTGTATGAAACGCACAAAAGCTCAATAAAAAACTTAAGGAAAAACTTTTAAAAAGTTGAATTACAGTAAATAGCCAAGGGTCTCCCACAGCAGGCCTCTAGTGACCTTTATTAGCTGGCCCTTCTAACAGCTTTTTATAGGCCCTCTCAGCGCCTGGGTGGGGGAAGAATGGACATGGGGGCCCCTGCAAACTCCCATTCACTATAGCCTCAAAAGAAATGACTAGGAACAAATGTGACCAAAGAAACTAATAACCTCTATAACAAAAATGTTAAACCCCTGACAAAGGTGGTTAAAGAAGACACCAGAAGGTGGAAAGACTTCCCATGCTCATGGATTCAAAGAATTAATATAGTAAAAATGACCATCCTTCCCAAAGTAATGTATAGATTCATTGCAATCCCAATTAAAATTCCCTCGAACTTCTTCACAGATATAGATAAAAACAACCTAAATTTGATTGGAAAAAACAAAAGACACTGGATAGCCAAAACAACCCTGAGCAAAAAGAACTATGAATGGAAGATGACTATAACAGATATCAAATTATGTTACAGGGCCAAAGTTATAAAAACAGCCTGGTATTGGCACAAAAACAGACCTGTTGATCAGTGAAACAAAATTGAAGCTCCAGACTTGAGAACATGAAATTTCAGACACCTCGTATTTGACAAAGAGACCAAGAAGTCTTAATAGAGGAAAGACAACATCTTCAGCAAATGTTGTTGGCAAAAGTAGATCACCACTTGTAGAATAATAGAATTAAACCCCTACATCTCACCCTGTACACAAATCAACTCCAAAAGGATCAAAGACCTTGATGTGAAACCCAAAACTTTGAAAATTATAGAAGAGAAGTTTGGCAGTAACCTAAACACATGGGCATAAAAAAGGACTTTCTAAATCAGACAGTAGATAGGCAGGGAATAAGGTGAACAATTCACAAGTAAGACCTTTTTAAACTCAAAAAGTTTCTGTACAGCGAAAGAAACATCAATGATGTGAAGAGAAATCCTGCAGAGTGGGAGGAAACCTTCACCAGTGATACATGTGACAGAACATTAACACCCAGAGTATATAAACTACTTAAAAGACAAAGGAGCAAGAAAAGAAATGACCCACTCAAAAGCTGGAGTAAAAGCTAAACTGAGCCTTCACAAAAGATGAAGTAACATGGCTGACAAACATCTTTAAAAGTGTCCAACATCATTAATAATTAAGAAAATGCAAATTAAAACCACTTTCAGATTTACTCTTACTCCAGTAAAGCTGGTTATGATAAAAAACAACAACAACAACAACAAAAAAAAAAAAACAAATAAAAAGGACTCCAAATGTTGGAGAGGTTGTGTGGAAAGAACATTCATCCACTGCTGATGGGAATGTAAACTTGTGCAATCCCTATGGAAAAGAGTGTGGAAAACTTTGAAAAGCCTCGAAATCTGTTTACTACCTGTCCCAGTCATACCACTCCTGGGTATATACCCACAAGACTCATCCTATTGCAGAGATACATGGACATCTATGTTTATTACAGCTCTCTTCACACTAACCAAGAGCTGGAACTAACCCATGTGTCCCTCAAACAACAAGTGGATAAAGAAAATGTGGTATATCTACACAATGGAATTCTATGCAGTGTTAAAGAAAGAAGACATCATGAACTTTGCAGGTAAATGGATGGAACTATAAGCCATTATGCTAAGTGAAGTAACACAGTCCCAGAAAAACAAAGGACATATGGTGTCCCTCATTTGTGAATCCTAGCACCAAATCTCTACCTATAAGAGACATTGAATATGTTTTCTTTCTTTTTTAGTGAATATAATACCTTATGTTGCTTATCAACTTGCTATATAATGTAGGAATGCACAGTGATATTTTTTCTTTACCTGCATACAAATCTACTGTCAAAATATGATTCTTTAAACATGTTTTAGAATCAACCTATATTTTATTTTCAGATGTCCTAATCTTGGTATATGTGTGGCATGTATGTATACATATTTTAGAGGGATACAAATTTGAAGGAAAAACAACAAAAAAGACTGGTTCAAAGAACTGAATAAAACAGTAAACTTCTACACTGAAAAATTTATAAAGACTTAGAAAAAGATGAAAGACCTGTATGGGAGAATGCATGAGTTCTGGTGGGTTGGGGGAGAAAAAAGAGAGAATGAATGGGTCTAAATTTGATTTAGAAATGTTGTATAAAATGCACAAAACTTCAATAAAATTTGTTTTGCAAAATAATAAATTCAAGTTTAAATTTAATTTAATTTTTATTTCTTTAAAATAAATATTTTGCTTCCTGAGACACTCATATATTTTTTACTACATTCAGATGCTCTCCCTCATCTGAACTCTTATCTTATAACCACCATCTTTGACAATATCTTCTATTAATATTTTTACCTACTATTTCTAATTAGTGTTACCCAAATGCCCTTGGGTGTGAGGCTGCATATTGGAGTCTATTTACCTTATCATGCATCAGAGCCCTGAGTATAACTTACTGTTCCACTTCCAGTAGCTCTAAGTTATCATTAGGTCCTTGGCTAGGGATAATGCTTTTTGACAAGCCTCTCTAATCCACACTGGGCTTTTGTGTGGCATGGGATTGAACAAGTTCTGTGCATGCTGTGAAAATATTTGTGAGTATGTATGTGCAGTTACCCTATGGTATCCAAATATAAATGTTTTTCTATCCATCTGCCAATTCTGGCTTTTAATGTGTTATAGGTGGCCCATTTAGACCTGAAAACTACAGTCTCTTCTTATTCTCTGCATGTTGACCAGCTGTGGACCTCTATTTATATCTTCATCTCCTGAAAGAGATTTTTCTCAGGTGACAGGTGAGGGATGCAATAATTTATGGGTATAGTATTTTGTCGTTAATAGCCAGTTTGATACTATGTTTATTTAGCAGATTAATAGTAATAGGTGCTCACTTATACCATATGATCCATCTAGTCACAGGATCTTGGTGCTGAGAATGAAGTCAGGCATGAACATCTTGTGTAGTTGGCTTAGAATACATTCTGGCCAGCGTGGTGGAGCAAGCCTTTATTTCTACACTTGGGAGGCAGAGGCAGGCAGATCTCTGTGAGTTCAAGACCAGCCTGGTCTACAGAATGAGTTCCTTCCTGGTCTCCAGGAAGGAACTCTGTCTCAAAAAAACACCAAAAATGTCTCTGTCTCAAAAAAAAAAAAAACAACAAAAAATTACATTGTGAAAGCCATTGACTATGCCCATAATATTTGTGTCATTATTGCAGCAGTGGGCACATCTGGGACGCCCAATTGTTAGTGTAGTTTGAAAGGTTCACAGTAGAGTAAGGGTGTTTATTGCCTTTCTCTGCTAGTAACATGCATATTTCCTTCTAGTATTATGAAAGGTAGGTCATAGAGATGAAACACCGAGGTCATTGCCACCTGGATTTCTTCTAGTTTGTCCTGCTGCTCATATATGTAATGTCATCAGCAACAGGCTTTAGAGTCAAGTTGTCATAGGTAACCAGCAACAATGGAAATAGCTAGTAGTATTGTTTGAAAGTTTATAGGACCTCCCCTGAAAACAAGTACAAATGAGCTAATCAATTTCTGGCACTGGAATTTATATTTTTATCACGTGTAATCTTGTAGGACCATTGAACTCCCATTTTAATGTAAAATATATTTTAATATTTTAATATTGTGTATCATAGATTTTAAGAAGATTCTACAGTAGTAGATATTTGTAAGAATTTTTCAAAAAGCCTTTAATGATAGTATGGTTAGATATAATTTATTTTTTATGTTCTTTAAAATTATTTATCCAGGTATTTTTGTATGCACTTTTAATTCCAGGAATCAAGAGGTACAGGAAAGGGAATCTCTTAGAGTTCGATATATTCTTTGATATATAGAATTTTTTTTAGTTTCATAAGTTCCTAATTGTTAACTGTTGATTTATTTTTAAATTAAAATTATTTTCTATTTTACACATGAGTTCTGTGTTTACATCATTTCCACCCCAAATTTCCATCATCTAACCCATCCCAATTCCTCCCCTTTAGAAGTTGTGACTCTATCTATCAATCTATCTATCATCTATCTATCTAATTTAACTACCTATCTATAGAGAGAAATAGATACAAATACACAGATTTATTGAATATACACAGCATTGCTCATATGTACATACATGTAAACATACATTCATACACGTACATACATACATACATACATACATACATACATACATGTATTTATGGATGATGAATTAGGATGGGATAATAAAGCAAGAAACTTGTCCCTGTAGAAAACTGACTCTTGCTCTCATGGAAATATTGTTTGCCTGTAACACTTCATCTAGAGTTGTGACCTTGTTGAATTTTCCCCATATATGTTGGCAGGTCAACTGGTGATGTCATTATGTAAGTTGTCTTTCTGCAATCATATTTTTGAGTTTTCAAATAGTTTCAAAAGTTTACAGCATTTGCCCCCTTCTTCTCTGATGAGGGCTCATTGTTATTCTTAAGGCTTTTATTCCAGAAGCCTATAAACAATCCCTTTCTTGTGTCTATAAGTTCAAATGCTTTCCTGGCTTTCTCCATTAGCAGATTCAGGAAATAAAGTCTGAATAATCACTCAGTTTATTTTATTTAAATTCATACATGTGTACAGGGCATCCTATTCATCCCTACATCTACTCAGTATTTCCATAAATTTAGACTCAATCTATTTTCTTTTCTAACTTCCTTCATCTGAACATGATAAGCAGCTAAAATCTTTAGGCTTAAAGTTTAAAGTAATCTTTCTAAAACTTTCTCTGAATCAATACTTTGATTCACCAAGCAATAATTTTGCACTTCATAATTAAATATTTAAGGACAAAAACTGCTTTAAGTGACTCAGTCACAATTTCTTCATGATTTCCAAGAACTAATATTTCTGGAAACTTTTACACGATATTCTAACGCAGGTATGTGGATTAAGAAGAATGAAAATTTAATGCTACCAAGATATATTTAAATATTGCTGCTGCATTTTAAAGTCTATTCTCACATTGATCATAAGCATTACATTTTGAAAGAAATAATAATTTGGTCTACATAATAATTATGGCTAATCACATTCCAGATAAAATGTAATTGTAAATATACTTACACTGCAATATTTAAAGTAGTGTGTTAAGAAAATGACGTATAAGAGATTGGAAAATGTAGCTATACGATTGAGATTATTTGTCTAAATTATGACAAACCAAGAGTAAATTTTTAAGGAGATGATATTTTCATTTCTATTATAATAATGCCTGTGCCATGAAGTGCATTTTTCTAAAGCAACATTCCTTGGCATACCTACAGAAAACCAATTAAAATAGTCCTTTACTCTTCTGAAAGAGCTGTACAGAATATTTAAAGTTATTTCTGATAATATATGACATCCCTTATTACTTTCAGTCTTCATCACCTTGTGAATCAGAGTGAATTTACTATTTGTGTCCCTATTTAAAGAAAAAAATGCACAGAGGAGCTTACTTACTCATACTCTGTTCGCTTTATGCATAGTGAACAGCCCATTGAAATACCCACTCATTTCTTTTCCATTTTGCAGTGATAATATATTTATAATGACATTATATTTGCAGTTCCATTTAGAAATAACAGCACATTGAAAATTTAATAATAACTAATACAAAATCTTGACATTACCTAGATTGCATCATGTTACATTTCAAATATATTTCCATATTCAATGGAATGTTTTATTGTTTAAAACAATATTAATACATACTATGTAAATTTCTTTCTATTAATGCCCATTCTTTTGTTTAATATTTCAAATTCAAATGTGTTTAATGTTAGCAGAAGATATGGATTAGAAAAGAAAAGTATGAAATATTTATCTTAAAACTAATGATTATAAAGCATGTGTTTCTAATTTATGAAATTCAAAATTATTTTCAGTCTTTTCACTATTTTTAAGGAAAATAATTTTATTGATATTTTGTGTATTTCAAACATCATTTTTCAGTCCGATTTAGCTATATTCCTCTTTTCCTGCTTTCTAACCCACCCCAGTTCATGAATTCTGACATACATGTCTTGTTTCTTTTCTCACGGTTTTTAAAGTTTTTCTCTGCAGAAGAATATTGTTTTGGGCAGAATTTAACTTTTTCTTTTTTTTTTTTATTTTTTTTTTTTATTATTTTATTGATGTTTCTCTGTGAGCATTTCCATAAACATTTTTTTCCACAGTTATCAGGCTTAATTTCCCCTCTTCCTGGCCCCCACCCCCACCCCATCCCAGATCATGCAGTTCCGCTCATAACTGTCCTGGATCTTTCTCTCAGTTTTTTTTCTTCCTTTCTAGCTAGTAAGTGATAATCCATGAGTACAAGCATCCTTCTCAGAAAACCTATTTGACGAGCATGTTGTGCCCAAACCACAAGACATTGCGCCCACCATCCAGTGGAGGGTGACGGTGTGTTTGTTCATGCACTTGATCAATGAGTGTCCAGACTACATTCGCTGTAGTTTCACCATTCACCCCAATCGCAGCCCATTCATTCTACCACGCCCCGTCTGCCGAGATGTTCCCTAGGCTAGGCAAAGAGGGCACAGGATGGAAGTAAGAGGTAAAACAGTCACCTCTCTGGAGCTAGTTGACTTGGCACTTCTGGTCACTATCTGAGTGCTGTTGTCCTTACAGGGGCATGACAGTCCTGTCCAGGAATAAGCCTTTTCGATCCTACCTAATGAAGAATCACAGAAATTAGAGTAGTCATTAGAGTATATTAAGCAGCAGCCAACTAGTTTATGGTAGGTTTCACTATTTGCAGCAATAGACCACAATACTGATATGTGGAATATTATAATCTATGAATTCCAAGTTTCCCCCTGTTAAATATGAACAGGGTCTAATGTGGCTGTACTAAACATGTAAACGCTGTAGAGGCTGTAAGCTTGTGGCATCAGCCATGGGTTATTTCCTCACAAGGGGAGAGCCTAATAAGCCAATTTAGATTTGGGATATACAGGCAACAACTGGCTGCCTCTGCTGACACAGTATTATACACAGGCAGGATGAGGTGTAGCTGGTGCTGCGTAGCATATGTGCGGTGACCTTCTTGACTTAGGGAACCTATGACTTATGGTTTAGTTGGCCTTTGGACACTCTCTGGCATTCCATGAGGCCATCTTGTAACCTTGCTGTGTGGTCTGCAATAGCATCCCTCCATGCTTAACGTCAGAGATCCTTCAAGGCAGCAGGGTCCTTAGTTGCCTCTCCTCCCCTGTAGGTATCCCAACTTCAGAGAAGCAAGGAGCCCCTTACCCTTTGTGGGGCCTTGGAGATCCCCTGAGCCACATTCCGGATCTCTGGTAGAAAATCCGATATGTCTGATTCAGAGCTCCTGTATTAATATATTTTGCCGAGTGCATAGGCCCTCAGAGGACTTTGTATTAATATTTGGCTCTGAACCAGACGCGTAATCCCTTCCACCAGTTCCCGATGTCTAGTAGTCAATTAAAGAAAGCAGTTTTAAAACCGGGTTTTATATAAGGAGATTACCTCTCTAAATATAGTTTGTCTCCTAATTACAGTTGGGGAGCGACCTATGTGGTCATTCTCCTTCTGACATGGTGGAAGGCAAAGGAGTCCTACTTCTATCAGCGCTTGGGATAGAGGAGAAAGTGTCATTATCATTATACACGAGTATGTTCACAGAGAGTGAGCATCACAACATATAGAGAATGGATTAACAGAGTTGGATTACACTGAGTACTCGAGGGAGGAAGTGACAATTTTTGACATACTGAGGCTTTTCTTCCCTGTTGAATGTTCAGAACGGGTCAGGCTTTCGTTGCCACTTTTTGTACATCCTACTCAATGCAACTGATCTTTTATATTCTTCTCAGCCGTTTAATTGGACCGTTTTGTCCTGTTGGGGACTCAAACATGAGCCTTCCATGGACCCAGTCATACCACACTCCCTGGGTATATACCCACAAGAGCACAACTTACGGCAAAGATCTACATGCACAGCTATGATTATTTATTGCAGCTCTGTTCAACAATAGCAAAAAGCTGGAACGCAGCCCAGGTGCCCTTCGCAAGCTGACGAGTAGGACCATGAAAATGGTGTATGTACACATGGTAAGAATGGAATTATGCTGCAGTAAAGAGGGACGACATCATGAAATTTGTCAGGTAAATGGATGGAGCGTGGAACAGACATTATGTTGAAGATGAAGTAACACATGTCAGAAAAACAACACGACAATGGTGTCCCTATATGTGGTGCTAGTACCAACACGCCAGATCATAAATATTGCTCAATGGAAGGGGAGGACATAGAAAAGAACAGAAGAGACTGCATCAGAAATGGACTGAAATAGGTGAATTGGAAAGGGGGGAATGGGTGGGAGAGGAACACGGGTCTATATTCAATTAATCGTATATTTAATTATACATGAGAGTGTCAAGCAAAGTACGCCCAGTTCGCCTAGCACCTGGTCTAACCAGGACACATGGGTTTTTGAGGACTATAAAAGTAAAAGTAATTACCTGTGTATATTAAACAACATTGGTTTACAGAATCTGATAAAAATGGTAATGCATCTGAATTAAATGGAGATATAATTCGCTGTTGCCCACATTTGCTTTACATAAAATCTGTAGAGCAAGAACTTTGGGATTGACACATACAAATGTTCTCTATAATTTCTCTGTTGTACAGTATCACCTTGTAGCATTCTCTTTAAGATGATTTAACGTAAAAATTAAGTTTGCTTCCCAAGTTAATCATATGTAGTCACCCAAAACAACATGGGTGAATTTGATGAAATCTATGCCTTGACTCCACCCTATAGTCATGTATAATACAACTATCTTCTGGAGACTCATACGCTAAAAAAAAAAGGGGGGGGGGATACAGAAAGACATGAAACCTTTTCATCAAACCCCTGCAATTCAAATCTTAAAACTAACTATGGGAAAAGATTTGTTTGTTCCAACAGAATTTAACTTTTTCAATCAGTTCTTTTACCGAGTCCTTATGTTGTCCTTGTTCTGTCCAATTTGTATTGCTCCAAAATATGCCTATAAACATCACATATATACACCAAAATTATGACCTCCTAAAATAAACTGTTTATTAATTATACATGTTTAAGAATTCACAGTTTCCCTTTAATTTTATGTTTCTCTAATATATTAATACATACCTTCTACCGATATAAGGCAATGACAATGTCTGAAAACTAGTGGTAAGTTAATTCTAAAGCCTCTTAAGAGATTAACATTATAAGAGTACAGTTGTGTCTTTTCACTCTTTTTAAAATGGCTAATTTATAAAAACTTTTCACTCACTGTTGAAATATTTAAGTAATAATTAACATAGTTCTGCCTCTGGTGACGCAAATCAATCCTGTCAGCATCGATTAACCAAAAACAGATGCTGGTTTATGTTCCAACCTGTCTTTGCAGATGGTCAAAGAAACAGAAAGTTTTAGAAAGCTTTACACAGTTTCTCAAATTTACATATCTTCTGTCCAGGTATTTGCCCAAACTGCTTAAAAAAGTTGCATCAACCAAATGATGTGTTCTGTACCTTTACAAACACATAGACGCACATTCATAACTTTTAATATCTATTCCAAAACATATAAATATTAAAATGTTTTATTCAAAATTATTTTGATTATTTGAAGGGACTATATGTGATTTTGAGAGAGAGAGAGAGAGAGAGAGAGAGAGAGAGAGAGATGGATTGGATGGCTCATTTGTTAAGGGTGCTTATTGCTCTTGCAGAATAACAGAGTTTAGTTCCTAGGACCCACATTGTGTGCCTCAAAACATACTGTAAACTCCAACTTTAGGGAATTTGAAGCATTTTTCTGGCCGCTGTGGACACACAACTCAAGTATAAACACATATTTACACAGATTATTGGTCAGGGCATGGGAGATGGTGAAGTGTTGGAATCTGGCCAATTAGACCAGGTCAGGGGCTTGAAGGTGGGTCTAAGATCACAATCACTTTTCTTAAGAAAAGGACTCACTTTACAGAGAGATTTCCATCACCAGTGCCCCATGGCTTAAGCTACATCTAAAAGTAGAGTTGTGGGATATATTTGCATCATTTTTGAAATTCTTTTCTATCCTTCCTAATTTTTATTTTTTTTAATTAATTCTTTGACAGTTTCATATATTCTACTTTGATCACATTCATCCTCATTCCCTAACTCTATCCAGATCTCCCCTTTCCCTGCCAAACCAACATTATGCATTGAGATTTATTTTTAATACATACAGTCCAGTTAGTTTCCCACATATAATCACGAGTGTATATGTATCTCCTATAGTGTGGTCGACCTCCAAGGAGTTGCTGTCTTAAAGAAAACTGACACTGTCTCTCTCCAAGTGGCTATTACTTAACAATAATTCATGTTGGGGCATCATGTTTTCCATCCCTCCACATGTGAATTTTTCTGGCGTTACCTATCACAGGTCTTGTGCATGATATCATTTACAGCATGAGTTCATGTGGTATAAGACTGTATTCTAATAGCCAGACACTCTCGTCTTGAGGTCAGCAGAAGTTCCTTTCCTAAAATCACCAAAGCTCACTATTGAAGTTAATGTTCATGCCCCTACAGGGAACTCACCTGAGTCCAGCCACACCTACCAACTAACCTGTGTTGAACAATTCCACCCTAACTGCACATGACCTGGAGGAAGTACTGGCATATATAAGCTGGAGAAGACTAGACTGTACTATTTGGTGCAGTTATGGGGGGAGGCATTGTCAATGCTTAGATGAAGACTTTCTGGTGAAATTTTGGGGTAGGAAACACCCAGAAACTTGTAAGTAATCCCTCACATCTTGCTGTGTAATTAAGTCTGATAAACTCATTGGATTCCCAGAGTGCACCTTTGTTTGTTATTGGGAGGGAGTGGACATTGCTTGCACACTACCACACTCCACAGACAATAACATTCCAAATGTGCAAATTTCCTGTTATGTCTGGGAGAAACAATATTTCATTGTATTTATCCACCTCATCTAGCTCTTCCTGCTCTTCTTTTGTGATGATTCCTGTGTTTAATTTGTTACTACTATGAGGTAACTTTTAAATGTAATTTTAATAGGTTTATTTTCATTAAGATATAATTTTTTGGTGAAATTCGAAAAAATTGGTAATAAAATCTTTGATTTATGATTGTGTCTAGTATTTTTATAATTCAATCATATAAATCACAGTGAAGTAGCATTTAGTAAAAATAAATATTGTTCTTATTTATTAGCGATGTTGAACACTTCTTAAGGTGTTTCTCAGCCATCTCTAATTCCTCGTCTGTGAAGTCTCTGTTCAGATCTTTGCTCCGTCTTCTGAGTGATTCATTTGTTTTCTTTCTTTGTTTTTGAGTAGCTTGTATACACTGGAAATTAATGCTTTGTCGGATGTATCTGCTGTGAAGGTTTCCTCCCATTCTGTGAGTTTTCTCTTCACTTACTTTATTGTTTCCTTTGATGTACAGAAGCTTTTGAGTTTAATGAGGTCCCATTTGTCAATTGACGATCTTATTTCTTGTGCAGCTGCTGTCTGATTTAAGAAGTCTTTTCCTACAC
>VZQC01000286.1:2905505-2926811 GCA_009823505.1 Rhizomys pruinosus
CCCTTCCCTATTCAACATTTCAGTCAATTTTCTGATGCAGTCTTTCTGTTGTTCTTTTAATATGCATCCCTCTCCACAAGAAATATTTGTAACTGTGCTATTGGCACTAGCATCCACATATGAGGGATACCATTTTTCTTTCTTTTTTTTTTTCTGGGGCTGTGTTACTTCACTTAACATGATGTCTTTTAGCTCCATCCATTTACCTGCAATGTTCATGATATTGTGTTTCATTACCTCTGCATAGAATTTCACTGTGTACATGTACCACATTTTCTCTATCCACTCATCACTTGAGGGGCATTTGCGTTGGTTCCAGGTTTTTGCTATTGTGAACAGAGCTGCAGTAAATATAGCTGTGTATGTATCTCTGCAGTAAGATGAATCTTGTGGACATATACTCAGGACTGGTATGACTGGGTCAAATGGCAGGCTCATTTTGAGTCTTCTAAGGGTTCTCCACACTGCTTTATATAGTGGCTGTATAAGTTTACATTCCCACCAGCAATGGAAGAGTGTTCCCCTTTCCCCACAACCTCTCCAGCACTTGGTATCATTTGTTTTCTTGATCCTAGCCAGTCTTATTGGAGTAAGATGATATCTTAAAGTGGTTTTAATTAGCATTTCCTTAATTATTAGTGATGTTGAACACTTCTTAAGATGTTACTCAGCCAGGGTTGGAGAGGTGGCCTAGTGGGTAAGAGCTCTGACTGCTCTTGCAGAGGACCTGGATTCCATCCCCAGCACCCACATGGCAACTGAGAACCATCTTTAACCCCAGTTCCTGGGGAATCACACACCCTCTTCTGACCTCATGGCATTGCATGACACTGATGCACAGACCTACATTCGTACACAAAAAATTAATTAATTAATTAATTAAAAATGATGTTACTCAGCCATATCTAACTCCTCACTTGTAAAGACTCTGTTCAGCTCTTTGATCCACCTATTGAGTGGGTCATTTGTTTTCTTTCTCCTTTGTTTTTTGAGTAGTTTATATATTCTGAAAATCAATGCTTTGTCAGATGTATCTGCAGTGAAGATTTCCTCCCACTCTGTGGGTTTTCACTTCACTTCCTTGATTGTTTCTTTTGATGTAAAGAAGCTTTTGAGTTTAATGAGGTCCCATTTGTCAATTGTTGACCTTAATTCTTGCACAGCTGCTGTCTGATTTAGGAAATCTTTTCCTATGCCTATGTTTTGTAGTCTGCTGCCAATTTTGTCATCTATTGCCTTCAGAGTTTGCAGTTTCACATTGATGTCTTTAATCCATCAGGTGTTGACTTTTGTACAGGGTGAGAGGTAGGAGTTTAATTTCATTCTTGTACAAGTGGTGATCCAGTTTTGCCAATACCACTTACTGAAGATGCTGTCTTTACTAAATTGTGTCTTCCTGGACCCCTTGTCAAATATGAGTTGGCTGTAATTGTATGTGCTCAAATTTGGATCTTCGGTTGTGTTCCATTTGTAAACAGGTCTGTCTTTTGCCAGTACAAAGCTGTTTTTATGACTATAGCCCTGTCGTATAGTTTAAGGTCTGGTATACAGATGCCCCCCACCCCCCGGATTGCTCTTTTCACTCAGGGCTGTTTTGGCTATTTGGGGTCTTTTGTCTTTCTAAATGAAATTAAGAACTTTTTTTTCTCCAAGCCTGTGAAGAAACTCTTGGGCATTTTAATTGGAAATGCATTAAATCTATACATGAGTTTGGATAGAATGGACATTTTTACTATATTAATTTTCCCAATCCATGAGCATGGAGGTTTTTCCATCTTCTGATGTCTTCTTCAATTTCCTTCTTCAGAGTTTTAACATTTTTCTTGTAGAGATCTTTGGTGTCTTTGGTTAGGTTTGTTCCTAGGTATTTTATTGTTTTTGAGGCTATTGTGAGTGGGAAAGTCTCCTTGAATTCCTTCTTCCAATGCTTGTTGTTGGTGTAAAGAAAGGCTATTGATTTTTCTAGTTTAACTTTGTATCCTGCCACTTTGCTGAATCTGTTAATCATTCCTAGGAGTTTTCTGGTGGGGTTTTTAGCATCCCTTAAGTAAACAATCATATCATCAGCAAAAAGGGATAGCTTGACTTCCTCTTTTCCAATTAGTACCCTTTAATTTCCTTTTCTTGCCTTATTGCCCTAGCAAGTGTTTCAAACACTATATTGAAGAGGAGTGGTGGCAGGGGCACCCTTTCAGAGCTCCTAACTTTACAGGGAATGCTTCTGTTTTTTCCCCATTTAGGATGATATTGGCTGTGGGTTTCCTGTATTTGTCTTTGATTGTATTGAGGAATGATCCCTCCAATTCAATTCCCTCTAGGACTTTAAACATGAAGAGATGCTGGATTTTGTCAAAAGCCTTTTCTGTGTCAATTGAGTTGATTGTCTGGTTTTTGTTTTTCAGTCAATTTATACGCTTGATGATTTTTTTGATTTTCCTATATTGAACCATACCTGCATCTCTGATATGAATCCATCTTGGCCAAGATGGATGATCATATTGATGTAGGTCCGTATGTGATTTGCTGGTATCCTGTTTAGAATTTTGGCATCTGTGTTCATTAATGAGATGGGTCTGTAATTCTCCTTTTTGGTTGCATCTATGCCTGCTTTTTGGTAATAGAGTGATGCTGGCTTCATAGAAGGACATTGGGAGAATTCCCTCTGTTTGTATTCTTCTAAATAATTTGAGTAATAATGGTTGTAAGTCTTCTTGAAATGTTTTATAGAATTCTGCTGTGAAACCATCTGGGCCGGGGCTTTTATTAGTTGGGAGGTTTCTTGTTACATGTTCAATTTCTTCATATATTATGGGTCTGTTTAAGCTGTTGATCTCTTCTGGGTGAGAAGTTCTTACATACCTAATTTAATGTTTCTTTAGCAATTCCAATTTCATTACATGTTACTTCATTGATTCAGGCATACTTTTTAAAAGTTTCCTTTGATTAAAACAAAGTCAAATGTTTTAGGATTCTGTTTAGAAGAACACAATCATTTCCACACAGTAATTTACATGACCCAATAACAACATGAAAGTCATCATATACAATTGCTTCCTGTGTTAAGGTATTTGGGATTTATATGGTATGTACACCAAGAGTAAAAATCTTTAGTAATATCTTGGATTTTACTAAGCCAAATAATTTTTGATTTACCAATGAAAAAGTAAACATTAGGTGAGTGAAGGAAAGCAAAATATTAAAGACATATTTATGATGGAAGACACTCCTAAGGCAGATCCTTACCTTATGGTGAAACATAAAACAGACTCAATATTTCAATAACTTTAGATGTTTTGTGCAAATTTTCTTTGACCTTAGACTCTTTAAGTGAATACTTAATGACAGTGTATTCATCGACAATCATTATATGTGTTCACAAATTTAGTTATTAAACTCATCCAGTCATGTTGGAAGAAACATGATTTTTCATTAGTTAAAGTAGAAACGGTGATAATATGCTCCCAGTGGTACATTATTGGGTAAAAAAATAGATTTGTATTTGAATATACATCTTCTTCTTAGTTCAATGGAATTTTACCATAGATAAGGATATTCGCCATATTTTTGCTGTACAATAGTCATCACTAATATAGTTAGGAAACTATCAATAAATGGTACAGCAATTACTAATATGCAATACAGAATAAGTTTGACCAGAAGGTCATGTCATGAATCGTAATTAATGCCATCTAGTTAGAAAACAAATGTGAAATTAATTGTAAACTCGTTGTTATATTCATTGAATTATAGAATATATACTCCCTGTATTCTATGTAAAATATAGAATATCAATATTGTCCCATTTTCGATGTATCATTTTATTGATTTTTCATGCACTTCATGCAAAACATCCTAATCATCTTTTTATAACCCTCCCTCATCTGCCACCCCATAGACCCCAAACCAGATTCCATGTATTCTGTCATATATGTTAAGGCATATGAAGTCAATTAACTGTATCCAGGTGTCCTTCAGTGAAAATTCATCCACTGGATTCTATTCAGACTTGTATTTTAGCTTTTTTATGTGTATGAGTATACTGTATGCATGTAGTTTGGTGCACCCATGCGGTGCAATGCAGCGGAGTTCAGAAGAGGATGTTGGATTCCCCTGGAACTGGAGTTAAAGACTGCTCTTAGCCACCATGTGGGTGCTGGGAATCGAACCCAGGTCCTCTGTAAGAGCAGTTGGTGCTGTTAACCGCTGAGCCATTTCTCCAGCACCGTATTTTAGCTTTCAATGACACTTATTTCTTCCTTTTCTCAGCACTGGTACGTGAAATGCATGGAGAAGGAAATTCAAACTCCATTCTTTACTTATACATATTAGAACAGAACAAAGTACACAATAACAACAGATTTTCATTTGATTATTAAAAAGCATTTCCCCTACAAATAAAATATATTTCTTAATAATGCTGATAATATTTGCTAGTAATTTTCTTGAAGAGGATAATAAACATGAGGCATGCAGAAAGAGTAAGATATAAATGTAGTTACAAAAGTAAAGTTGTCAAAGAAATAACATCTTGTCCTAGATGGTAATGAGCTGAAAATAAATAATTTCAGATCTCTGTCCTTAAAAAGGTTACAGTACTCTGTGAGAGAAAACAGTTAATAAAAATTGTTGAACAGTATGAAAAGTGTGACAGTACTGTGTCTGTTATGGTGCCACTGAAGAAGTGGCTAGCTGTTTTTAGTTTTGCCACTTCTATGCCAGAATTTAGTAATAAAGTGAAGCTGGAAGTAGAAGCACACAAGCCAGGCTTGGTGGTATATATCTTCAATGCCACCACTTTGGAGGCAGAGGCAGATGGATCTTTGTGAGTTTAAGGCTAGTTTGTTCTATATAATGGGTTCCAGGATAGCTGAGGCTAGAAAGAGACCCCGTCTCAAAAAGACCAAGAAATATGAAAGATTATTTCTTGTATTAATACCCATTACTACACAGTTATCTTGACCAATCTCCATTCATTGTATGTTTCTTTTATTAAGCATTAAAATATGTTTGGTAAACATAACAAGGTTAATATTGGGTTTTTTTATTCTAATTTTAATTATTTTGTATGTATAAATTGTATTTTTTATTTCTTTTAATTTTATTTATTTTTTGTGTGTATGAGTGTACTGTCTGCATGTAGGTTGGTGTGCCCATGTCGTGCAATGCCACAGAGGCCAGAATAGGGCGTCGGACTCCCCTCGAACTGGAGTTAAAAATGGTTCTCAGCCACCCTGTGGATGCTGGGGATCGAACCAGGGTCCTCTGCAAGAGCAGTCAGTGCTCTTAACCGCTAGGATATCTCTCTGCCCCGTAAGGTTAAAATTGTATCATAACCATGGTAGACTATATTTGAAAAACTAGGGAATCAATATCAATACTCTACCAACTTCAACTTTTGTCCGTTGCAATAATAAATCAATAAAATGACTACCAGATGAGTGTAGGGTCTACTAGAGATGCTATGAGCAGTGTTTATAAGTACATTTGGTTACTCTAGGACTAGATCTTGGTCCAAATTGAAATGTCAAGAATAAATTTTCTCCAACAGAACAACAAAATTAACTGCATACAGAACCATTTCTGTGGTGGTCATGCCACATTAAAGCAATGCCTGAATAAAGACAGCCTGAGTCTTAGCATACATTTGAATCACCACCCAAACTATTCTGGGAACTTGTTGTGGCATAGATAGTTTTCTGATAACAATGTTTTCAAACAAAGGCCTGGATCTCTCCTTATTGAAACCATAAAGCCAGATGAAAAGGGTAAAGGAAATGAGACACTGTTTTATCAGAGGATTATGTCCCTTCTGAATACTCCTGATGTAGAATATCATTGACATACATAAAGAGATGTTCTCAGTCTAATCTCACTTGTTGCTTGCAAGAAAAATGTAATAATCATTTACTTTCAACGTTGCAAATTTGGGCAATTATATTCTAGGAGAGAGATAGAACGAGAGAGATAGAACGAGAGAGAGAGAGAGAGAGAGAGAGAGAGAGAGAGAGCAAGAGAGTATTCTAGGTCAAAGGGAAAAAAAAAGCTTTATGAGGAATTAAATAGTTTTAGGTGAATGCGTGTATAACTCAGGTACCACTCTGAGTTATGCAATAAGGTCTCTCACTGACATGGAATTCACTGCATAGACTAGTCTAGCTCTCTAGTAAGCCCCAGAAATCTACCTGTGTCTGTTTTCTCCCCATCGGGATTACAAATGTGCACCAGGAAACTGTTTCTATGTGAGTTTGGGAGCTTGAAAGGATGTCCTCATGCTTCCAAGGCAAAAATTTCATTAACAAAGCTCTCTCCACAGACTGAAAACACATATTTGTTAATCTACCTATAGTGACACTAATAATATTAAACATACTGTCCAGCTCAGTGCAAGTTAGGCTCCACAATGTTTTTCAATTTTGTTTCTTATTACTGTGATCACCCTCAGCTTTGATAAAATTATCATTACTTTGTTATTTTTAATTCCATCTTATCAATTGATATCAGGGCCAATTGAATGACAGTATCATCTGCTTATCCTGTAATATTAGAAAAAACCCACACTTGCAAAATTTTATAATGCCTGTGTCTCAATGCCAGTGTGTTCCTTCCATTTCTCAAAAGTCCTGGATTCCTTTTATAATATGTCATGTAGGTTTTCTGAACTTGGGTATTTTACCCACACAAGCACATATACTTTTGAGAAACTTCATTTTTGTACAATTTTCTAGGTAAATCCTGCCATATATTGATTTCTAAATTGTGGCTCCTTTGTATCAGCACATATTCATAGATGTTGACTAGATATTTCAACAATTTTAGTTTATAGCAAACTTTCTACTTTATAAGCTGAAGCATTTATTTCATAGATTGTTGTAGTAAATTTGATTCTAATTAATAGTCTTATAGGCAGGGCAAATGGAGATAGGTCCTGAGGCACCAGATATTGCTCCAGAGGGGAGTCTTCTGTGATGTCTATAAACATGTTTGTGCTCCAGCCTTTAGCAAGACCATAGTCCTTGTGAATCAATTGCATGGTTGAGACATTCCACATATTTCTTGGTTCAGAACTCAAGCTTCTGTGTAGTGGTTGCATACTCATAATTAAGTACTACTTCTGATAATCACTATTCTGTCTTTTGTAGCCTCAACTATGATTTTCTGTTCATATGGTGCCAACATCAACATCCAGCTTTCATATTTTAATGAATTTCACATATGAATCAACTTCAGATTTTCACTATTTCCCTCAGATACTTAGTTCAACCCTAACCAGCCATCTGGTTCAATTTTTTATGATTATTGTCCCTCAGAAATCCCACCCAAACATTTATTTATATTTTATATATTTGTGTGTGTATAAATATACTGTCTGCATGTACGATGGTGCGCCCATGTCACGCAATGCCTCAGAGGTCAGAAGAGGGTGTTGGATTCCCCTGGAACTGGAGTTAAAGATGGTTCTTAGCCTCCATGTGGGTGTTGGGAATCGAACCCGGGTCCTCTGCAAGAGCAGTAAGAGCTTTTAACTGCTGAGCCATCTCTCCAGCCCCCACTCAAACTTTTAGATGCTTCAGATACCATAAACGTTAGGTTATACCCTTTTTTCATTATTTCATGGAAGCTTGTCATGAAGGAAGCTTGAGTACAACTATTGTAATCTGTCAATCACTCATTCATCTATGATCAGATATCAAATATCTTTTAAAATCTGTTACCAGGAAGCCTCATCCATGTCTAGTTAAAGAGAAATTGATTCTGAGAGTCACAGAGCTGTTTTCAGTAGGGCATTAGGTAACAACACCTATGGGAGCCAAGAAAGCAAAACTGGGTAGAGGGAGGAACAGCATGATTTGTAAAACCTAACCGAGGCTTCAGCTGCTCCTGTGTTAAATTCTGGGTTCTAACAGTATTCTATTCTCCAGCCCTGATGAATCTGAACAGCGTGCCTACCAACTTTGTACACTTAAAAACACAAATGTTATCTAAAGGATAATTGTAATACACAGGTTCAATTTTTCAGGTTTTATACTTTATTTTACTTCTATCAATACAGGAATATTTACCATTACAGAAAAATGAAACTAAGTATAGGGTCCTGACTCTGAGTATTTTCTTCCAATACATCTCTTTGCCTAGTAATCTACAACCAGATACCTACACTTAAAGATGTCCTAATTTCCCTCTTTAAAGGTTCTCTTTTTCTCTATTTCATACAGTTATCATATTTTAACTTTGTATACAATAGCTTCTAGCTGTATGAAACAATTTTCAGAGAAATAATTATTAAAAACCCAGAAAAGATATATTTATAGTAGGAAAACATTGGAAACATTGATATAATGAGCAAACCACTCTATTTTAATGCAAAATTAAGAAATTAGATTTGTCATTTAATGGAGGAAAGTATCTCATCTTAATCTTAAGAACAAGTAGGAAGGGGACATAGGAAGGAGACATAGGGGCTAGTGTTAATATGTATAAACAATAAAGTCCTGTTTCTTTACAGAAAATTAAATATCAACTATTTGTCTTTATTTTTAATAGCTTAAATAATATCTCTCAAATATTAAGTAATTTGAAAAATCCTTGCTATGGCAATATAGTTATTCAAGTGAAAAATTAGCACTTTAAGGGATTTCTAAGCCTATAATGAAATGTTTCTTCTAACAATCTCCTCACTGTTAAATTGGATTCACTTTCAAGTCAATCTCTGTTCAGGCAAAATTACCACATGTAATTAACTTGCACAGAGACTTGCTCCAGCTAAATTATGCTGTCACTTTATATACAAAGTATATTCTTACATGCAGGGTCAAAGACCCTGATAATTATAACTGCAAAAGATTACTCTAAAGATAGTAATATACATATATTTAATGGGAGTGAGTGTTAGTTTTAACTAAGGTCTAGTAAACCCTGAGAAAAGGCATGCTGAGGAATAAAGTGGGTAGAGTGAAAAACCTTTTAGGAAATAAAGTATCCTTGGCTTACTTCAATGTGGATGATTTTTTTACAGATTATACTTTTTTTTCAATCCCATGCTTTAACACTTTCCAGTACCAATAAGCAATAACAACAAAAAAAGTCCAGAGACATTTAAAACAGGTACCTAAGGAAGAAAAGTTCCTTGGGGATAAGTGACATAAGGAAATTTAATGTTTTGTGATAAAGACAAAATAAGAAATATAGGCATCAATGTATAGACTGTCTCTAAAATAGAAATAGTAACTCTGGAACTGGAATCTTTTAAGTGATGGAAACTAGATAAACCTACTAGAGCAAAAAGGATGAACAGGCACTGAGAAGTGGACAAGGAGATTAATTTGCCACAGTGGCTCCTAAAACAAATGACTGAATGCGTGAATTCCAGGGGGAAAGGCAGTGACAATGGAGAAGGGGATATAAGGGAGATTAACAGTGATTGAGATGTCATGTATGAAATACACAAAAACTCAATAACCCCCCCAAAAGGAAAATTTATCTCTGAACCAGGCTGTTCATCAATTGCAAAACATGAAATGAAATCAAAAGAACATATCAAAGGTGAATAACTTCTAAATGCTGTAATCAACAAAGAGTAACAATTGTAAATGTTTTCCCTTTGAATCACTTAGAAATTATTTTCAAAAAGAACATGTTTAAAATATTGCAGATAGAACTCTAGAGATCTATAAAGTCTGAATAGCAACAAATATGTAAGTATGAATGTGGTGAACAGGACCTTCAATGAATATAAATATGGAGATACTAAATGAATGTACTACTAATGGTGGCAAATTTGTAAAGGCTTGAAAATTACATATGCCCTGATTATAGCTCTTCTAGGAATGTCCATGCTTCAACTGTAAATGCTGTGCTATTGGATATGATCCCCTTTACTAAGGGATTTTGAAACGACACTATGAAGTCATATATGTTATCATTACTTTATGGTAGTAAAGATGCTTTCCAGATCAATTTTCAAGGGAGGGGCTTTGAAAATATCTCTGCATGAAAACTGGAAACAGAGTCTTTCTTTTTTACATATTTTTATTGAAGTTTTGTGCATTTCTTACAGCATTTCTCAGTCTAATTTGGACTCATTCCCCTTTCCATGACACCCACCCACCCAAGTACATGCACTCTTCTATACATGTCTTGCATTTTTTCAGTCTTTTTGAATTTTGTTTTTTGTTTTTGTTTTTATTTGTTTGTTTGTTGTTTGTTTCTTTTTTCACAGAGGTTTATTTTACTGGGCAGAAATTTACTGGTTCAGTCAGTACTTTGTCCCAGTCCTTTTGTTTTTGTTGTTTCCTCCAATTTGTATTGCTCCAGAATATGCATCTGTCATACATATACCATAATTATGAGTTCTGAAAATCAATTGTATGTTAATTCTAAAACATATTTAGGAATTCACATTTTTCCCTTTAAATTTATATGACTCTAAGATATGCATTTATACCTTCCACCCATATACCAAAATTACAAATCTGAAAATAAATGGTAGGGTAATTCTAGAAACCATTAGCAGATTCACATTGTAAGAGCAAAATTGCTTTCAGATAAAAAGAAATATAACATTAACATTGATCAGTTTGACTTACAACTAGGGATTTGGTGCTAGCATCCACAACTGAGGCATACCATTCTTCCTTCTTTTGTCTGGGACTGTGTTAACTTCACTTAGACTAATTGCTTCTGATTTCGCCCAATTACCTGCAAAGTTCATGTTGTTATTTTCTTTACTGCTGCATAGAACTCTATTGTGCAGATGTATCACATTTTCTCTATCCACTCATTGGTTGAAGGGCACATGGGTTGTATCCAGCTCTTCATTATTGTGAAGAGAGCTGCAATAAACATGGTTGTGCCTGTATCTTTGCATTAGGATGAGTCTAGTGGATATATACCCAGGAGTGGTATGACTGGGTCAGGTGGTAGGCTCATTTTCAGTCTTCTAAGGTTTCTCCACACTGCTTTCCATAGAGGTTGTATGAGTTTACATTCTCATCAGCAGTGGATTAGTGTCCCCCTTTCCCCACAACCTCTCCAGCATTTGGTATCTTTTGTTTTCTTGATCTTAACAAGACTTATGAGAGTGAAATGGTATCTTAAAGTGGTTTTAATTTGCATTTCCTTAATTATTAGTGATGCTGAACACTTTCTAAGATGTTACTTAGCCATCTTTACTTCCTCACTGGTAAAGTATCTATGGATCGTTGAAAGGGTAAACAAGATAGAACTGTAGGTCAATTAAACAACATAAAGCAAGAGCAACTCCAAATCAATAGAATTCATGGTGAAATGGGAAGCACCACAACAGACAATGAAAAGAGTCAGACATTCAATCATACTAAAATACTTCAAAAACCTATACTCTTCTAAATTTGAAAACCTAAGAGAAATGGATGAATAATCTAAATCCTGGTATTCACCAAAGCTTAATCAGGAATAAATTAATAGCTTAAACGGACCCATAATATATGAGGTAATTGTAAATGTAATTTTAACAAAAGACCTCCCCAGTTAAAAAAAAAAACAAAAAGCCCAGGCCCAGATGATTTCACAGCAGAATTTAATAAAACATTTAAAGATGTTGCAACCATTACTACTCAAACTGTTCAGAAGGATGCAGAGGGAACTTTCCCAATTTCCTCCTATGAAGCCAGTATCACTCTAATAACAAAATCAGGCAATGGTAAAACTAAAAAAGAAAACTATAGATCCATCTCATTAGTGAACATAGAAACAAAAATTCTCAATAAAATACTTGCAAACCCCATACAGACCCACATTAAAAAATCACCCATCATTGGCTCTCCCCTTGGAGAAATAACCCATGGCTGATGCCACAAGCTTACATCCTCTACAGGTTAGATGTTATAAGCCACAGTAAGACCCTGTCATATTTAACAGGGGGGAAAATTGTAATTCATGGATTAACATATCCAAACATGTGTCTATGCTAAAGTAACCTACCATAACTATTAGTGCTGCTTAAATACCTATATATCTAATTGCTTGTTCTTCATTAGTAGGATCGAAAGGTTATTCCTGGACAAACTGTCAGCCCATGAAAGGAAACAGCCAGAATTGACCAGAGTCCAAGTCAACAGCTCCAGAGAGAGTGGACTGTTTTACCTCTCATCCACCTGTGCCCCTTTTCTAAGCCTAGGGAACAACCTGCGGAAGAGGGGGCGTGGTAGAATGTAAGGGCTGCGATTGGGGTGAATGGTGAAACTACAGCAATGTAGTCTGGACACTCATTTGATCAACTTGATTGAACAAACAACCTGTCACCCCCCACTGGATGGTGGGGCTGTAGGTGTTTGGGCACAACAGCCTGCAGATAGGTTTTGCATGAAGGATGCTTGTACTCATGGATTATCACTTATAGCTAAAAATGAAAAAAAAAATCTGAGAGAAAGATGCAGGACAGTTATGGCAGAATGCATGATCTGGGATGGGGTGGGGGTGGGGGGGAGGGAAAGGGAAATAAGCCTGAACTGAATTGGAAAAAATGTATGAAATGCACAAAGCATCAATAAAAATTAATTAAAAAAAATCACCCATCATGACCAAGTTGGATTCATACCAGATATGCAGGGATGGTTCAGCATATGTAAATCAACAAATATCATAAAATAGATAAATGGACTGAAAGACAAGAACCACATGATCATCTAAAATGATGCAGAAATAAAAAACCTTCAACAAAATCCAGTATCCCTTCATATTTAAAGTCCTAGAGGAAATTGGACTGGAGGGAACATTCCTCAACGTAATCAAAACCATATATCTCAAACCCACAGCCAACTTCATCCTAAATGGAGAAAAGTCAGAAGCATTCATTAAAGGCAGGGCCCTGGCATGACAGCCCTCTATTTCCATTCCTCTTCAATATAGTGCTTGAAATGTTTACTAGGGCAATAAGGCAAGAAAGGAAAATTAAACGTGTACTAATTGGTAAAGAGAAAGTCAAACTATCCCTTTTTGCAGATGATATGACAGTTTACCTAAGGGTTGCTAAAAACTCCATCAGAAAATTCCTAGAAACGATTTAAAGTTTCAGTAAAGTATCAGGATACAAAATTAATCTCGAAAAATCAGGAGCCTTTTTTTACACCAATAACAAGCAACTGGAGAAGGAATATAAGGAGACCTTCCCACTCACGATAGCTTCAAAAACAATAAAATATCTAGGAAGAAATCTAAGCAAAACCAACAAAGATCCCTATAACAAAAGTATTAAACCCCTGAAGAAGGAGATTGTGGAAACAGAGTTTTTCATATGAAAACATGAGATATTCAGGGGGAGTGGGATTGATAAATTGAATAATGACAATAATTATTTTTAAAGTTGAGATAATTAAATTTTCTTTTCTACAAATTTGTTTGAAGTAATGGGTGTGCAGACAATGTAACAAATTGATAAATGAGACAATATTTACCTACAAGGATTTTGACAAAACCTGTCTGACAAGTTAAAATTATAGTAAATTAATTGTTACCATATTGAATCATATTTAAATGATAATAAAATGAGTATAGTATGTTAGAAGAATCGTTGAGAAAAATCAAAGAAATATGTAAAATATTTCAAGAATAAGTCATTTTCATCTAAAACTAATGGGTATATAACTATATTGGCAATTTAAGTAATATAAGAATAAATAAATTATTTACAATTGCCTTTGTGCCATAATATATAGTAGGTTGTATAACTAAAAGTCACATTGGTTGGGGCTGGAGAGATGGCTTAGCGGTTAAGAGAGCTGACTGCTCTTGCAGAGGACCTGGGTTCGATGCCCAGCACCCACATGGCAACTGAGAACCATCTTTAACTTCAGTTCCAGGGGAACCCGACACCCGCTTCTGACCTCCACAGCATTGCATGACACGGATGCACAGACCTGCATGCAGACAGTACACACATACACATAAAAAATAAATAAAAAATTTAAAAAAAGTCACATTGGTTGCAACCAGGTTTTCCTGAAGATAATGCCGTGCACAGGTTTCCCATTCTCCATTGATGTCCACGCACTCATGCATGTATGAGGATTAATAAATGAAATTAGTGTGTTTAATATCAAACAAAAGTCATAAAATTGGAACAGTCACAAGTTGAGCAGATATTGGAAAAGTGTAAGGGTATATGGAAGATACAAGATTGTATTTTATAGAATTCTGCTGTGAAACCATCTGAGCCTTTTTTTTTTTTTTTGAGGCTATTGTCAGTGGGAAGCTCTCCATTTATTCCTTCTCCAATTGCTTGTTATTGGTATATAAAGAAAGGCTACTGATTTTCTACTTTAATTTTTATCCTGCCACTTTATTGAAACTGTTAACCATTTCTAGGCGTTTTCTGGTAGAGTTTTTGGCATCCCATAAGTAAACTTTCATGTCATCTGCAAAAAAGGGATACTTTGAATTTCTCTTTTCCAATTAGTACTCCTTAAATATCCTTTTCTTCTCTTATTGATCCAGCCAGAGTTTCAAACACTATATAGAAAACGAGTGGAGTTAGGTGACAGCCTTGCTGGGTTCCTGACTTTAAGGGGAGCACTTCTAATTTTTCCGCATTTAGAATGATGTTGGTTGTGGGTTTGCTCCTTATATGACTTTAATTATGTTGAGGAAAGTTCTCTCCAGTCCTATTCCCTCTAGGTCTTTAAACATGAAGGCATGTTGAAAATCATCGAAGGCCTTTACTGCATAAATTGAGATGACGATGTGTTTTTTGTCTTTCAGTGGGTTTATGTGCTTTATATCATCTACTGATTTACGTATGTTGAACCGTCCCTCCATCTCTTGTATGAATCTAACTTGATCATGGCAAATGATCTTTTTGATGTATGCCTGTTTACAGTTTGAAAGTAATTTGTTGTGAATTTTTACATCTATGTTCATTAATGAAATGGGTCTATCTTAGCAGTGTGTGGTGACGCACGCCTTTAATCCTGGCACTTGGGAGGCAGAGGTAGGCAGATCTTTGTGACTTCAAGGGCAGTCTGGTCTACAAAGTGAGTTCCAGGACAGCTGGGGCTACAGGGAAACCTGTCTCAAAAAGACAAAGAGAAAAAAGAAATGGGTCTATTTTTTTCTTTTTTCGTTGCATCTTTGCCAGGTTTTGGTATTAGAGTGATGTTAGCCTCATAGAAGGAATTTGGGGGATTTCCCTTTTCTGTCCTTTTGAATAATTTGAATAATAATGGTTTTAAGTCCTCTTTAAATGCCTTATAGAACTCTGCCATTAATCCATCTGGGACTGGGTTTTTATAATTAGGAGGTTTTTATTACAGTTTCAATTTCACCACATATTATGGATTTGTTTAAGCTGTTGATCTCTTCTTGGTTAAGGTTTGGGGATTTCTGTAATTTCATATATTCATGCATTTCTCTATGGTTTTCAAATTTGGTAGAGTGCAGGCTTTTAAATTATTCCTATATGATTGTCTGCATCTTTTCATTACCCTCTAATTTTATTGATTTGGAGTTGCTCTTTCTTTCTTTTGGTCAACTAGGCTAGAGTTCTATCTATCCTGTTTATCATTTCAAAGAATCAGCTCTTGGATTCATTGATATATTTCTGCTCTAATTTTTGTTATTTCTTACTGTTGGGTTTAGTATTCATTTGTTGTTGTCTCTCAAGCGTTTTTAGTTGCAGTGTTAGGTCATTTATTTATACTCTTTCTGTTTTCTTAATGTAGGCACTTAGGCCTATACATTTCCCACTTAGGACTGCTTTTAAAATGTCCCATAGGTTTTGTTGTGTTGCATCATCATTTTTCTTTAGTGCCAGGAATATTTTATTTCTTTCTTTATTTCTTCCTTGATTCCAATCAGGAGTGTGCTTTTTAGTCTCCATGAGTTCTTATAGATAGTAGGGCTCTTTGTGTTGTTGATATCAAGCTTTATTGCACTGTGGTCTGACAGAATGTGTGCAATTATTATATTTTTTATATTTGTTGAGGATTGTTCTATGTCCTAATATATGGTCAAAATTTTGGAGAATATCCCATTGGGTCTGGAGTATAAAGTATATTCTTTGGTATTTTGGTGGAACATTCAGTAGATGTCTTTTAGGTCCACTTGGTGTGTCATATTGTTCAGTTCAGATGTCTCTCTGTTTATTCTTTGTCCAGGAGACTTGTCCAATGGACTCATTGGGATATTGAAGTCCCCATTAATAGTGTGCTGGTATTAGTCTGTAACTTGAAGTCCTACAGAGTTATACTTATGAAGTTTGGTGAGCCAGAATTTGGTATATTTATATTTTACTTAAGGATGTAGTGACCCTCTTCATCTCATCTGATTACTTTTAATTTGAAGTACATTTTGTCTGATATTAGAATAGTAAATCCTCCTTGCTTTGTGGTACCACTTCCTTGGAATATTTTTTTTCCATATTTCCACCTTAAGAAGGTGTCTGTACTTAAGGTGAGATGGGTTTCTTGTAGACAACAAAATTATGGATTTGGTTTCTGGATCTATTCACCCAGTCTGTGTCTCTTGATTGAGAAGTTCAAACCATTAATATTTAAGGTTATTATTAGGAGATGAATATTTATTCCCTTAAATTTATTTCTCTTTTTACTCTTGGTCTTGATTTGAGGTTATAACTTATTAATTACTCTTTCTTGAAGATTGGAGATAGTTGATCTTTTTATCTGTCCTTTGAATTGCTTCAAGTATTTTCTGAATGGTTGGTTTATTTGACATGCATTTTTTTCATTCTGTTTATATCATGAAATATTTTTCTTTCTCCTTCAACTATAATTGACAGTTTTGCTCTATAAAATAATCAAAGTTCGTGGGGACTGGAGAGATGGCCTAGCGGTTAAGAGCGCCGACCGCTCTTACAGAGGACCCGGGTTCGATCCCCAGCACCCACATGATGGCCGAGAACCGTCTGAAACTCCAGTTCCAGGAGAACTCCAGTTCCAGGGGAATCCGAGACCCTCTTCTGACCTCCGCGGCATTGCACGACACGGGTGCACAAACCTGCATGCAGACAGTACATTCATACACATACAGAAATAAATAAAAATTAATAAAAAAAATAAAAAAAAATAATCAAAGTTCGCATCTAAGGTTTTTTAGCACTGGGTGTACTTTGGTCTTCTTTCATATGCATTGAAATATCTTTCATCATTTGCATTGAAAAGTCAGCTATAATTTTGATGGGTTTCCATTTACATGTAACTTACTGCTTTTTCTCTTCTAGCTTTCAGTATTCCATCATTGGTATGAGCATCTAGCATTTTTAACTATGGCATGGCGTGGGGAATTTCTTTTCTGATCTTGTGTATTTGGTGTTCTGTATGTTTCTTGTATTTGTATGGGTATGATTTATTTTTTCAACTTGGGGAAATTTTCTCCTATAATTCTGTCGAAGATCTGATCAATATAGTTATCCTGTGATTCTTGTCTGTCTTCTATTGCTATGATGTTGAGGTTTGGTCTTTTCATGGTGTCCCATATTTCTTGATTATTCCACTCTTGTGTTTTTTTTTTAATTTTTCATAATCTTTGCTTTAGCAGTCTAGTTCCTCCATGTTATCTTCCAGTCTTGTTATTCTATTTTCTGCTTCATCCATTCTGTTACTGAGGCTTTCTCTCATACTTTCCTGTTGGCTAGAAGAGTTTTCTATTTTTTTTGTCATTTCAGCCTAAGGTTTCTTCAATATTTCCACTTCCTTCCAGAGTTTGTCATTCTCTCCCTCTAGTTTTTTAATTCATTTTTGTTTTCTTTAAGTTTATCATTCTTTCCTTCTAGTTCTTTCATTCATTATTTCTGAGTTTTCTTTATATTCCTTGATTTCTTTGAGTATGTCTGCAATAATTTTAAGATCTGTGTCCTGGGTTAACTTTGGGGAATTCTCATTGTAAAATTCATCTACAGGGCTGGTAGAATTTGGTGGGGATACATTATTTGGTTATCCCGGATTATTTTTTTTTTCCATTGTGCTATTGTTAAGTGGATTTGTTTAGTTGTATGTACTTTGTTACGAAATGCAAATGTTTCTTCTTTGAGTTGAAAGCTGACTTGGCTTATTTATTTCAGGTGCCTTCATTGTCTTAGTAGTTATGGAATGCTGTCTGGTCTATGCTTCAGGTTTTTACTTTTAGTTTTGTTTTGAAAAAGCCAGCTAGTTTTTGCCCTTGTGTTCTGAAGCTTCTCCAGGGATCCCAATAGGTAACAATGGAGTCTGCTTGAACCTCGTTCCACATGATATGAGTGTACCAGTACCCTTAGCCTATCTATAGGCATCTTCAGTGGCATGCAAGGGCCAAGCCTCTTTGTGTGTGATAGAACTCGTCTTCTTTCCACTTGCCTGTGAGGGCCTTCCTTGGCCAGGCCACTAACCTGGCTGTTGTGCTGGGTGGTCTCAGAATTCCAGCTGGTTCGGCTTTTCTGTGCAGGCTTTCCTTGTCCCAGTCGTTCTGGTGGATGGTCGTGGAGTTCCACCTGGTTCAGCTCATGTGCATAGACCTGCAAGTCTGGGCTGCTCCTCCAGGTATGTTTGAGAGCTGTGGATAGAGCCACTGGGTATTGTTTCAGATACATCCCTCTCTGGGCTGCACCACTATTTGCTGAATACCACATGAGGTCATTCCAGCTGGGTTGGCTGCACTCTGCTGCCACTGCTCCAGGCTGCAGCACCACTTGGTAAACATTTCCTGGTTTCACCAGCCACTTGGTTCGTTCTGTCCCCACTGATACTGCTCAGGGCCAAGCCACTGAGCTTGGGGTGCTGCTTCACTAAACACCACATGCACTTTCTGCCCACTGGGTTACCTCCATTTCACTGCCAACTTAGTCTTATAATACCAGTATACCCCTTTTTTCTTGTTATCATTTATGTGGAATATCTGTACATGGGAAATTAGGAAATTCAATTACATTGTACAGATTTTATACCTGAAGTTTTCCATTGGTCCCCTAGATCCTCAAAGTTGACGCATGACCAAAAACATCTTAGGGAGTGTGCAGTGGTTAGATCAGGGACCTGCCAGGATCACCTAAAGGACTGAGTACTGGTATTGGGGCATGCAGCTAAGTCAAGCTAAGTCAGGCATCCCCCCCCCCAGCCAACTGGAATTGCTGAGAGAGTTTCCAATTGGATTTTTTGGAGAACCTTCAGAAGAGAAAGGGAAGAGTGAATTAGACTTCCAATATATAAACAAAATTGAAAGCCTGAAACCTAGTCAACACTCAATAAACAAGGAGAAAAAAAAACATTCTGAAGGAGGCAAGCAAAGCAAGGCTTCAACACAGTGAAAAAGCATTTGTGATTCACATCGGAATAAAGGCCAAAAAGGGAAACCCACATGCCAATGACACGACAAAGGGACAACATGCGAAAGGTGCAGGATAATTCCACACCAAGCTCTACCAACCCTGTAGGAGACTGCTACAGTGAGTTCCCCTGAGAGTGACTCAAAAAACAGATCACAGAGGAACAATTGAAAACCTATTCAGAGAAATTAAAGAATATAAAGAACAAGTCAGAGAACTAAGGAAAGAGAATGAAAAACTTAAGAAGGACCTTCAGAAAGAACTAAAGGGAGAGAATGACAAACTTCAGAAAGAACTAGAGGGAGAAAATAAGAAACTCCAGAAGGAAGTAGAAACACTGAAAAAGGAAGCCATCCAAGGAAATAAGGAGCACCAAGAAGAGATTGAGAAGCTCCAAAAAGAAGTGGAAATACTAAAGAAATCAGAGGATGAAATGAAAAAGGAAATAGAACACTGATCCAATCAAGAGGAAAGGAATGGAAAAAGCCTCAGGAATAGAATGGAGGAAGCAGAACAAAGAATATCAGACCTGGAAGATAACACAGAGCAACTAAAAAGCTCAAATAAAGATTATGAAAAATTTAAAAATACACAAAAGTGGAACAACCAGGAAGTATGGGACACTATGCAAAGATCAAATCTCCGAATTATAGCAATAAAGGAAGGAGAAGAATCCCAAGACAATAGTATTGATCAGATCTTCAACACAATAATAGATGAAAATTTCCCCAAACTAAAAAAAGACAAATCAAAACAAATACAAGAAGCACATAGGACCCCAAACAGACAAGACCAGAAAAGATACACTCAATGCTACATCTTAGTTAAAATGCTAGATGCCCAAAACCAAGACAAAATTCTGAAAGCCAGAAGAGAACAACAACAAGTTACATACAAGGGGAAACCTATCAGAATTATGACTGACTTCTCAGCACAAACCATGAAAGCAAGAAGAACATGGAGCAAAGCATTCCCAGTGTTAAGAGACTATGGATGCTAACCCAGGTTAATATATCTAGCAAAAATACTGATTATTTTTGAAGGAAAGAGAAAAATTTTCCATGACATAAACAAGATGATAGTATACATGTCTGGAAAATCAACCCTTCAGAAAATACTTGAAGCAGTTCAAAGGACAGAAGAGAGGAGCAATTATCCCCAAGCACCTAGAAAGAGAAACTAATAAAAGCATAACTACAGAAGTAGAAACCAAGACTAAAAATGCAAATGGATAATAAGGTGAAAGGAAGCAACATGCGTCTTTCAATTATAACCTTAAATATTAACGGACTAAATTCCCCAATCAAAAGACTTAATCTGGGAGATTGGATTAGGAAACAAAACCCATCTTTATGCTGTCTACAAGAAACCCATCTCAATCTCAAGGATAGGCATCAACTTAAGGTGAAGGAATGGAACAAATATTCCAAGCAAACGGTACCAAAAAGAAAGCAGATGTTGCTATTTTTCTATTTTACTTATTTTTTTATGTCTATGAATGTACTGTCTGCATATAGGTTTGTGCACCCATGTCGTGCAACGCTGTGGAGGTAGAAGAGGGTGTGGGATTCCCCAGGAACTGGAGTTAAAGATGGTTCTCAGCTGCCATGTGGGTGCTGGGGATTGAACCCGGGTCTTCTGTAAGAGCAGTTGGTGCTTTTAACCGCTAGGCCATCTCTCCAGCCCCAGGTGTTGCTATTTTAATATCAAACAAAACAGACTTCAAAGTAAAAGAAATCAAAAGAGACAATGAGGTCCATTACATCTTTTTTTTAATTTTTTTTAATTAATTTTATTTATTTCCATATGTGTATGAATGTACTGTCTGCATGCAAGTTTGTGCACCCGTGTCGTGCAACGCCGCGGAGGTCAGAAGAGGGTATCGGATTCCCCTGGAACTGGAGGTCTCCTGGAATTGGAGTTCAGACGGTTCTCGGCCGCCATGTGGGTGCTGGGGATCGAACCCGGGTCCTCTGCAAGAGCGGTCGGCGCTCTTAACCGCTAGGCCATCTCTCCAGCCC
>VZQC01000286.1:2927468-2944622 GCA_009823505.1 Rhizomys pruinosus
AAAAAAAAAAAAAAAAAGAAAAAAAAACAGAAAGAGCAGAAGTGAATGATCTAACACCACAGCTACAAACACTTGAAAGACAACAAGAAATGACTACTAAATGCAGCAGACAAGAAGAAATAACAAAAATCAGAGCAGAACTCAATGAAATAGAAACAAAGAAAACCATACAGAAAATCAATGAATCCAAAAGTTGGTTCTTTGAGAGAATAAACAAGATAGACAGCCCAGTTAACCAAAAGAAAGAAGAAAAAAACTTCAAATCAATAGAATCTGTGATGACAGCAGAAATATCACAACAGACAATGGAAAAGATCCAGACATTCATATGGAAATACTTCAAAAACCTATACTCTACAAAGTTTAAAAAACTAGAAGAAATGGATGAATATCTGAAATCCTGGGAATCACCAAAACTCAACCAAGAAGAGATAGATATCTTAAACAGACCCATAATATATGAAGAAATGGAAGTTGTAATAAGAATCCTGCCAACTGAAAAAAGCCCAGGCCCAGATGGTTTCACGGCAGAATTATATAAAACATTTCAAAAAGACTTACAACGATTATTACTCAAATTATTTCGAAGGATGGAAACAGAGGGAATTCTCCCAAATTTCTTCTATGAAGCCAGCATTACTCTAATACCAAAACCAGGCAAAGGTACAACCAAAATGGAGAACTATGGACCTATCTCATTGATGAATACAGATGCAAAACTTCTAAACAAGATACTTGCAAATCACATACAGACCCACATCAAGAAGATCATCCATCATGACCAAGTTGGATTTGTACCAGAAATGCAGGGATGGTTCCACAAATGAAAATCAATAAATGTCATCAAGCTTATAAATGGACTGGAAGACAAAAACCAGACAATCATCTCAATTGATGCAGAAAACTCTTTTGACAAAAATCCAGCACATCTCTTCATGTTTAAAGTCCTAGAGGGAATTGGATTGGAGGGATCATTCTTCAATAAAATCAAAGCCATGTACAGGAAAACCACAGTCAATATCATCCTAAATGGGGAAATGGTAGAAGCATTCCCTTTAAACTTAGTAACTCGGCAACGCTGCCCCCTGCCACCGCTCCTCTTCAATATAGTGCTTTAAACACTTGCTAGGGCAATAAGGCAAGAAAAGGAAATTAAAGGAGTTCTAATTGGAAAAGAGGAAGTCAAGCTATCCCTTTATGTTGATGATATGATTGTTCACTTAAGGGATGCTAAAACCTCCACCAGAAAACACCTAGAAAGGATTAAGAGCTTCGGTAAAGTGGCAGGATACAAAATTAACCTTGAAAAAGTGGTAGCCTTTCTTTACACCAACAGCAAGCATCTGAAGAAGGAATTCAAGGAGACCTTCCCACTCACAGTAGCCACCAAAACAATAAAATACCTAAGAACAAACCTAACCAAAGACACCCAAGATCTCTACAACAAAAATTTTAAACCTCTGAAGAAGGAAATTGAAGAAGACATCAGAAGATGGAAAAGCCCCCCATGCTCATGGACTGGAAAATTTAATACAGTAAAAATATCCATTCTACCTAAACTCTTGTACAGATTTAATGCAATCCAAATTAAAACACCCAAGAGTTTCTTTATAGGCTTGGAAAAAATGTCCTTAATTTCATTTGGAAAAAGAAAAGACCCTAAATAGCCAAAGCAACCCTGAGCAAAAAGACCAATACAGGGGGGATCTCGATACCACAGGTCAAATTATACTACAGGGCTATAGTCATAAAAACAACTTGGTACTGGCACAAAAACACACCTGTTGACCAACGGAACAAAACTGAAGATCCAAACTTGAGCACATACAATTTCAGCCACCTCATATTTGACAAGGGGGCCAAGAAGGCACAATGGAGGAAAGACAGCATCTTCAGTAAGTGGTGTTGGCAAAACTGGATCACCATTGTAGAAGAATGAAATTAAACCTCTACCTCTTGTCCTGTAAAAAAGTCAACTCCAGATGGATCAAAAACCTTAACATGAAACCCCAAACTCTGAAGGCTATAGAAGACATAGTTGGAAGCAGACTACAAGACATAGGTGTAGGAAAATACTTCCTAAATCAGACAGCAGCTGCACAAGAATTAAGGTCTATAGTTGACAAATGGGACCTCATTAAACTCAAAAGCTTCTGTACATCAAAAGAATCAAGGAAGTGAAGAGGAAACCCCCAGATACATCTGACAAACCATTGATTTCCAGTGTATATAAACTACTCAAAAAACAAAGAAGACAGAAATAAATGAATCATTCAAAACAGGGAACAAAAATCTGAACAGAAACTTCAAAAGTGAGGAATTAGAGGTGGCCAAATAACATCTTAAGAAGTGTTCAATGTCGCTAATAATTAAGGAAATGCAAATTAAAACCACGTTAAGATATCACCTCACTCCAATAAGACTGGCTAGGTTCAAGAAAAAAAATGTCACCAAGTGCTGGATAGGTTGTGGAGAAAGGGGAACACTCATCCACTGCTGGTGGGAATGTAAACTTGTACAGCGACTATGGAAAGCAGTGTGGAGAACCCTTGGAAGACTCAAAATGAGCTTACCACCTGACAGTCATATCACTCCTGGGTATATAGCCACAAGACTCATCTTACTGCAGAGATACATGCACAGCTATGTTTATTGCAGCTCTGTTCACAATAGCAAAAAGGTGAAACCAACCCAAATCCCCCTCAGCTGTCGAGTGGATAGAGAAAATGTGGTACATCTACACAGTGGAGTTCTATGCAGTAGTAAAATAAGAAAACATCATGAACTTTGCAAGTACATGGATAGAACTGGAAGATATTATGTTAAGTGAAGTAACACAATCCCAGAGAAACAAACGATGAATTGTATCCCTCATCTGTGGATGCTAGTGCCAATAACCTAGGTGAAAACATTTCTTGTTGGGTGTGATGCATATTGGAAAGAACAACAACAGCACAAACAACAGAGGGGACTGCATCAAAGACCTGACTGAAAGGGTGAATCTGGTGGGGTAGGGGGGTTGGTAGGGGGACATGATTCTTGATTCGATTTGTAACATAATCTTGTACAAAAAAATACGTAAAACAATAATAAATAAAATGTTAAAAATAAATAAGGAAAAAATACACTTTAGCTGGGCTTGGTGGTGCATGCCTTTAATCCCAGCACTCCAGAGTCAGAGGCAGGAAGATCTCTGTGAGTTCAAGGTCAGCCTGATCTACATAGTGAGTTCCAGGCCAGTTGGGACTAAAGGGAGACCCTGTCTCAAAAAGACAAACACTGAGAACTGGTACTGGATAGACCACTCCCAAGTAGTGAAATGCAATGGGGCATGACACGGTGTTCAACTCCATTTGTCATCAGGAAAATGACATGTTAAATTTCAAAGAGATAACTACTATATGGATGCCCGTGTGTATAGGGAAATGCTAAGCCTGGTGTAGCAGTACATACATGCATCCCTGGCACTGGGAAGACTAAGGTAGGAAGATAGAAGTTTCAGGATAACTTGGGCTACAGTGCAAGTCTTTGTTGCAAAACAAGAGAAAGAAATAGGAAAGACAGGGAAGGAGAGAGGAGAGGATAGAGGAGGAGTCGGGGTCTCTCATGTGCACTTGCTTCAGGATGCAGTGATTCCATTGCTAGGTGTTTATCCAAGAAATGCCCACAAGTTCAGCACGAAGCATCCTGATATTAAGAGCAGTGCTGCAGGCTTGTCTGAGAGCAGACGAAGGGGAAAACGGAGGCACCTTCATGCAATCACATCACCAAGGAAGAGAATGAACTATCTATCCCTGTGCACGCAACACAAGTGACAATTGAGAGAGGTTACACAAAGCACGTGCTGTATGACTCCATCCATGGCAGTCTGATTCCAGGCAAAATGAGGTTTTTATTCAGGGAGTCAAGAAGGTGGCTATGCTTGAGGCAGGGTTGGTAAATGGCGGGGACACAGTAGGGCACAGGCTTCTGGGAAGGCGGGTCTCGATTTGCAAGTTCCTTGCACGATGTCTTCAATGTGTTTTGCACACTGGCAGATGAAAGCAGCCATGACAGGGTCAACGTCAGGAAGCTCAGTGCTCCCTGCGCAAGACTCCTCTTCCTCAAGGAAGCTGCAGCAGAAGCTGAGCTGATACTCTGGTCTCCTCAGGGAGAGAAAAGGGGTTCTACTTACTGTTCCCTGAGACTCCAAAGTTCATTCATTTTGGACTCTGGAACTCAGCCCGCTATTCATAAATATGTGCTGATGAGTAAGACAGAAGAATCAATGAGTGAACTCTGTAACATCAACAACAACTGCATTCACCACCCTGAGGGTACCACTTGGTGAGATGGGCAGGGGCAGCACACGGTGTGCCAGGACACACACACACACACACACAAAACTTAGCAGAATGACGGGCTTAGTTTATTTATTTTGCTCATGCTCAATTTTTTTGGTGTATTTTTAATTATTTCGCTAGTAGCTATCCTGGGATTAAATTTACCTGAAAAAAGTGCTGTTGAACTCATATCAACCAAAGGTTAATGTTATTAACACACTTTTCCTTTGTATATGATTTATACCTATAATATGTAAATAAGAATTTAATCTTTGAGTATCGTTTTTCTAGTATCAGATGTTTTCTTTTTATTGCATTTTTGTGTGTTTCATACATAATTTTTCAGTCAGTACTAATCACCATTATACCCACTTCTGCCTTGGCATATGGGCCACCAGAATTTCACACCTTCTGTTCTTTTTGCTAGGGTGGGTTGGGCCAAATTACGCTCTCCTCTCAATTCTAAGTGCTACCTTATTCCCCGAGCTTTAGCTTATCTAGAGACACTTTTCATAAAAAAAAAAAAACAAAAAAAAAAAACAGAACTTCAGTTAAAACTTGGTCACCTTTCTACCCCAGAAAGTAGAGTCAGAGATAGCCTATTGCATCCAAATTTGCCTCTTTCCCAACATTTTAACTGCCATAGACTACACGCGAATCCTCTTTGCTGTGCTTTGAACCTGTATGGAAGTGTTCTATGACTTATTTGAACTGCAGCTTCCAGAAAAAAAGCCACACCTATGTTAAAGATTCTAAACATCTGATCAGTTAGAACTTTGTGACTGGATTGTTGAGATATTCTAATTATCTTGGGGTATGTTTAGCTCCCTTAATAGCCATCCACCGCCCATATCAGTAGCTGACCTCACATCTCACTATCAAATAAAACCTTTCGGGATGTATTAACAGACTACTAACTTCTACCAACTGGAAAATTAGGAATATTACCAGATAGCATCTGAAACCTATACTGGAGACTTCCCTGCTTTGCTGTAACCCACCTGTTTAATATTCCCCAAATGTGTTTAACAACAGTCTTGTTTTATAACTTTCTTTTCTTCTGTAGCTATAAAAACTTTACAAAACTGTTTCCACATTGAGCATGGTACTGAGACAAGCTGAGTCCATGTTTCTGGCCTTCTGTCACTCATGTTTGCCTCATGAATAGAGCCTTCTTCCTTAGAGGTGAGCGCTGCATTTGTCATGGGCTCTAACCTTTTCTTTCTTTTGTATCTTCAGGAACTTTCTCAGAATAGAAACATTTGAACATTTTTTATTTTTAAACTATTTTGTTTATTATTTTTTTCAGGTTTGCAAAGTCTGAAAATAAACTATAGGTTAATTCCAAAACACATTTAGGGATTCACAGTTTGACAGTAAGCGTGCATGTGAAAAGACATTTAACTTTACATTCCTAAATTACATAGCATATTGATGTATGTTTTGATATACTTTTAAAAAGAGCTTTGTACTTTCTCATAAATCTTAGGGATGAGTAAAAAAGAGACATAAACTTTGAGCTTCTATAATAGTATCAGTCAATATGGTATTATTTCTACTAAAAATTTACCCACCTTAACTTACATGTAGGGATTTGGTACTAGGACCCACAAATGAGGGACACNAAAATTTCCCCAAAACTAAAAAAGACAAATACAAAAACCAAAACAACGGAAGCAACATACTGGACCCCCAAACTAGATCAGCCCAGAAAAGATAACCTCACATGCATACCATATCATCCTTAAAATGCTAGATGCCCAACACCAAGATAAAATTCTGAAGGCCAAAGCGAAAACAAACACGTTTACATACAAAGAGGGAAACCCATCAGAATTATGACTGACTTCTCAGCACAAACCATGAAATCAAGAGGAACATGGAGCAAAGCCATTCCCAGCGTCAAGATAGGATGCTTAAAACCAGGTTAATATATATTATGCAAAAATACTGATTATTTTTGAAGGAAAGAGAAAATTTTTCTTGACATAAAAAGATGATAGTATACATGTCTGGAAAATCAACACTTCAGAAAATACTTGAAGCGTTCCAAAAAACAGAAGAGAGAGCGAGCAATTACCCCAATGCACCTAGAAAAGAGAACAATAACAGCCTAACTACAGAAGTAGAAACAAAGACTAAAAATGCAAAATGGATAATAAGGTGAAAGGAAGCAAACATGCGTCTTTCAATTTAACCTTAAATATTAACGGATTAACTCCCCAATCAAAAGACTCTCTAGATTGGGAGATTGGATTAGGAAAACAAAACCCATCATTTATGCTGTCTACAAGAAAACCATCTCATTCTAAGGAAGGATCAACTTAAGTGAGAGGATGAAAAATTATTCTAAGCAAACGGTACCAAAAAAGAAAGCAGAGTGCTTATTTTCTATTTTACTTACTTTTTTATGTCTATGAATGTTTACATGTTCTGCATATAGGTTTGTGGCACCCTATGTGTGTGCAACGCCTGTGGAGGTTAGACCGAGGGTGTTTGGATTCCCAGGAAACTGGAGTTTAAAGATGGTTCTCAGGCTGCCATGTGGGTGCTTGGGATTGAACCCGGGTCGTCTGTAAGAGCCGTCGGTGCTTCAACCCGCTAGGCCATCTCTCCAGCCCCAGGTAGTGTTGCCTAATTTTAATATCAACAAACACAGATTTCAAAGTAAACGAAATCAAAAGAGACAATGAGGGGTTTTCCAATTTACATATTTTTTTTAATTTTTTTAATTAATTTTCATTATTCTTCCCATATGTGTATGAATGTTACTGTCTGCATTGAAAGTTCTTGGCAACCCGTGTCGTGCAAACCGTCCGCGGAGGTCAGAAAGAGGGGTATCGGATTTACCCTGGAATGGAGGTCTCCTGGAATTGGAGTTCAGACGGTTCTCGGCCCGGCCATGTGGGTGCTGGTGATCGATACCCGGGTCCTCTGCAAGAGCTGGTTCGGCGCTCTTAATCGCTAGGCCATCTCTCCAGCCCCGGTCCATTACATCCTTATCAAAGGAACAATTGGCAATGAAGAACTCACAACAGAATATATATGCCCCAAACTTCTGGTGCACCAAAACCTTTATAAAGAAAATTCTTCAGGACCACAAGGCACAGAATTATCGCTCAGCACACTATAGTAGGGGACTTTCATTACCCCACTAATTCCTTTGGACAGATCAACGGGCAAGAATAAACAGAGAGACCCTGAATGAATGATACAAACAATACGATGAACCTCACAGGCATCTACTCAACATTCCACCCTAATACCAGAGAATACTACTTTCTACTCAGCACCCCATTGAACCTGATTCAAAAATAGACCACATACTGGGACACAGAGAAAAAAACTCAAACAAATACAAAAAGATTGATACAATTTCATAGCATTCTACCAGCCCACAGTGCAATAAAGCTTAAAATATCAAACCCACCCAGGATAAACTCTAAACCACAAAGAACACATAGAAGTCTAAACAAAACATCTCTTCCAGAATAATGAATGGGTCAAGGAAGAACTAAATAAATAAAAGCATACCTGGCAAAATATGAATGAAATGATAATACAACACAAAAAAAAAAAAAAAAAAAAAAAAAAAAGCAGTCCTAAGAGGGACGTTATAGCCCCTGGTGCCTACATCAAAAAAAAAAAAAAAAAAAAACAAAAACGCAAAAAAAACAGAAAAGAAGCAGACGGGAATGATCCAACACCACCAGCTACAAACCCACTTGAAAGCCAACAAGAAATGACTACTAAAAGCGCAATCAAGAAGAAATAACAAAAATCAGAGCAGAACTCAATGAAATTAAAACACGACACCATACAGAAATCCTCAATGAATCCAAAAAGTGGTTCTTGAGAGAATAAACAAGATAGACAGCCCAGTTAACCAAACGAAAGAAGAAACAACACTTCAAATCAAATAGAATCTGGATGACAGCGACATATCATCAACAGACAATGGAAAAAGACCAGACATTCATATGGAAATACTTCAAAAAACCTATACTCTAAAAGTTTGAAAAAACTAGGAAGAAATGGATGGAATATCTGAAATCTGGGAATCACCAAATCTAAACAAAGAAGATAAGAGATAGATATCTTAACACAGACCCATAATATCGAAGAAATGGAAGTTGTAATAAGAATCCTGCCAAAGAAAAAAAAAGCCAAGGCCCAGCTGGTTTCACGGCAGAATTTATATAAAACATTTCAAAAAGACTTACAACGATTATTACTCACATTATTTCGAAAGGAAGGAAACAGAGGGAATTCTCTCCAATTTTTTTCTATTAAGCCAGCATCATTCTAATCCCAAAACCAGGCAAAGGTTTTTTTTTTTTTTTTTTTTTAAACAACCAAAATGGAGAACTATGGACCTATCTCATTGATGAATACAGATGCAAAACTTCTAAACAAGATACTTGCAACTCCATACAGCCCACATCAAGAAGATTATCCATCATGGACCAAGTTGGATTTGTCCCGAAATGCAGGGATGGTTCCACAATGAAAATCCATTCAATGTCATCAAGGCTTTTATAAATGGACCTGGAAGGAAAAAACCAGACAATCATCGTCAATTGCTGCAGAAACTCTTTTGACAAAACTCAACATGCCTTCTGTTTAAAGTCCTAGAGGGACTTGGATTGGAGATATCGTCAATAAAATCAACGCCATGTACAGGAAAACCACAGTCAATATCATCCTAACTGGTGAAATGGTAGAAGCATTCCCTTTAAACTTAGTAACTCGGCAACGCTGCCCCCTGCCACCGCTCCTCTTCAATATAGTGCTTAAACCCTTGCTAGGGCAATAAGGCAAGACCAGGAAATTAAAGGAGTTCTAACTTGGAAAAAAAGGCGAAGTCAAGCTATCCCTTTATGTTGATGATATGATTGATTGTCCACTTAAGGGATGCTAAAAACCTCCAACAGAAAACTAGAAAGGATTAAGAGCTTCGGGTAATCGTGGCAGGATACAAAATTAACTTGAGAAAATTGTTAGCCTTTCTTTACACCAACTAGCAAGCATCGAAGAAGGACTACAAGGAGGACCTTCCCACTCACCAGTAGCCACCAAACATTAAAATACCTATGAACAAACATTACCAAAGACAACAAAGATCTTACAACAAAAAATTTTTTAAACCTCTGAAGAAGGGAAATTGAAGAAGACATCAGAAGATGGAAAAGCCCCCCATGCTCATGGACTGGAAATTTAATTACAGTATAATAAATATCCATTCTACCTAAACTCTTGTACAGTTTTAATGCAATCCCAGTTAAAACACCCAAGAGTTTCTTTATAGGCTTGGATAAAAATGTCCTTAATTTCATTTGAAAAGAAAAGACCCCCTAAATAGCCAAACGCAACCCTGAGAAAAAAGACCAATACAGGGGGGATCTCGATACCACAGGTCAAATTATACTACGGGGCTATAGTCATAAAAAAAAACTTGGTTTACTGGCACAAAAACACACCTGTTGACCACGGAACAAAATTGAAGATCCCAAACTTGACGCACATACAATTTCAGCACCTCATATTTGACAAGGGGGCCAAGACTACACAATGGAGAAAAGACAGCATCCTTCACGTAAGTGGTGCTTGGCAAAAAAATTGGATCACCATTTTTTAGAAGAATGAAATTAAAACTCTACCTCGTGTCATGTATAAAAATCAACTCCAGTGGATCAAAAAACCTTAACATGAAACCCCAAACTCCGAAGGCTATCGACAGACATAGTTGGAAGCAGACTACACGACCCTAGTGTGGACAATACTTCCTAAATCAGACAGCAGGCTGCACAAGAATTAAGGTCTATAGTTGACAAATTGGACCTCATTTAACTCAAAGCTTATCTGTACATCAAAACAATCAAGGAAGTGAGAGGAAAACCCACAGAGTGAGAAAAAAAACCTTCACCACTGATACACCCAGAATATATAAACTACTCAAAAAACAAAGAAGACAGCAAGAATAAATGACTCATTCAAAAACAGGGAACAAAAAATCTGAACAGAAACTTCAAAAGTGAGGAATTAGAGGGGGCAAAATAACATCTTACGAAGTGTTCATGTCGCTAATAACTAAGGAAATGCAAATTAAAACCACGTTAAGATATAATCTCACTCCACTACGACGGGCTAGGCTCAAGAAAACAAAAAATTGTCACCAAGTGCTGGATAGGTTGTGCGGAAAGGTGGGAACATCATCCACTGCTGGTGGGAATGCTAAAACTTGTACAGCGACTATGGAAAGCAGTGTGGAGAACCCTTGGAAGACTCAAAATGACTTACCACCTGACCCAGTCATAATCACTCTGGGTATATAGCCACAAGACTCATCTTACTGCAGAGCTACATGCACAGCTATGTTTATTGCAGCTCTTTCACAATAGCAAAAAGGTGAAACCAACCCAAATCCCCCTCAGCTTAGTAGAGTGGATAGAGAAAATGCGGTTACATTCTACACAGTGGAGTTCTAGCAGTAGTAAAATCCAGAAAACATCATGAAACTTTGCAAGTACATGGTCGAAGGAAGATATTATGTAAGTGAAGTAAGTAGTACACAACTCCAGAAGAAACAAACGTATGAATTGTTATCCCTCATCTGTGGAATGCTAGTGCCAATAACCTAGGTGAAAACACTTCTTGTTGGGTGTGATGCATATTGAAAGAACCACCCCAGCACAAAACAACAGAGGGGACTGATCAAAGAACTGACTGAAGGGTGCAATCTGTGGGGTAGGGGGGTTGGTAGGGGGACATGATTCTTGATTCGATTTGTAACATAATCTTGCTACAAAAAAAATACGTCAAACAAAATAAAATAAAATGTTAAAAATAAATTAAGGAAAAAAAATACACTTTAGCTGGGCTTGGGTGGGGCATTGCCTTTAATCCCAGCACTCCAGGTGCAGAGGCAGGAAGATCTCGTGCGTTCAAGGCAGCCTGATTCTACATAGTGAGTTCCAGGCAGTTGCGGACCTAAAGGGAGACCCTCGTCTCAAAAAGAAAACACTGAGAAACTTGGTACTGGATAGACCACTCCCAAGTAGTGAAATGCAATGGGGCATGACACGGTGTTCAACTCCATTTGTCATCAGGAAAATGACATGTTAAATTTCAAAGAGATAACTACTATATGGATGCCCGTGTGTATAGGGAAATGCTAAGCCTGGTGTAGCAGTACATACATGCATCCCTGCCCTGGGAAAGACTAAGGTAGGAATGATAGGAAGTTTTCAGGATAACTTGGCTACAGTGCAAAGTCTTGTTCAAAACACGAGAAAGAAGGAAGACAGGGAAGGAGAGAGGAGAGCGATAGCCGGAGGAGTAGGGTGGGTCTTCTCATGTGCACTTGCTTCAGGATGCAGTGATTCCATTGCTAGGTGTTTATCCAAGAAATACCCACAAGTTCACCATGAAGCACCCTGGTATTAAGAGCAGTGCTGCAGGCTTGTCTGAGAGCAGACGAAGGGGAAAACGGAGGCACCTTCATGCAATCACATCACCAAGGAAGAGAATGAACTATCTATCCCTGTGCACGCAACACAAGTGACAATTGAGAGAGGTTACACAAAGCACGTGCTGTATGACTCCATCCATGGCAGTCTGATTCCAGGCAAAATGAGGTTTTTATTCAGGGAGTCAAGAAGGTGGCTATGCTTGAGGCAGGGCTGGTAAATGGCGGGGACACAGTAGGGCACAGGCTTCTGGGAAGGCGGGTCTCGATTTGCAAGTTCCTTGCACGATGTCTTCAATGTGTTTTGCACACTGGCAGATGAAAGCAGCCATGACAGGGTCAACGTCAGGAAGCTCAGTGCTCCCTGCGCAAGACTCCTCTTCCTCAAGGAAGCTGCAGCAGAAGCTGAGCTGATACTCTGGTCTCCTCAGGGAGAGAAAAGGGGTTCTACTTACTGTTCCCTGAGACTCCAAAGTTCATTCATTTTGGACTCTGGAACTCAGCCCGCTATTCATAAATATGTGCTGATGAGTAAGACAGAAGAATCAATGAGTGAACTCTGTAACATCAACAACAACTGCATTCACCACCCTGAGGGTACCACTTGGTGAGATGGGCAGGGGCAGCACAAGGGCGCCAGGACACCACCCACACCACCCCACACAAAACTTAGCAGAATGACGGGCTTAGTTTATTTATTTTGCTCATGCTCAACTTTTTTTTGGTGTCTTTTATTTATTCGCTAGTAGCTATCTGGGATTAAAATTTACTGAAAAAAGTGCTGTTGAAAACTCATATCTTTATTTTTTTAACCAAAGGTTAATTTTATTAACACAACTTTTCCTTTGTATCTGATATATACCTATAATATGGGTAATAAGAATTTAATCTTGAGATCGTTTTTCTGAGATCACAGTTTTCTTTTATTTGCATTTTGTGTGTTTCCTACATAATTTTTCAGTCAGTACTAATCACCATTATGCCCACTTCTCCCTTGCATATGGTCCACCAGAATTCACACCTTCTGTTCTTTTTGCTAGGGTGGGTTGGGCCAAATTACGCTCTCCTCTCAATTCTAAGTGCTACCTTATTCCCCGAGCTTTAGCTTATCTAGAGACACTTTTCATAAAAAAAAAAAAAACAAAAAAAAAAAAAGAACTTCATCCCAGGACCACCATCTGCCACTAATATTTCCTCAGACAAAGTTGAGCTCTGCTACCCATTTCTGCAGTTCATTGCTGGATTTTGATACATCTGACCTTGGATGGGTCTTGTGCATCCTGCTACTAATGCTGTAGATTCATATGAACAAGGTCCCAGGAAATAAGAGGTATGTAATGCTTTCTTGGGTCTTATATGATGCTTGGAGCTATGTGTAGAGTTTGCATTGTACTGTGTCACATAAGGTTTTTTAGCAATTCACAGACAATATCTGTGTTTGACAAGTTGTGAGGCGACTCTGTAATAGTCTCCATCTGTGCCAAAAAGAAGCTTCTTTTCTTAGTGGTATTGTCAGATTTATATATATATATCTATATTTATATATATATATATATTATATATGAGATATAATATAAATTTTGTTTTGTAGCTAATAATATGTTAACACTTGGCTAAGGATGTATAAAACTGAAAACGAGCTTAATTTTCTAAGATCTAGGACCTCTCTAGTTGTTTTCATGTTGCTAAGTTAACAATGCCATGCATGAGTTTCCTCCCACTGAGTAGGCTTTAGGTCTAGTTGGTTAGCCATTGATTTTCCCCAAGATAGATGTGCCACTATTGCACTGATATTTTATGCTTTGCTGGGCATTGACATGGAAATTTGGTCTTGAGGTTGATGTTGGACCATCTATTCTCTCTTAGTAGCTTGCCGCTAGTGCTATCCCAAGCTATATGTAAGGCAGGTTTCGGGTGGTGGCTTCCATGTCAGATCTAGGTCCGTTGCTTAAGATCCAATCTCCAAAGTACATCCTCTCCAGCAATGGGGTCTTACTTGTGGTTCTTATGTTGTCCTGTAGTTTTGGATACTAGCACCAAATCCTTACATGTATATGATTTTTATGAGTTCACATCTCTTTAAAATTAGATAGTAAAGAAATAAAAAAGCAAACTCAAAATGACATTCTCTTTTTCCCTGGTTACCTATATTTTTTTTATTTCCCCTGTGGTAGTTTATATGAGTGTCCCCATAGGACTATAGGTATTCCGACGTTTTGTCTCCAGTTGGTGGCGCTGTTTTTTGGAGGTCTTTGGGGGTTGTGGCTATGCTGGAGGAAGCTTTGGTCACTGGGGGCCATGACGTAGTGAGTTTTAACACCGCCTTGTTTGGTTCTCCATTCCTCTCTTCTCTCTCTCTGCTTCCTGTGCTCTTTGCGAGATGTGACCCTCGGTTTGCTGCTCCAGATCTAGCTGCCACACCTCCCACCACAATGGACTCTAATTCCCTGGAACCACCAATCGTAAGCTCAAATAAACTCTTCCTTTTATAAGTTCCTTGGCCATGGTGCTTTATCACAGCAACAGAAAAGTGACTAATACACACCCCCAGTCAGCTTTTCATATTTTTGTGGAGCAAATCTTCAGTGACAAATATTCTCATTTCTATTTTGGCTTCATTTGTCCTTCTCTTTTGAGAAAAGTTAGAGTCGGGTCAATTTTTTTGGCACTTTACATTTTTCTTATTGTTGCCTTTTATTTACTTATTTTTAATTTTTTAGAATTTATTTATTTCTGTATGTGTATGAATGTACTGTCTGTGCACCCGTGTCGTGCAATGCCGCGGAGGTCAGAAGAGGGTGTCGGATTCCCCTGGAACTGGAGTTCTCCTAGAATTGGAGTTTCAGATGGTTCTCGGCCGCCATGTGGGTGCTGGGGATTGAACCCGGGTCCTCTGCAAGAGCAGTCGGTGCTCTTAACCGCTAGGCCATCTCTCCAGCCCCTTATTGTTGTCTTTTAGACATCATGATTTGTGAAGAGAAATCAGCTGTCAATCATCTTGACAGCATCTGACAATCAACTGTTCTATTATTTCTTTCAGTATTTTCCCTTTTACTTGGATTTTGGAAGTTTTAATACAATGTGTCTATGAACAATTTTTTGCAAATATTCTGTTTGGAATTGATTTAGATTTTTAGATATGTGAGTCATGTCTTTTAGACAATTTTAAATACTGTTGGCAATTCATTCTTCACATGTTCTGTGTGCCCTTTTCAATGTCTCCTATCTAATGAGAGCCTTCTACTATGCATGTCAGTAACCTTGATGTTGTCTCAAATTGATTTTTCAGTATTTATCACATACATGATTTTGATTAACTTTTCATCAAATTTGAAATTTCTCTCTTCTCTCTGATGAAAGTTTCTCTTCCAGCAAGTTATGCTTATTGTTGGTTTTCCACATGATTGCATATGGAATCAAAGAAGAAAAATGCTTTTGGAGAGGTCTGTAAAAGCATTTCTAGGAAGAACTAATGTGGAGAAAAGGCCTTTCCACTGCTTCAGGTTACAGCTTCACACATCTGCAATGGAGTTTGGAGGAAAAGCAGTGCTGCTTTTCTCTTGCCTGCCTTAGCTTCTTTTTGTTGAATGCACCTACCTTGTGTTTTCTTGCCACTTACCACTGCCATCCATTCTGAACATCAAAATCCTACTTCTTCAGCCTTTCAGTGAGGAACAAAGCCCAAGGATGCTCCATTAATCATTCAAGTTTTTAAATAAAAATTTGGATTTCTGAAGCTTCCATCCTTATACACTAAAGAACTGATATGTTCTAAATCACTCCAATGTGCAAATGTTCAAAGATATAATTAGGCAGCACCTAGCATACAACCAATATATATTCTCTTTCATAATATACATTCATTCCATCAGGTCTGTTTCTCTGTAACTCTTAGATTCTTGTTTGGTTTAACTGTACTGTGATAAACCTCATGATCAAAAATATCTTGGGAAAATAATGGGTTTATTTTAGATAACAGCATAGAGTCTGTTATTGAGAGAAGCAAGGGCAAGGATTCAAGGCAGGAACATTAGAAGAAATCGTGGAGGATTGCAGCCTATTAACTAGCTATCCCCAACATGCTCAGCTACCGTTCTTATTTAGCCTTGGCCTATCTTTCCAGGGTTGGCACTTTTCACAGTAGGCTGTGCTTTCCAGAGTCAACAAAAAATCAATACAATGGTCCAAAGAAATTCTTGCAAGTCATTTTGGAGTAAAATCTACAATTGAGATTCTCTATTCAAGTCCACCTTGTGTCAATTTAACACACAAGCATATCACTGTTATAAAATATTTTCTTGATCACTTGATATAATGTAAATACCACAACATAAAATGCATTGCAACTTTAAACGTCCTGCATTCTTTTTTTAAATTTTTTATTTTATTTATTTTCATATGTGTATGAATGTACTGTCTGCATGCAGATTTGTGAAACCATGTCGTGCAATGCCGCGGAGGTCAGAAGAGGGCATCGGATTCCCCTGGAACTGGAGTTAATGACGGTTTTCAGCTGCGATGTGGGTGCTGGGGATCGAACCTGGGTTCTCTGCAAGAGCAGTCGGTGCTCTTAACCACTAGGCCATCTCTCCAGCCCCCTTGTCCTGCATTCTTTTAAAGGTTCTAAACTTTGAAAATTCAATGTCTCTTTAAAAATTAAAAATCTTACAACTGTGTGTCCCACAAACATCCAAACAAAGTACCTACACTGTTACCTCAAGATGGGTGAACCCACACATAGTCAAAGATCAAAGAAAAAACTAAATGCCCATATTATAAAAAGCTCATTTTTCCAATGTCTGGAACTCTCTCATGATCTTCTGGTTTCCAAAGGACTTAGCAGTTCCAATTATCTCTCTATGCCATCCAAAGCACACAGAACTTGTCTTGTTGGCTCCAGCTACCTCCAGTCTCCACTTGCCACTGACCTTGGCAAATATTTATGATGCTGGCATCTCCAATACCCTAGTGTCTGCCCTGTAAATGAGATTCCACCAAAACTAATGGCCTCTCCTGGACACTCAAAGTACCAAGTTCCTAATCCTCCTTCTGACCGTTTCAATCTTGCTTTCTCCACTGTCATTGAAGTTTCATCTTTACCAATGTCCTTTTCTGGCCTCTCCAGGTATATTCTGAACCAGCAACATACTGACAAGCCTCAGCAGGTCTCTCTAACTCCTTCATGCTTTCACAATTAGTATCATGTGGAAAGGGGAACACTAATCCACTGCTGGTGGGAATGTAAACTCGTACAGCCATTATGGAAAGCAGTGTGGAGAACCCTTGGAAGACTTGGAATGAACTTGGCACCCGACCCAACCATACCACTCCTACGCATGAACTCTCAAGACTCACCCTACCACA
>VZQC01000286.1:2945019-2992519 GCA_009823505.1 Rhizomys pruinosus
AGAACAGTCTGGTACCCAGACAACCAGGTGTGTCATCTTCTCATAAATGTGTGAACTGAGAGACATGAGGAAAATTCCTCTTCCTTAATTACTAATGCTTGAAATTGGACCTTTGGAACATTCTGTCCTTTATGAAAATGCAAATACCTGTTTTGATTCATTTACACCACAGTGTGAATCTTTTACTTCATATTCTTTGATACTTCAGTCTAATGTACTTAGTGTTGTAGACAAAGCTCTTCTCTCCTTTAACTTCAGTTATTCCCAGTGCCCATTAGAAAACCTGCACTCTTTCCCAGCTCGAAGAAGTACTTTTTTGTGTATATGTTTGTTTTTTTGTTGTTTGTTTTTTTTTTCTGTGACAAGGTCTCACTCTGATTTTCAAATTTATCTGAAATTCACTATGTAGCTCAGGCTGTTCTTGAACTCACAGAGATCTGCCTGCCTCTGCCTTCTAAGTACTGGGATTATAGACATGACCCACTATGCCTAGCACTCAGAGAAGTTCTTTTAAAAAAATAGTTATTTATTTATAATTATGGGTATTTATTTATGCCTGTTTGAGTTTATGTACATCACATGTGTATAAGCACCTGGCAAGGCCAGAGAAGGGTTTCATATCCTCTGGAACTGCAGTTACAGGAAGTTGTGTGGTGTCTTATGTGGGTGCTAGGAATTGAATACAGGACCACTGAAAGAGCAATATGCAGTGTTAACTGCTGAGCTATCTCTCCTGTCCTCAGAGCAATTTTTATGTATTTTTCTGTGCTGGATTAAGCCTGGTTCATCTCTTTTCCACCTAATTACTAGTCATCAATCAAAATTCCATGCCCTTAACCATGGCAGCTTTATAGTTGCCTCAGGCGACTGTCCCTAGTCCTGTTACTAAATCTATAATGTTTGTCTAGCTTTCTATCCATCTGTGTAATGATGCATATATTATACACACGATATATAATACAGATGGCATGTATTTTATTTCACCTACATATGAAATAGTAGTTATTCAATAATAACAGGATCAAGAGCAATAAATGCACATGGTTAAAAGATGCAGACCACACAAGTTCATGGAATATAACGAACACTTCCATTGCAGTTTAATCTCACAGTTGAACAGTTTATTATATATTTTTCCAGATTTGTTTAATATATATTTAAGGATATCTATATGTATTTTGTTTTCACACAGCTAGGAGAGTGGTAGTTTGGTTCTTGTTTTCTTGTATATATGTATATATATATATATATATATATATATATATATACTAGAATTTCCTTAATGAATATTGTGTTTGCATAATTTATATACCTCAAAATCCTCCCACTTCTCAATTTCTTTTCCACTTCTTTATTATTACATGTACACACATACATTGGCTTAAACACAGTGTGAACTGAGTCCATTTAGTATTGCTTGTGCATCCATTTTTTTAGGTCATTTAAATCTTTATATATCCCAGACCCACCTTCCAAGAGGTGTAGCTATGTACAGTGGGCTGGTCCCTTCTACATCAGTTAATGATTAAGAAAATACTCCAAATATCTGTTCAAAAATGAAGGTTATAGAGAAAATTCCTCAACAGAAGTTCCCGCTTCTCAGACGTACCAAAGTGAAAACCAAGACTGTAAATCATACTTTATTAACACAAAGGCTTTAATGAAATTTGATTTTACTTATTTTTGTTCAATCTCAAGTATTTATATTTTATGCATTTTGCTTTGTCTGTTTATTGATATACTCTATTGGTGTAAAACAATAATTTAATGCAGTACACACTACTGTTTTAAAAATAATATCCCGTGACACATATATCATTTAACTACTTGAGCATATTGAGGAAAATTCTTCTTTTGAACTAGACTTCTGCCCTTGAAAATGTATGTGAAACAATAAATGCTTCAAATAGCTCTGGGGCATATTAAAAGTTAAATAGAACATTACTTACACCAGAGTCCACTCTGATATTTTCCAAAACCTGCATGCATATCTGATATATTATTCGGAATCTTAAAATAACTATTCTTATTCCAGTAATATTTTCATCTTTTGGCAAATCAGAAGTCTAGGATAAATTTTATAACATCCAGATTATGTGTTTGTTAACACTCATAATCAAATATTATGAAGGCAGCCAAAGTATATGCATTTACTGAAGCTTATTTTGAATCCCCCAGCTATATTTAGAGTTCCAAATATTTGAATCTAAATATATTCAATAAAGATTTTTCTTATTTTGGAATTTCCCATCAAAAGCCATTATCTTTTGTAATTGATGTTCTCTGGTTTAACTACTTTCCAGCCTGGAATGAAGAAAATTCTGTGTTTTATTTTTCTGTTACATCTATGTCAAACAAGTCCAACTGAGGGGTGCCTTGTTACTGCTTATGTCCCCATTTCCCTTGTTTTACTTAAGCTTTATATTTCTCCCTTCATTAACAATCAAGGGGAAAGAAGCCTTGTCAGATTTAGCCACTTCTCTTACTGAGCAGACCTGAAATGTACTGTAACTCATTATTTATTATGTACCATAAAAATATGAAGCCTATTCAGAGGCGTTGTTCTTACCAATGTGCCTTTTAATACACTATAGAATTATTTTGTTTCCCTTTTTTTCATTTCAGATATAAAAAGTAAAGCTAAAAGTTTCTATAACATTTATTGCATCCTAAATATTTGTTCCATAAAACAAAAATTTATAATAATATACACTTTAAATATTTTTTCAATGTATGTTTTTACTGAACTTTTGCTTCATGTATCATTAAAATTATTGAGATTTTATACATTTAATATTTAATACAACAGTTTTTAATCAAATGTAGACCCTCTTCCCCAATTTATGTCTTCACACAAATTCCCTGTCTAGACCTCCTGAATTCTGGGATATTTTTCAAGTTCTACCCAGACAAGCACTTATACACACATGGCCTTCAGTTCAAATTAATCCACTGATGTCTAGTCAGGCTATCTAGGAATAGTAAGGTCTACTCTTCCTAATCCAGTAGTCCTTAGTTTCCTACATTTTCCACTGTTGGAGATACAATATTCTTAATCGTATTTAGAGACCCTCCCACTATGGACTGTGTCATAGCCAATTTACCAGATTTCTTGCATTCTGTCATTATATATTAGGGCCTATTCAGTCAAGTTTGTTTTACCAGAGGTCCCTTGGTGTGAGTTCATCCACTTGAGCGTGGTCAGCCAATCTAGTGTCACTCCATTAAAGAAGACCATCTCTTCTGCAACACACTTAGTAATTAGGAAAATGAGAATCAAAACCACTTAAATAATTCATTTTACCACCGTCAGAAAAATCTAAGATCCAGGGAAAAATGTTACCAAATGCTGTTGAGGTTTCCAGGGAAAGGGGATCCTTCATTCACTGCCAACCAAAGGGATTGCAAACTTGTGTAACTACTATGTAAAGCAGTGCAGTGAACTCTTTAAAAAACAAACAAAAATCCACCATAGAATATCTTTATTCACAAATATAATTGTACAACCATATTCATTGTTGCTCTTTTCACAATATGAAAGACATGTGTGCAACCTAAATCTCCAAATGTGGAAAATGTACACAGTGGTGTTTTACTCAGCAGTAAAAAAAGATGAACTCATGTAATTTGTAGGGAAATGGATATAAGTAGAAGCTAGAAAAACCAAAAATAGTGATGAATGTTAATCAGGTTTTAAATTTATATGACTTTATATTTTAACTGATGAATCTGATGCTGTAAGTGAAGGACTCACTATTTGTAGAATATCTGAAAAATATATTAGACATATAGCTCACATGATGAATTAATCATTTAAAAAGGGCTACAGACCTGGAAATCTGCATTAGAAAAGATCATAATTTACCACTTATAATCTTGAATTTAGCACTAATAATTTAGAGAGTGTACAAAATAGAAAATACCACCAAAAGTACAGTAAAGATGTTTTCTTTAAAAAAGCAATGGTTTATCATAGCAAAAGACAGACTTGTAGATGCAGATGTTACCAACATCTGCAGCCACTAAAACAGGTTCATTATCTTTTTAAACTTAGTATGTTCTTTTTAAGTTAGCATCCTTGATCGCATTTAGCTCTTGTGACGGGAGATCCATAGAAGGCAATAGAATTAGGATTACATCACATTTTATGTCTTTTCTTTGAAAATAACCGTTTTCTTTCTCTTTATTAAGCATTATGTCTACTTCAATTTGCTTCCAAAGAGTTAAATACAACTGTACTCTTTCAGTGCAGTAGCTTAATTCATCATCATTTTTTCAATATTCTGAATCAAATGTTTCATAATTGGAATGCCATGGAAATATTTTTTATGACATATAAAGATTCACAAATTTTTTTATGATGCTTTTTGTTTAAATTCCCCTAAGTAAACTCATAATTTGTTGAAAAAAATCAGAAGTAAAAGAGATGATATCCATGCTAAAAGCCAAGAGGTAAAAACAAAACTGAAAGTTTGAGCATAATCCCTTGCAGTTTTGGCTTAGTAAAGGAATTTTTTTAATTTTTTTCTTTTTTTTTTTTTCTTTTTTAAATTTTTTTAACATTTTTTTATTGATGCTTTGTGCATTTCATACATCATTTTCCAATTCAGTTCAGGCATATTTCCCTTTCCCTTCCCCCCCACCCCCACCCCATCCCAGATCATGCACTCTGCCATAACTGTCCTGCATTGCATCTTTCTCTCAGTTTTTTTTTTTTCATTTTTTAGCTATAAGTGATAATCCATGAGTACAAGCATCCTTCATGTAAAACCAATTTGCAGGCTGTTGTGCCCAAACCCTCACAGCCCCACTTTCCAGCGGGGGGTGCGGGGTTGTATGTTCAATCAAGTTGATCAACTGAGTGTCCAGACTACATTGCTGTAGTTTCACCATTCACCCCAATCGCAGCCCTTACATTCTACCACGCCCCCTCTTCCGCAGATTGTTCCCTAGGCTTAGAAAAAGGGCACAGGTGGATGAGAAGCAAAACAGTCCACTCTCTCTGGAGCTGTTGTCTTGGACTCTGATCAATTCTGGCTGTTTCCTTTCATGGGCTGACAGTTTGTCCAGGAATAACCTATGTGTATCAATGTACTGTCTGCATACAGGCTTGTGCACCAGTGTCTTGCAATGCCGTGGAGGTCAGAAGAGGGTGTTGGATTCTCCTGGAACTGGAGCTCTCCTGGAATTGGAGTTTCAGACGGTTCTCGGTCGCCATGTTGGTGCTGGGGATCGAACCAGGTCCTCTGTAAGAGCGGTCGGCACTCTTAACTGCTAGCCAACTCTCCAGCACAGTAAAGGAAATTTATGAAATTAATAAAGATTATAACATGTTGCTACCAAATACCAGAAATTATTGTGCTTCTTTTCATATAATTTCCCACGTGTATTATTGAGAATGTCTACATATTGCCTTTTTCCACTGGATATTTGCAGGTACCTCTCAATGAGTTAGCCCTCTGATGTGAGCTATGAAGGAAAGTTTGAAGTGAATATCATATAATTTCTAAAGTTTAACTGACATGTTTCATATTTCATTTTATCCTCAGGACTACTTTGAACACCGAAATATGAGTTTGGAGTACAGAGTCTCTTCCTCACATGGGGGAATTCAAAGCTTCTTTACTAAGCCATATTAAGCTTATACCTAAATAAAGAATAATCATGATACTTAACATTTTATTTTTGTTCCAGAGTGTATACAAACTCAGAGGTACCAGTACTTTTCATATGTCTCATGGAACTAAGCTCTCCTAACAGGTTTGACTCATTTTTTTTTCATTCAATGTCTCCAGAATGTTTGGGGAAACATCATTTTATATCCAGCCATGTCTTATTAGAGAATCTTGTCCTTTGATCCCAAGGCTTAAAGTATATCTTATACACAGAATGACCTACATAATTCTCAGTTATCCTCAATGATTCCAATGAGAAGAATAATAAAAAGATGGTGCTTTGAGAGTAGCACAGGCACATTCATCCATTATCTTTTTTAGAGGATAAAAGTGGGATTCTGAAAGATCAAATTTATATACCCAGGTCACAAGAAAAACTAATATTCTGATATTGGGTTATTAAATATTTTTCTTATTTCAAGGTTAGGCAAAATTCCTTAGTCCAGATTATGTCCAGATTATAAGTAATTGCTGCAGGTATATTTTTATCATTCTACTATCGCTAACAACCTACTATTTCCGACAGATTTGATTCATGCATATTCTGTCATCATATTCCTACATTATATGATGAAATATAGATAATTTATTACTAATTTGGTTCCAAACAAAATGTTTGTTCATAATCGAATTTCCATCTCAAATTAATTTATTTTATCATTTTCTATCTTCTTCCGTAATAAAATTATTGTCAGTAAGTCTACAATCTGTCTTACCTTTTGCTTATCAGATGCACTTTTCCTTCTCTTACTCAGATAACTTGAACTGAATTATTTGCATTAACATTTTTCCTCTTCATCACAGTTTCATTTTTCACTAACATGAAATATGTTGCTTATTGATATAAATGAAGAATTTTCATCAAATGAATAACTACTTGCATATAGTGATAAGTCTTCAAATGGGAGCAATTGTTTAAAATGTTAGCTTGTGCCAGGAGTGGTGGCCCATGCCTTTAATCCCAGCACTTGTGAGGCAGAGGCAGGCAGATCTCTGGGAGTTCAGGGACAGCCTGGTCTACAAAATGAGTTTCAGGAGAGCCAGAGCTACAGGGAGACCCTGTCTCAAAAGGAAAAACAAAAAAAAAAAAAAACAAAAAACAAAAAACAAAAACAAAAACAAGCAAACAAATAAAACAGTTTGTATTCAAATTCACAAAGAAACCCAAGGGTTCTAATGTGCTCATACGTTGGAAATAGCTTTGATAGGTGGATATCATTTCAAACAAAATGAGAGCAGTACCTCAGGGTTTACTCATACTACTAAAATAATTCTAGGACTGGAGAGATGGCCTAGCAGTTAAGAGCGCTGACTGCTCTTCCAGAGGACCCGGGTTCGATCCCCCAGCACCCACCTGGTGGCTGAAAACCATCTTTAACGGTTCCAGGGGAATCTGACACCCTCTTCTGACTTCTGTGGCATTGCATGACACGGGTGCACAAACATACATGAAGACAGTACATTCATACACATTAAAAAAAAGAAAAAAATAATTCTAATGCAGAGCAATTGCTAAGAAAGAGCTTTATTTGTCTCTGAAGTGTTGCAGACCTAATAGAAAAGTCACCTAGTGTAGAAACATGAGTTACGTTTGGAGTTTAGAGACACAAATACTAACCTGTCAAACAAACAAACAAACAAACAACCTATCAGAACAAAAAATTGTGTCAATATCTGCCAAGATTAGAAAAAAAATATCTTTTCAACTCTATAGGATTATGCAGAAGTATTTTTATTCAATATAAGAGCACAGTTGTTTTTAGATCACATTGATGTTGCTCAGTTTGCCATAAAATTACATAATTGTTAGAACCCACAGATGAGGGATTCCATTCCTCGTTTGTCTTTTTGGGACTGTGTTACTTCACTCAGCATGATATCTTCTAATTCCAGCCACTTACCTGGAAAGCTCAGATGTCATCTTTCTTTACCACTGCATAGAACTCCATTGTGTAGATGTACCACATTTTCTCTATACACTCGTCAGTTGAGGGGCACTTGGGTTGGTTCCAGCTCCTTGCTATTGTGAAGAGAGCTGAAATAAACACGACTGTGAGTGTATCTCTGTGGTAAGTTGAGTCTTGTGGGTACATTCCCGGGAGTGGTATGGCTGGGTCAGGTGGCAAGTTCATTCCAAGTCTTCCAAGGGTTCTCCACACTGCTTTCCATAGTGGCTGTATGAGTTTACATTTCTACCAGCAATGGATGAGAGTTCCCCTTTCTCCACAACCTCTCCAGCACTTGGTACCATTTCTTTTATTGATCCTAGTCAGCATTATTGGAGTAAGATGATATCTTAAAGTGGTTTTGATTTGCATTTCCTTAATGATTAGTGATGTTGAACACTTCTTAAGGTGTTTCTCAGCCATCTCTAATTCCTCACTTGTGAAGGCTCTGTTCAGCTCTTTGCTCCGTCTATTGAGTGGGACATTTGTTTTCTTTCTTCTTTGTATTTTGAGTAGTTTATATACTCTGGAAATCAATGCGGTAAAGGTTTCTTCCCACTATATGCAGAAATTTTTTAAATCACTTTTACAAGAAATTCACCTATATTTCCACTATCTTCTTAGAAAGAATATAATTGACGAAATTAAAAGAAATTTTGGTATGATTAACACTGCAATTAGAACAATATACATTTTAGTCAAAGGCCCATTAGAGACAGACAGTGCTCACATTATTCACTGTAATATCAAATTCGTATTCTACTTTGAGTAAGAATTTTATATGTAGCTCATCTTAAATTAGTAGCAATGTTCACCTTCTAGGATAACCCTACAATTGATATTAAAATTATGGTGCACTATACATTCTTTAGTAGACATGGTCTCATTTTTGTAAAATTGTTTCACTGTCTGATAAGCTGGAACTTTAATACCATTTTAATTAAAATGCAGATTTTATAAGAAAAAACTGGCAAGGATAAATTAATAGTGCAAATGAATTTTCAATTTGAGATTTAATTTTTATCCATCATTTTTATTAAGAAGAGGAAAGGAATATGAAAATATTATATTTGCAAATATTATTAAAACAAAAATTTATATTTAATTGCTATGATTAAAATTTGAGCTGATTATGCCTCTCCATGTTCATGTTATTGATCCTTTGTTTTTCAATTCAGTAGTTTGGGAAAATGGTTTAGAAGATTTAAGATGTGGTGTTTAGTGTATTATAATTATGGCTTTTGTGTGATGGGTTACCATTGGGAATATTGAAATAATCTGTCATTATTTCACCTGTGTACATTGCTGATAAACAATATGGGTTGATCCTCCTGGTTCTCTTGCTGCTTATCTAAACCTATATTCTCATTATATTTCTGTATGTGATTTTTCCATGGTGTCATCTGCCAGGAAAATGATACAGTCCAAAGAGCCCAGAGTAAAGCTCCTATCACACTGTTAGGACTTCAAGCCTCAAAAAAATGAGAACTAGTCTTTTTTGTTGTTGTCATTCCAAATTGACTAAAACAGTAACCTTCTTTCCAACACAATAAACTTCTGCATTGAAAAACTTTAAAAAATCTGAGAAACTTTGCAATACATGTATGGTAGAATGCATAAGCTCTATGGAGTGGGAGACATGTAAAGGGGAAATTTGATTAAGAAATATTGTATAAAATTCAAAAAATTTCAATAAAAATAAAGAAAAAATGAGATCCAAATAAATATTTTGCATAAAAATTTCACAGCATTTGATATATTTGTATGGCATCAGGGGATAGACTAATAAATTAATTGGTTTGGAAGGAAAAAAATGTTTATTTAATGTGATGGCTAATCCTGGTTGTCAACTTGACTGGACTAGGGATGAACAAATAAGAGAAAAAGTTCTTCAGATTGGACTACCTCAAGCCAGATGGCCCACTCTAAATGTAGCCGTTACCTTCTGCCAGCAGCCAGTATAAATGGCCATGGCAGAGGGAGCTGGTCCGTTTTTACCTGGGGCTTGCCTCTCTCTCACTGGTGAGTTTGTCTTGCTGCTGTGATCAGCCCTTTGGATCCCAGCGTGTACTGAGACCAGCAGATCTCTTGGAATCCATCCAGCCTTCAGCACCAGATTGGGACTACTGAGACATCCAGCCTTGTTGACTGAGCAGTTCCCTAGATTCTCAGCCTCTCCAGTGTGGCACTGCTATTGTTGGACACCTTGAACTCTGTCACGTGAGCAAATCAATAAATCTGTATATAGCTATATATTCGTTCTATTTATTCTGTTTCTTTAGAGAACCCAGGCTAATACATATAACTATGCTTGGAAATGTAGATGTGATTTATGAACTGAATATGGGCAATGGTGGAAAATATAAATGGGATCCTGGTTCCTAGCTAATAGTTAATAACTAGGAAAAGAATCCTAAAGTAGTGCATTGTTCAGAGAAACAGAAATCTCAGAAGATTCCTGTTGATATCTCTTCCAACAAATCTTTAACCTGAAGATTACATAGTGAGGGGAACTGAATGAAGTCAATGATTCCAAAGATAAGTCTTGCCTTCTGGTCCAGTGATATCTTGATATCTGGTCCAGTGCATCGAACATTTATGGTATTGGTGCTTTTGCCCTTATTTTCACTTCTTGGCATTGCATGAACAGGGGAACATTTTCTTCTGCAAAAGCCAAGGCTATTGGACCTTACCTCCTTCCCAATTAAGTATTTTGGATGCCACCTAAGTCAAAAGTTATCTCAGAGCAAGCAAAATTTTCTATTCTCTCTCTCTCCCTCCCTCCCTCCCTCCCTCTCCCCTCTCTCCCCTCTCCCCTCTCTCTCTCTTTGTGTGTGTGTGTGTGTGTGTGTGTGTGTGTGTGTGTGTGTGTTCATTCATTCCTACAACAGGAAGTACAAATATGCCTTCATGGTGTAGAAAATGTAGCTCTCCTATTGTAAATATCAGAAAACACAAGGAAATGTTAAAAATACTGTAAGTAGAGTGCTGCAAGTTAATTTGATGAAAGCTTCAAAGAAGACACTACACAAGTCACAAATGAAAGTTTAAAATGTGAATGAAAATTGGATGAAACACTGAATTTGGTGCACTATTACTAAGAAATTGGGACCATTACACACATACTCTATAGCTTTATGGAAATATGACATTTGAATAGGTTAATTATAATGTATGGTATGATGGCTACTTTTTATTTTTTTAAAATTGGGCTTTGGAAATTTATTTATTTATTTATTTATTTATTTTATTTTTTTTTTTTTTGGCTTTTAGAGACAGGGTCTCCCTATAGCCCCAGCAGTCCTGGAACTCACTCTGTAGGACTGGCTGGCCTTGAATTCAGAGAGATCCACCTGCCTCTGCCTCCCAGGTGCTAAGATTAAAGGCTTGTGCCACCACACCTGGCATAAAGATGGTTCTTAGCTGCCATGTGGGTGCTGGGAATAGAACCCGGGTCCTCTGTTTTAGCAGTCGGCACTCTTATCCACTGAGTCATCTCTCCTCTCCGTTTTCTTAAAATATTTATTACTTATTTATTTATTTATTTATTTATTTATTTATCTTCTATTTTTGAGACAGGGTCTCCCTTTAATCACAGCTGGCCAAGAGCAAGCTCTGTAGGCCACGCTGGCCTTGAAATCACAGAGATTCACCTGCCTCTGGCTCCTGAGTGCTGGGATTAAATGTATGATGGCTAGTTTTAATTGTAAACTTGACCCAATCTCAAACCACCTAGGAAGAGAGTCTCAATGAGGTGTTGTCTAGATTCAGGTGATCTGTGAGCATGCCTGAACAATGTTCTTAATTGAGTAAGCAGAAGTATGAAGAGCCTCGCTATATGTGGATGACCCATTTCATGGCGGTTCCTGAATAGAAAATGTAGAAAAAAAGCAAGCTGAGCAATATTCCATTCATTCATTCATTCATTCATTCATTCATTCGCTGCTCTTTGATAACCTGTGATTAGCTGTTTCAAGTTCCAGTATTCCCTTCCACACAATGATGGAATGTAACCTGGAAATGTAAGACAAATAAACTTTCATCTCTAAATTGCTCTTTCTTTTACTTTTAAATGAGATTTATTATAAATTTCAAGCAATGTATTTTGATCACACTTGGAAGCTTTCCCTTATTTGCAGCCTCCTTTCTACCCCTTGCCCCATTATATATATATATAGTATATATAAATATATATATATGTAATATTTGAAAAATATTCATTGTTATTTTTTTAAATTTATGTGTATGAGTTTAATTCCAGTATATATGTAAGTGCACCCATGTTGCACAATACCCGTGAAGGTCAGAAGAAGGCATTGAATCCTCTGAAACTGGAGTTACAGATGCTTGTTAGCCATCATGCGAGTGCTGGAAATAGAACCCAGGTCCTCTGCAATAGCAGCCAGTGCTTTTAAATGATGATCGATCTTTCTGGCTCCTATTTGAAATGTTTCTGATGTGTCTAGTCCACAATATTTGGGGTTTTTGGTGACAGTCACTTTATTAATATTATCTGATACATCTATTTTTATTCCTTAGAAAAGAATCCTGCCTTAAGTGCTTAATATCATTTCCCATTGTTTCTCATTACAGATGGTTTTGTTTTCTTTTGTTTTCTCACTATTTTAAGCAGCTTTAATTGGTGGTCTAAAGTTTTTAGCGGTTCTTAGATATAAGTTCACACAAACTGAAAAGTACTATAATTTTTCTTCAAGGAAACGCAGCGCAACCCGCTCAAAATCTAAGAACAAAAGCTATTCAAGCTAAATAAATAAAAACAGACTTAACTTAAAAAAAAGAAAGGGAATAAATTAGTTTTTGAAGGATCTGGTTAAACCTCCCATCATTGTGTAGATCTTATAAAATAGTAATACTGGCAATTCAGTAATCTCTGATTGCTAATTATGTCACCTTTTGATATATATTCATGTCATTATATCAATCAACATGTTGTAACACATACAGAGTTAAGAGTTCCCCTAATAATCGTCTCAAACAATATGTAAGTTCAGGCTGAAAATCTGTGAACTGAATAAGTTTGTTTCACATATAAGACATCTGGATTCAAATATTTGTTACAGTATCACAAAATGGATGGATACATCTGTTAAAATATATTTGTAGAATTTTACTTTATCTCCAATGCCTATATGATGCTCATAAATCAAACCATAACTTTTGTAATAATAGCTTAAAAATCAAAAGTAAAAATTACTACCAGGAACACATTAGTTTCACAATAATTTGGAGCAAAATAAAAGAAAAACACATTTTTTCTATGACAGTACGAAGTATAATTCTGTAGTGATTTTTGTTTTACATTCTCTTTTCATATATGCATTTACCAATTTTATTTAATTTTTGCTTTTATGAATAATTTCCATTTCAGATTGGTAGAATGCCAGGATGATACAGTAGATGTAATGAAAAATGTGATATTGTAGTTTAGGAAGAAGATCATGCAGACAGATTCAATGAGTTTGGAATGCCAAGTAATTAAACACCTGGAGATGAAGGGTACAGCTGATGACTGATTTCTGGCAAGCTTATCTAATTGCAATAATCATAGACTCTTAGATAGGTCATGAGCCCATTGGATTGGGGAAATAACAAATATGTCAACACAGAACAACTAACTCCCCAAATGCAGAATATAAAAAAAAAGTCAGAAAAGCATTACAATATTATTTGAATCATATTAAAAGTCAAGAATAGGTAAATTATGTAACCAGAAAACATCATTTTAATTCAAAGGACAATTAAAAAGAGAAAACGATGAATAACTCCTAAATGTCAGAGGTTTTCATTTTCAGACATTGTGCTGGATAGCTTTAGTGTCAACTTGACACACCTGGGTTGAGGGAGCCTCAAATGGGGAATTGGCTCCATTGGACTGGCCTGTGGCCACATCTGTGGAGTACTGTCTTGATTGTCAAGCAATGTGAGAGGGCCCAGCCCACTATGGGTGGTATCACCCTGGGCAGGTTGTTGTATACTGTATAAGAGGGCAGGCTGGGCATGGGCCACGGGAGCAACCCAGTAAACAGCATTCCTCATGGCCTATGCTTCAGCTCCTGCCTCCAGGTTCCTGCCCTGAGTTCCTGCCTTGGGCTCCCTAAGTGATGAACTATGACCCAGGAGATGTGTGCTGAATAAACCCTTTCCTCCCCAAGTTGGTGTCGGTCAGAGTGTTTTGTCACAGCAACGCAAGAGAAACTAGAACAGACACTAAGAGTATTCCTGACCTAAGCACAGGTGGTGACTTTATATCACTATGTATGCACTAAATCAAACTACAACATGTTCTTTAATTGGGTTAATTTTGCATTGAATTAATGGAGTTATTGTTAAAATCAAAATAATTTTAAAAAGAAAGATTCTAGAAAAGTCAATATAATAGTTTTATTGGGAAAACAATTTGAATGAGTGAATTTTAAATTGAAGTCATATAGTGAGCAAAAGAAAGGGCAAAATGTCCTATATACATAAATAAAAGTACCTGGAATTGGAGTTTCAGACGGTTCTCGGCCGCCATGTGGGTGCTGGGGACCGAACCCGGGTCCTCTGTAAGAGCGGTCGGCGCTCTTAACCACTAGGCCATCTCCCCAGGAGAACTCCAGTTCCAGGGGAATCCTAGACCCTCTTCTGACCTCCGTGGCATTGCACGACACGGGTGCACAGGCTTGCATGCAGACAGTACATTCATACACATACAGAAATAAATAAAAATTAATAAAAAAAATTTAAAAAAAGTACCGCCATTTACTGTTAATTTCTATAACTTATGAAAGTATCTTTGAAAATGCTGAGAGAGTATGGAAACTCTCAAATGAAAATTCACTATTTTTGTTACCATTCTAGGTCTTAGAAAATTTATTAAGTGAACATCTTAAGTAAGTAGCATTGTGTTAATACACATGAAACATATTATTCAGCAAAGGAAAAAAATAACTGAACTATTGCTCAGTTTTCTGTCACTGTGATACAGTACTTCTGATTTAAAACTACATGGAAGACTGGCTCATTTTGGCTCACATTTTCCAAAGCTTTAATCCATTTACTTGGTCCATTTACTTACAAGACAGTAAATCGTATCAAGTGCGTGTTTGTTGATGAATATCCTCACTTAATGGTGGCCAGGAAACATGAAGAGAGAAATATTAGATCACTGTACTAGTATTTCCTTCAAGGACATTCACTCTCAATTATTTTTTGCTATATCTTACAAAGTAAAGAAAATTCAAATACTTAAATCAGCTCACAAATAAACCTTTAAAACTTGGGAGTTGGATGCATTCCAGATATTACTGGCTAACCAGGTCAGTATAGAGATAAACATGATTTGTTACTCCTCTTACATTTTGTGTCATTCTTTATGCTAGAAGGAAATCTGACAACAGGGTCTTATGTAGTATTCAATGTAGGCAGAGGAAATAAAGATAATTATATTTGAAATCTGGGAAGCTATAGACTTCAAATGGGTAGCAAAGCTGCTACTTCTCATATGATTCTAGTACCATATGACAATTTTTATACATTCAGTTGTTAAACACGATAGCTGAGAAGTTTACATGAAGAGATATGCTAAAAATTTTCTCAACTAGAAGGGACACAATATATTTTATATTTTATATTTATATTATGTGAAAAGAATTATTTACTATGAAAGACCAGGCCATTAGCATTACTTAATTAGAAATAAACTGAATAAATAACAAAAGTAAACAACAGATAAATCTTCAAATAATTCAAAATTATTCAAGTAAAAATTAACATTTAAACACAAACATTATTGTGAAATTTTAATGGGTATTGAATCATATAGCTTTGTTTTCCCCAAATTGTACTTTTTTGTAGAAAATCAAATACAATGCAAAGATTAATTAATAAGTCCATGGACTTTTTAGGTTGCTTTTATGACAGACAAATCTCTTTCTCATTAGTCTCAAGGTAAATGAATAGATTAAAATAAACCTTAAAGCAAATTATAGTGGAGGTTCTTTTCTATTTTCCAAATAATACTCATTAAAATATTAGGTTTCAAAAGAGGATCAAAGTCCAGTAAGTTACAATAAGCTGTGAATGCTTTATAATTTATCTACTTCATGGGTATAATAGCAATGAAATATATAATAGGAATAAAAATTAAGGGGAATATTTGAATAATTGTTTATAGTGTATTGTTCATGTGATATGTGTGATATATGATATCATGTCTGTGTACCAGTGAATGTGTGTGGGGGGGGTGTCTGTATACGTCAGTCCTTGACTCAGAATGACCTCAGAGTTCAGTCCTCACCTTAAACCTTGATTGAGTCGGGGTCTGATTTTTATTCAAAGATGTACACAGAAAGCCATCTGGGCTTCATGCTTCAGGGTATTCTACTTTATATGCCTGTATCTTGCCATAGGAGACCTGGGATTACAGATGCTGGTTACTGCGCCAGGTTTTTGTGTTGTTTCTGGGGATTGAAAGCCCAGTCATCATGATTGTACAGTAAATGCTTTATCCACTGAACCATCCACTGCTCATGTTTAAACAAATACCATAAATGGTGACATCATAAGACACTTATTTCAACCATTTACAACAGGCAATTTTATACATTAAAGTGACATGCAAATTTAAAAAAATTACTTAAGAAATAAGGCAAAATTGTCTTGACCCTTGGGGGGCTAAACACCCGCCACCAGAAATCTCAGCTTGGACTCCAGACAGGTGCAAGGACTCAGTGACATGCCAGTAAGTCAGGGCAGAAGTTCCTAGACACTTGGGGGTCAAAATAGCAACACAATCCTCCCCACCCTATCAACCTGGTAGAGCTGTGGTGCAGAGGTCCTAGCAGATTGATTATAGTCTCTGGAGCCAATGTTGAGGTGCCAGAATCAAAAGAAACAAAATAACAAATCCACATGCCAAAGAAAGAAAGAAAGAAAGAAACAAACAAACAAAAAAAAACCCACGGGAAAAGCTCATAATAAATCCACACTGAAATCTACAAACCCTATAGAAGATCCTTACAATGAGATCTCTGAGGAAGGAAACCAAGACACCTACCTTAGAAGTACAACTGTAGGCATATTCAAAGAAATTAGAGAACTAAAGGGAAAGAATGAAAAACTCAGGGAGACCTAGAGGGAGACATTGACAAATGGTGGAAAGAACTAAAGGGAGAGATTGAAAAAGTCAAGAAAGACCTAGAGGGAGATAATGACAAAGGTTGGAAAGAACTAAATGGAGAAAATGAAAAACTCCAGAAGGAAGTAGAAATACTGAAAAGATCCCAGGCCAAAATGAAAATAAATAAATAAATAAATAAATAAATAAATAAATAAATAAATAGAAAATGACAAACGAACCAAGGAGCTGCAAGATGAGAATGACAGGCTCCAGAGGGAAGTGGAAAATCTAAAGAAATCACAGGATGAAATGAAAAAGGATATTGAACATTCAACCAATCACCAGGAAAGGAGATGTAAAAGCCTCAGAAGCAGAGTGGGAGAGGCAGAAAAATGAATATCAGACCTTCAGGATAGTAGGGAGCAACTTGAAAGCTCAAGTAAAGATTATGAAAATTTAAAAAAAGGAAAAAAAAAAAAAAAAACAAGAGTAGAACAACCAGGAAATGTGGGACACTATGAAAAGACCAAACCTCCAAATCATAGGGATAGAGGAAGGAGAACAATCCCAAGACAAAACTATTGACCAGATCTTTAACAGGATAGTAGAAGAAAAATTCCCCAAACTGAAAAAAGACAATCCCATACAAATACAAGAAGCACATAGAACACCAAATAGACAGGACCAGAAAAGAAACTCCCCACACCCTATAATTGTTAAAACACTAGATGCTCAAAACAAAGACAAATTATTGAAAGCCACAAGAGAAAAACAAGTTACATATAAGAGGAAACCCATCAGAATCACAGCTGACTTCTCAGTCCAAACTACAAAAGCTAGAAGAATACGGACCAAAGTATTCCCTGAGCTAAACAACTTTAGAAGCCAACCCAGACTACTATACTTGGCAAAAATTTCAGTTGTTGTTGAAGGAGAAAGAAAAAATTTTCACAACATGAACAAGATGAAACAATGCATGTCTAAGAAACCAACACTTCAGGAAATCCTTGAAGCGATCCAAAGAACAGAAGAAAGGAGCCACTACCTGAAACAATTAAATAGAGAAATCAACAAAAGCATAAGAGAGTAAATACAAACCTATACCAAGAATGCAAACAAAAAATAAGGTGAAAAGGAAGCAACACACATCTTTCAATAATAACCTTAAATATTAATGTTCTAAACTTCCCAATCAAAAGACATAGACTGGAAAAATGGATTAGGAAACAGAATCCTTCTATATGCTGTCTACAAGAAACCCATCTCACCCTCAAAGACAGACACCACCTTAGAATGAAAGGATGGGAAAAAAATATTCCAAGCGAATGGTACCAAGAAGCAAGCTTTAGTGGCTATTCTAATATCAGACAAAATATATCTCAAAGTAAAGCTATTCAGAAGAGACAAAGAGGGTCATTACATCCTTGTCGAAGGAGCAATTCACTATGAAGACTTCACAATCCTAAATGTCTACACATTAAACTCTGGTGCACCTAACTTTATAAACACTACTCTGCAGGACCTCGAGGCAGAGACTAATCCTATTACACTCATAGTGGGAGACTTCGACACCACACTGAGCCCCGTGGATAGATTAATTGGACAAAAAATAGAGAGACATCAAAACTGAACAATACACCACAACAAATGTACCTCACAGACATCTACAAAATATTCCACCCAAACACCAGAGAATATACTTTCTACTCAGCACCTCATAGAATATACTCCCAAATCGACCACATACTGGGGCACAAAAGAAATCTCAACAAATACAAAATGATTAAAATTATTCCATGAATTCTATCAGACCACAGTGGAATAAAGCTTAATATGAACACCAGAATAAGCCCAACTAGCTATAAGAACACATGGAGACTGAACAACACAATCTTGAAGAATGAATGGGTCAGGGAAGAAATAAAGAGTGAAATAAAACTACTCATGGAACTGAATGAAAAAAAAATCAATACAACACAAGAAAACTTGTGAGATACATTAAAAGCAGCCTTGAGAGGGAAATTTATAGCCCTAAGTGCCTACTTCAAGAAAAAAAGAAACAGAAAGGGAACAAATAAACAATCTAACACTGCAGATAAAAGCATTTGACAGACAACAACAAATGAAGCCTAAACCCAACAAATAAAAAAAAATAACAGAAATCAGAGAAGAAAATGAAATGGAAACAAAGAAAACAATACATAGAATCAGCAAATCAAAAAGCTGGTTCTTTGAAAAGATAAACAAAACAGAGAGATCTCTAGGACAGTTAACCATAAATACAAAAAAAGCAACTCCAATTCAATAGAATTCCTGATGAAAGGGGAAACATCACAATAGACAAAGTAAAGATTCAGGCAATCATGCAGGGATATTTCAAAAATCTATAGTCCAGTAAATTTAAAAACCTAAGTGAAATGGATATCTGAAATCCTGGGAACCAACAAAGCTTAACCAAGAAGAGATTGACAGTTTAAAGAGATCCATAATATTTGAGGAAATGGAGGATGTAATACAAAAGCCTCCAAACTAAAAAAAAGCCTGGGCCCAGATGGATTCTCAGCAGAATTCTATAACACATTTAAAGATGCCCTACAACCATTACTGTTCAATCTGTTCAGAAGGATACAAACAGAGGGAATTCTTGAAAATTCCTTTTATGAAGCCAGCATCACTCTAATATCAAAGCCAGGAATAGACACAACCAGAAAAGAAAACTATAGACCCATCTCACTAATGAACACAGATGCAAAAATTCTAAACAAAATACTTGCAAATTGCATACAGGCCCACATCAAAAAGATAATCCATCATGACCAATTTGGATTCATACCAGAGATGCAGGGATAGTTCAACATAAGTCAATAAATATCATAAAACACATAAATGGACACAAAGACAACAACCACATGATCATCGCAATTGATGTAGAAAAAACCTTTGACAAGATAACTACATGTTTAAAGTCCTAGAGGGAATCGGACTGAAAGGAACCTTCCTCAATATGATCAAAGCCATTTATAGTAAACCCACTGCCAACATCAACCTAAATGAAGAAAAATTGGAACCATTTCCCTTAAAGGTGGGAACCCAGAAAGGGAGCCCCTTATCGCCACTCCTCTTCAACATAGTGCTTGAAATGCTTGCTAGGGTAATAAGACAAGAAAAGGAAATTAAAAGAGTACTCATTGGAAAAAGAAGAAGGTAAGCTATCCCTTTTTGCAGATGATATGATAGTTTACCTAAGGGATGTTAAAAACTCCACAAGAAAACTTCTAGGAACAATTAAGAGTTTCAGTAAAGGGGCAGGATACAAAATTAACCTGGAAAAAATCAGTAGCCTTTTTTATACCAACAATAAACAAGTGGAGAAGGAATATAAGAAGACCTTCCCACTTATAATAGACTTAAAATAATAAAATATTTGGGAAGAAACCCAACCAAAGATACCAAAGATCTCTGCAACAAAAATTTTAAACCACTGAAGAAGGATACTGAAAATTACCTCAAAAGATGGAAAGACTTCTGATGCCCATGGACTGGAAAAATTAATATAGTAAAACTTTCCATTTTACCCAAATTGATACACGGATTCAATGAAATCCCAAGCAAAAGCTCCATTAACTTCTTCAGAGACTTGGAAAAAATTCCTTAAATTCATATGGAAAAACAAAAGACCCCAAATATCTAAAGCAACCCTGAGTGAAAAATGCCATATGGGGTGGGGGGGGTGGCTTTACCAGACTTCAAGCTGTACTATAGGGCCATAGTCATAAAGACAGCATGGTACTGACAGAAAAACAGACCCACTCATTGTAGGAGACTTCAATACCCCACTGAGTCCTTTGGATAGCTCAACAGGACAAAGAATAAACAGAGAGATATCTGAACTGAACGATATGATACAGCAAATGGTCCTCATAGACCTCTACCAAATATTCCAGCCTAATACCAGAGAATACACTTTCTACTCAGCACCCCACGGAACATTCTCCAAAATCGACCACATACTGGGACACAGAAGAAACCTCCAGAAATACAAAAAAGATTGAAATAATTTCATGCATTCTATCAGACCACAGTGCAATAAAGCTCAACATCAACACCAGGACAAGCCCTACTGCCTATAAGAACACATGGGGACTAAACAACACACTCTTGAATAATCAATGGGTCAAGGAAGAGATAAAGAAAGAATTAAAAGCATTCCTGGAACTGAATGACAATGACAATACAACAAAACAAAACTTATGGGATAACTTAAAAGCAGTTCTAAGAGGGAAGTTTATAGCCCTGGGTGTCAACATTAGAAAAACAGAAAGAGCACAAGTGAATGATCTAACATTACAGCTAAAAGCACTTGGAGGCAACAACAGATGAACCCTAAATGTAACAGACAGGAAGAAATAACAAAAATCAGAGCAGAAATCAACGAAATAGAAACAAAGAAAACAATACAAAAAATCAATGAAGCCAAAAGTTGGTTCTTTGAAAGAATAAACGAGATAGACAGACCTCTAGCCCAGTTAAGCAAAAGAAAGAAGGACAACTCCAAATAAATAAAATCCGTGATGAAAAGGGAAATATCACAACAGACAAGGAAAAGATCCAGAAAGTCATATGTGAACATTACAAGAACCTATATTCTACCAAGTTTGAAAACCTAGAAGAAATGGATGAATATCTGAAATCCTGGGAATCACAAAAACTCAGCCAAGAAGAGATCAGCAGCTTAAACAGACCCATAACATATGAAGAAATAGAGGATGTAGTAAAAAGCTTCCCAACTAAAAAAAGCCCAGGCCCAGATGGTTTCGCGGCAGAATTCTATAAAACATTTCAAAAAGATCCACAACCATTATTACTGAAACTGTTTAGAAGTATATAGTCAGAGGGAATTCTCCCAAATTCCTTCTATGAAGCCAGCATCACTCTATTACCAAAACCAGGCAAAGATCCAACTAAAAATGAGAATAATAGACCCATCTCCCTAATGAACTCAGATGCCAAAATTCTAAACAGGATACTGGCAAATCGCATATAGACCCACATCAAGAAGATCATCCATCATGACCAAGTTGGATTCATACCAGAGATGCAGGGATGGTTCAACAAATGAAAATCAATAAACATCATCAAACACATAAATAGAATCAAAGACAAAAACCACACCATCATCTCAATTGATGCTGAAAAATCCTTTGACAAAACCCAGCATCCCTTCATGCTTAAAGTCCTAGAAGGAATTGGATTGGAGAGATCATTCCTCAATGTAATCAAAGCCATATACAGGAAACCCACAGTCAATATCATCCTAAATGGGGAAATGACAGAAACATTCCAGTTAAAGGTAGGAACTCGGCAAGGCTCCCCCCTCTCACCACTCCTCTTCAATATAGTGCTTGAAGCACTTGCTAGAGCAATAAGGCAAGAAAAGAAAATTAAAGTAGTACTAATTGGAAAAAAGGAAGTCAAGCTATCCCTATTTGCTGATGATATGATTGTTTATTTAAGGGATGCTAAAAACTCCACCAGAACACTCCTAGAAATGATTAACAGCTTCAGCAAAGTGGCAGGATACAAACTTAACAAAAAAAAATCAATGGCCTTTCTTTACACCAAAAACAAGCAACTGGAGAAAGAATTCAAGAGACCTTCCCACTCAAATAGCCTCAAAAACAAAATACCTAGGAACAAACCTAACCAAAGACACCAAAGATCTTTTCAACAAAAATTTTAAACTTTAAAAGAAAGAAATTGAAGAAGACCTAGAAGATGGAAAAACCTCCATCTCATGGATTGGGAAAATTAACATTGTAAAATGTCCATTTTACCGAAATCTTGTGTAGATTTAACGCAATTCCAATCACATCCCCAAGAGTTTCTTCACAGGCTTGGAAAAAAAGTCCTTAAATTCATTTGGAAAACAAAAAGACCCCAAATAGCCTAAACAACCTGAGTGAAAAGGCTACACAGGGGGGATCTCTATACCAGACTTCAACTATACTATAGGGCTACAGTCATAAAAACAGCCTGGTACTGGCACAAAAACAGACCTGTTGACCAATGGAACAAAACCGAAGATCCAAATCTGAGCACATACAATTTCAGCCATCTCATATTTGACAAGGGGGCCAAGAAACCACAATGGAGAAAAGACAGCATCTTCAGCAAGTGGTGTTGGCAAAACTGGATCACCACTTGTAGAAGAATGAAATTAAACCCCTACCTCTCACCCTGTACAAAAGTCAACTCCAGATGGATTAAAGACCTCAACATGAAACCCCAAACTCTGAAGGTGATAGAAGAAAAAGTTGGCAGCAGACTACAAGACATAGGCGTAGGAAAAGAATTCCTAAATCAGACAGCAGCTACACAAGAATTAAGGTCGACAATTGACAAATGGGACCTCATTAATCTCAAAAGCTTCTGTACATCAAAAGAAACAATCAAGAAAGTGAAGAGAAATCCCACAGAGTGGGAGTAAACCTTCACTGCAGATACATCTGACAAAGCATTGATTTCCAGAATATATAATCTACTCAAGAAAACAAAGAAAAAAAGAAAATAAATGACCCACTCAATAGATGGAGCAAAGAACTGAACAGAGACTTCACAAGTGAGGAAATTAGAGATGTCTGAGAAACACGTTAAGAAATGTTCAACATCAGTAATCATTAAGGAAATGCAAATCAAAACCACTTTAAAATATCATCTTACTCCAATAAGACTGGCTAGGATCAAGAAAACAAATGATACCAAGTGCTGGAGAGGTTGTGGGGAAAGGGGAACACTCATCCACTGCTAGCGGTAATATAAACTCCTACAGCCACTATGGAAAGCAGTGTGGAGAAGCCTTGGAAGACTTGGAATGAACTTGCCACCCGACCCAGCCATACCACTCCTGGGCATGTACCCTCAAAACTCACCCCACCACAGAGATACATGCACGGCCATGTTTATAGCAGCTCTGTTCACAATAGCAAGGAGCTGGAACCAACCCAAATGCCCCTCAACTGACGAGTAGATAGAGAAAATATGGTACACAATGGAGTTCTATGCAGCAGTAAAGAAAGACGACATCACGAGCTTTGCAGGAAAATGGCTGTAGCTAGAGGACATCATGCTAAGTGAAGTAACACAGTACCAGAAAAACAAACAATGAATGGTATCCCTCATCTGTGGATGCTAGTGCCAATTACCTAGCTGTAAGTATTTCTTGTGTAGGGCCCCCTGAGCTTTTGTCCAAAGCAGTTGGGCATAATGCATATTGGAAACAATAACAACAACAAGAACAACAACAACAACAACAACAACAACAACAAAAGGACTGCATCAAAGAACTGACTGAAACAGTGAACTTCTACTCAAATCAGCCAACTTCCTCATGGAGAATATTGAGAAAGACTGAGAAAGAGATGAAAAGCATATTTGGCAGAATGCATGAGCTCTGGCGGGGTGGGGGAATGGGCAGGAACACGGGTCTAGATTTGTTAAAAAAATAAAAATAAATTTATGTGAAAAAAGTAAAAGAGAAAAGGATAAAAAAAGAAATTCATCCTTTCAATTCTCTTTCTCTAGAGCCACTACTGGTAACAAAATCTGTATTAGTCAGGGTTCTCTAAAGAAACAGAAGCAACAGGACGAATATATAGCTAGAAACAATTTATTGATTTGCTCACGTGACAGAGTTCAAGGAGTCCAACAATAGCTGCACCGCACTGGAAAGGTGGAGAATCCAGGGAACTTCTCAGTCCGCAATGCTGGATGTCTCAGTAGCCCCATTCTAGTGCTGAAGGCCTGAGTGGATTCCAGGAGATCTGCCGGTCTCAGTACATGCTGGGATCCGAAAGGTTGATCACAGCAGCAAGACAAACTCACCAGATGAAAGAGGTAAGCTGCAGGAGAAAAAGGGACCAGCTCCCTCTGCCGTGGCCTTATAGCATTAAATACTGCCTACAGGCAGAAGGTAACACCCACATTTGGAGTGGGCCATCCGGATTGAGGTGGTCCAATCAGAAGACCCTTTTTCTCTTATTTGTTCCTTAGTCCAGTCAAGTTGACACCCAGTATTAACCATCACACAATCTACCCTCATTCTGTTAGCACACCTAGTCCCTAGTCTAAAAAAAAATGTTAAAAACAAATCCATAAAATTAGCATTTAGATTTCAAAAATTCCTCTAGCATATTCTGCTTATTGCTCTTATTCTATTCATATTCTTTCTTTTTAATTGGCCAAAATCCTATTTTAAGGAAAATATCGATTGCTCAAACATTTCATCGAAATAATCTGAAACATCTTTATACATACTTCCCCCTTGGCACGTTCCTATAAGCCACCTGGCAGGATTTCACGCATTCTGTCTTTTATGTTAAGATCTGTCTAATCAAGTTTCTGTAGCCAGACATTCCTCAGGACAAGTGGAGTTTAGTCAGCCTGTTAAGAGTCTCTCCCTTAAATAAAATCAGGTATCCCTCTCCCAGCAGTAATAAGCTTCTAATATTTCTTCTGCTAATACTGGAGCCTGGTGTACATTTCCCCAGTTCTGTACTGGGTCCTGACTGCTTGACTTTGCATGGGTCTTATGCAGATTGACACCATTGCTGTCGATGTACATGGGCAAAGTCCCAGAACACAGTAAGACTCTGCTTCCATATGGTCATGCACCACCTCCCCTGGTTCTTAGAATCTTTTTGCTCCCTTCCTCAATGATTCCTGAGGCCTGGGTCAGTGGAACTTATTACAAGAGTCCAGTGCAAGGACAAATACTCTGCAGACTTTTTGTATAAATTGGCCATTGTGGTTTTGGTGTACATAGTCCTCTGTTGCATGATGGAGTTTTCTGATGAGAATTGAGAGATGCATTAGTATTCTCTCTACCCTTTTTTCCACTATGTTTTATGAGCCTTAGTTGTAGAGGTTCCACTGTATATGTGTCAATTAGAGTTGGGTAATTCACAGACACTTATTCCTTTTATGTGGCCAGGTTTGGAACTGTCTCTATTTCTGGTGAAAAGATGCTAACTTGGATGAGTGGTAACTGGCATATTTTCTGTAAGCATAAGAGTACATATTTAGCATATAGCAAGAAACTACATTTGTCTTGTAATGTGAGAGCCATGCCATGAGATTTTCTCCAAGTTCTGTGACCTTTCCAGACATGTGCATTCTGTTATGTTTCTAGTACCACTTATGAGTTCTCTCTCATTGAGAGAGCTTTAAGTCCACTTATGTAGCTTAGATATCTCCAAAATAAATGTCCCCTACTGTATTTTGCTGTGCTGATAATTGCTGTGGTAAATAATACTTAAATCTGGGTTTGGACCAAAGATTAATGCTCTCTTTTATTAATTTTTTATTTTTATTTTTGTATATGTATAGATGTACTGTCTGCATGCAAGTTTGTGCACCCATGTCGTGCAATGCTGCGGAGGTCAGAGAGGGTGTTGGATTCCCCTGGAACTGGAGTTCTCCTGGAATCGGAGTTTCAGACGGTTCTCAGCCGCCATGTGGGTGCTGGGGATCGAACCCAGGTCCTCTGTAAGAGCGGTCAGTGTTCTTAACCGCTAGGCCATCTGTCCCGCCCTGATTGATGCTCTCTTTAGCACCTTGCATAGTGTCCTTCAAAAGTATGAGAGCTAGCCTTTAGGGAGATGTCAACACAGTTCTTTGAGATGTCCTATATAGCTTGTCCACAGACCTGTAGACCATGTAAAGTATGAAGAATTTTCATCACTGTTTAATATATACATAATAATTAAAGAGGAAGGGATAATAATATTAAAAACGTTGGGCTAATGAAAGAACCAGTAAAATATAATCATAAGGAAATGGATACAATAATAAAAAAATGAAGCTTACCTTCTAGGTGCCGCAAAGGTTTTAATACAAGAGACTTTCTTAACTCCCCCCCATAGAAGAAGGAGAAATACGATGATGATGAGGTCGTTCTCCAGCTGTAGATTGGAGCCAGCTGTTATAGAGGTATTCTCTTGTAAAATCGGTAAAACTGCCTTCTTTAATTGACTAATGGACATAGAAACTGTGGGAAGTATTATTCTCTATTCAGAACCAAATATAATGCTAAAGTTTCCTTAAGCTATGCACTTAAGCAAAATATATTAATACAGGAGCTCTGACATCAACAATGGATTATTCTACCAAGGAGATGTTGGCCAGGGGATCCAAGCCCCCCCTCCCCCAAAAGGTAAAGGCTCCTTGCCTCCAAACTGGGATATCTGCAGGAAGACAGGCGATAAAGCCCTGCTGTTGAAGACCTGATATAAACATGGGAAAGATGTATGGAGACCGCACTTGCAAGTATAAAGATGGTCTCTGAAATGCCAGAGAGTGTTACCAAAGGCCACTAAACCAATAAAGCAAATATAGATCTCCTTGAGTCAAGCAAGACTCCTCTGTCAGCACCAGCTACACCTCATCAGCCTGGAAATACTGTGCAGCATTGGCAGCCATATGTCTGTATATCCCAAATCTAATTGGCTATTAGCTCTCTCATTGGAGGAATAACCCACGCCTGATGCCACAAGCTTACATCCTCTAATGGTTAGGAGATGTTATAAGCCACCCTGTCATACTTAACAGAAGAAAATTTAATTCATGTATTAACATACCATCCAAACATCTGTGTCTATACCAAAGAAACCTACCATAACAATTAGTACTGTTCAAAGACCTATATATCTAATTGCGTGTGCTTCATTAGTAGGATCGAAAGGCTATATATTATACTGTTTAAATATCTATATATCTAATTGCATGTGCTTCATTAGTAGGATCAAAAGGTTATGCCTGGACAAGCTGGGAGCCCATGAAAGAAACAGCCAGAATTGACTAGAGACCAAGACAATAGCTCCAGAGAAAGTAGACTGTTTTGCTTCTCATCCACCTCTGCTCCTTTTCTAAGACTAGGGAACAATCTGCAGAAGAGGGGGCACGATAGAATGTAAGGGCTGCGATTGGGGTGAATGATGAAACTACAACAATATAGACTGGACACTCATTTGATCAACTTGATTGAACATACAAGCCCCCCCTGCTGGATGGTTGGACCCATGAGCTATGTGGGTTTGAGCACAACTGCTTGCAAATTGGTTTTGCATGAATGATGCTTGTACTCACAGATTATCACTTATTGTTAAAAAAATGAAAACAAAACAAAACAAAAATCAGAGAAAGATGCAGAAAAGTTATGGCAGAATGAATGATCTGGGATGGGTAGGGGTGGGGTGGGGGGAAGGGAAGGGGATATATGCCTGAACTGAATTGGAAAATGATGTATGAAATACACAAAGCATCAATAAAAAATAATAAAACAGAAGCTGGAGAGATGGCCTAGCGGTTAAGAGCGCCGACCGCTCTTGCAGAGGACCCGGGTTTGATCCCCAGAACCCACATGACGGCAGAGAGCCGTCTGAAACTCCAGTTCCAGGAGAACTCTAGCTCCAGGGGAATCCGAGACCCTCTTCTGACCTCTGCGGCATTGCACGACACGGGTGCACAAACTTGCATGCAGACAGTACATTCATACACATACAGAAATAAATAATAATAAAAAAATTAAAAAATAGTTAAAAAAATAATAAAACAACAAGTGACAAGTAGGAGTTAATATTTTATTATATAAAGAAACATATGAATCATTTTAAGTATTATTTGATAAAGATTTGAGGATCTTTCAGGAACTCAGATGGTAAAAGACCTCTTACAATGTCTTACACAATATGGTAAATGAGAGATTTCAGTTAAAGAGTATTGTCTGATCGATAAAATATTGGGGTAAATTATAGTCATTGTTGTTCCTGTATTATAAAGGTGAACCAATCTTTACATGGCTAATTTTATTTGTAAGAGAAGACTAAAAACAAAAATTAACAGATTTATATTCATCATTTTTCCTAAAACTGTAGAAACATCAAATATAGTTATTACATTATATTTGTAAAAAACGTACACATATTTTCTATAGGTAAAAAATGAAAAAGAAGTAGTCTTCTATATATAATCATTACATATCAGAAAGATATGTTTATGTTCTGAACAGCTATATTGAGAAAACTTTTTGAATAAAAATTATTTTTTGAATATTTCAAGATTTATATACAAATCTGCCTGACTTAATGCCAGAGGAAATATATTGAACATATTATACTAAATCCTAAATTAGTATAAGTATACAAAAATTCGGTCCCATTGACATCAAATATTTATTTACATGGCATCCCAAGTCAATTTTTTATGGGAATATTCATCCACTGATAGTGAGAATGTAAACTTGTACAACCATTAGGGAAAGCAGTGTGGAGAACCCTTAAAAGACTCAAAATAAGCCTACCACCTTACCCAGCCATACCATTCCTGGGTACATAACCACAAAACTCATCCTACTGCACACCCATGTTTATTGCAGCTCTCTTCACAATAGCAAAGAGCTGGAACCAACCTAAATGTCCCTCAACTGACGAGTGGATGACAAAAATGTGGTATATCTACACAATGGAGTACTACTACTCAGCAGTAAAGAAAGATGACATCTTGAACTTTGCAGATAAATGGATGGAACTCGGAGCCATTATGCTAATTGAAGTAACACAGTCCCAGAAAAATGGTCTCCCTCATTTGTGGATGCTAACACCCACTCCCCTGGTGAAAGGCAAGCTGAACAACATTATTGGTATATTTTTGTTTATCTGAAAGCAGCTATGTTGTTACAATGTAAATCTCTTAATGAGCTCTTGAATAAATCCACCATTTACTTTCAGACTCTGTAATTACTGTATATGAATGGAAAGTATGTATTCATATTATAGAGTGATATAAAATTAAAGGAGGAAAATGTGAATTCCTAAACATAAAAAAAGAGGGAGTTGGGCTGGAGAGATGGCCTAGCGGTTAAGAGCGCCGACCGCTCTTACAGAGGACCCGGGTTCAATCCCCAGCACCCACATGGCGGCTGAGAACTGTCTGAAACTCCAATTCCAGGAGAACTCCAGTTCCAGGGGAATCCGACACCCTCTTCTGACCTCCGCGGCATTGCACTACACAGGTGCACAAATTTGCATGCAGACAGTACATTTATACACATACAAAAATAAATAAAATTTAAAAAATATTTAAAAAAAGACGGAGTGAAAGATGCAGGACATTTATTGCAAAATGCATGATTTGGGGTGGGGTCAAGAGAAGGGAAAGGGGTATATGTCTAAAATGAACTGAGAAATGATATCTGAAATACACAAAAATCAATAAAAGCATTATAACAAACGATTTATTGATGGATATGCCCCCTAGTGGCTCAAGTGTGGGGAAATAAAACTGGACACATGCTTGTTTATCAAGTTTGATAGCGTATTTCTCACTCTTAATGGATGATACTTTTTTTTTTGTCTTTTTGAGACAGGGTCTCTCTGTAGCCCCAGTTATTCTAGAACTCACTATGTAGACCAGGCTAGCCTGGAACTCACAAAGACCCACCTGCCTCTGCCTCCCAAGTGCTAGGATTAAAGTGTGCACTACCACGCCCGGCTGGAAGATACTTTAATCCCACAGATGAACAGCTGAGCTCACCTAAGTATCAGGGTATTGCATAGCACATGTACTAACAAAGAAACATGTGAACGTTAACATTTTTCTTGAAATTCCTTTTGTTATTGAGTTTCATTCATTGGAATGTGTATGCAAAACAAGAACTTTATTTTTACAAATGAAGAAAGCACTGATGTTCATGAGAAGAATATTAGAAAAAATATTCCAAAAATACTTAGTGGGTGATCAAAGGATAAATTCTTTTTATCCTTAAAATTACCAATTGGAGAAGGGAAGGGCTGCCAGTAAACTGCTTACTCCTTAATTATGAAGAAATAAATTTATTCTTCCAAGACCATGTAAAGAACCTTGTGTGATGCAACACACATATAATTCCAGTATTGGGAAGTCAGAGACATTATGTTCCATGGAACTCACAGTACAGATGCTCTAGCTATTCAGGGAGATTCGGGTTCAATGAGAAACCCTTCCTCAAAAAAATAAGCCTCAGAGGATGAGAAAGACACTTGCCATCCATGTCAGGCCTCCATGTAAACACACACACACACACACACACACACACACACACACACACACACTCACACACTCCACATAGAAGCATACATACATAGAGAAAAATTGCCGTAGCATGAAATGCATAAAATGTGATGCTTACTAGAAAGGAAAAACTGAAATGAATTTCAACCATGCTTTCTTGTACTACATGTATTAATGTTACATTACACTGTTAGAAATACTTAAATATTTCTTCAGTATGTCTTCTGTTAAAAGCATAAATAACAGTAGTCTGTTGAATCCTACAAAATGTTATCTTTTGAAATTTAAACTGCTTTGTATAATGTCAATAAACACTAGTATTTTGCAAATTTAGGTTTCATTTTTTGGCCTGTGCCTCTTCTGGAAGCTAAATCTTGAGGGCTTAAACTATTGTAGTACTTGAGACCTATCAGAAATTTTTTTGAAATTTCTAAAATTTATGAATTATTTTGGGAACTCAAGGATTTTTTCCCTACATCTTCAGGGAATTCAAATCTCGCACAAACTTTATTTTCAATGTTTTATATAGGTAGAATTTCAAAACTAATTTAGTAAGTTTTAAAAATTTTATAAGATATTTTCATTGATGTTTTGTGTATTTCATACATTGTTTTTTCAGTCCAAATTAGACACATTCCCCTTTCCATGCCTCCTACCTCACCCCAGTTCATGCATTCTGACATACATGTCTTGCATTTTTTCCTTACTCTTTTTAATGTTTTCTTCTGCCTATGTTTATTGTTTGGGGCAGAAATTAACTGTCTCAGTTAGTTCTTTGACCTAGTCCTTTTGTTGTTGTTATTCCCTCCCATCTGTATTGCTCCAACATATGCCTACATATGACACATACATACCAAAATTATTACCTCTGAAAATAAACTGTATGTTAATTCCAAAATACGTTTAGGAATTCGCATTTTCCTTTAATTTTATATTACTCTAAAATATGAATATATACCCTCCATTCATATACCACAATTACAAAATCTGAAAATAAATGGTAAATTAATTCTAGAGCATGTTAAGGGAGTAACATTATAACAGCACACTTGCTTTCAGATAAAATGAAATATAACAGTAACATTGCTCAGCTTGTCTTTTAACTAGGGATTTGTTGCTAGCATCCACAAAGGAGGGATACAATTAGTATTAGTACAAACCCTTGCTTGAAAAGTACTTGTTTATTACATTTGGTCAAACCTAAATGTCTTCCTATTCAATTATTTCAGAAACAAAATTGATTCATTTAATAAGAAGTCAAATTGTCAAAATAATATCTAACTTTTCATCATTACAAAAATATTCCTTTAAGAAATATGCTCATTTGCTATAAAATTATCTTGATAACATTTTATCACATGCCTTTCAAATTGTATGCATCTTGTTTTTCTCATTATTTAGAATCCAATTAAGTAATTTACTTTTTTTTTCAACACAAGGCATCACAACATTGTACATACTAAATATATCCTGGTTGTTTAATTTAGGTGAATGACACTATTATATATTTTTAAATGATGAAAGTTTTAAAAGTCCAGTAAAAATAAATATTTCAAATTACGTGAAGTAGAAGGGAAACAAAGATTTAAACCTAAACCAAAGCATGAAGTTCAAAATTCTAGGACATTAATTTAGAATATTTCTACTGATAAACAGCATTTATATGTAAAAGAACTGTTAAAGAGAGTTCGAAATGCTAAAATCATCTGTGTCTGAGATGCACATCTTCAAGCTCTGATTCTTTTATTATCTTTTCCTGTTTTATAGGTTACCATTATGCAAAATAAACTTAATTACTTTGCCTTGAAGGTCTATTTTCCTAAAGTAACTTTTTTTTAAGTATGCTGCTTATATTATGGTCAATACATTTTTACTTTTAAAAATATTGTTTGGAAAATAGTAGTAAAATATAACAACATTAGAACTTGATATAGATTAAGCATGTAAAGCACCAACAAAATTATGCATCCATATCTTTGAAATCTTTGCTGATTTGTAATAAATGCAGATTGTTTCTATTGCTTTGTTTTTTGAACAGATGTATATTTGTATAATGTTAAGATTTAGTTAGACTTGAGAAAGGAAAATCACATCTCTATTTTACAATAGGACTAATATATGTATAAAGGATTAGATATAGCAATCCAAAAACAAGCATATGATTTACGCTTTAGTTCTAACCCACTCTTTGTACTTGAGGAGCTATAAGATGTCTCATGAATGTATAACGCTATGTCTAATTTTCAGCAGAGTGCATAAAGGTATGCTTCCTCTATAGAAAATTATTCTCTTTGCATCCTTGGGAAATCAACCTGTACTATAGCAGTTCTAATTTTTTCAAGATTCGTATGCTTGGGTACTTCATTGTGAATGCTAGCACTGAATCTAGATAATATATAAACCAACAACAGATAACTAAAAATTTAATATAGTATAATACAAAACTTCAAACAGTTGGGCTGCTACTGTGCCCTGAATTATAATATTGCATTACTCGGAATCATTAAGTGCCACAAAGGCTTCATGTGCCCATTTGTCATCTTTCCTTGCCTTTATTCTCTCTGGAATGGAAGGGATGATTGTGTACACAGCATACTAGCATTACACATTTTTATGTTGAGCGTGAAAGGCAGTTTGCCTTGTATTAGGATTATGTTTCCTATAATAGTGCTGTATCATTTAAGGAAAACAGACACTAACCTATTAGGAGAAGATAGGATGATATCACACATATTGGAATCAATTACTTTTTGAAGATTTATCATTTTATTTTATGTGTGAGTTTCTTGCCTGCATGTAGTTAGGTGCGCCCTTGTATGTATTCAGTACAATGCAATTGGAGGTGATAAGAAGATGCCAGATCGCCATGGAACTGGAAACAAAGTTGGTTGTTAGCCATGTGTGTGCTGGGAATAGAACCAGGGTGTTCTGTAAGAGGAGCCAGTGCTCTTAACCCCTGAGCCGTATCTCCAGCCCCTGATGTTCATATAAAATCAAATCCAGTACACCCATTTTAATACTGAGCAGAGAAAATATATCATTTGTGTTTTAGATTCATCATGTTTGGTTTTAACATAAAAATAAAGCTCTATAAGGAGGTCACCTGAATCTGAAATTGGCTAGATTATTTTTCCTTTTCTTCATTCAGGAAAATAAAGGCTTACAGGACTTATTAGGGTTTAATTTTCAGTACTATAGATCTTGAATCCTCTCAATTGGCAGAACATAACAGAAAGAGAGAATGTGAAGTCAGCATTAAACCACACCACAGTTGAAAAGAAAATGAATATATCCAACCTCATTATCTTTTGTGGTGATATAAATCATCAGTCTAACAAATTTCTGATATTTGCTCTTACTGTATTTTCAAAAGATCACAAGAACTGACCAACAGTCCTTAGGTTATCCTTTGATTTATCTTAAAATTGCTTGGTATTACTTTTTGCAAGATGGGAATAAGGTCTCAAAGGAAAAGTCAGATACTTTCAGGCATTGGAATAATATATAGAAATTGAAATCTTCCCAGGAGACAGATTATTTTTATTAATTTTGCTTTATAGTTCTTTACTGTTAAACAATCTTTACTGTTCCTGATCTTTAAAATTACAATGAAAAGTTCAAGATGCCTAATTACCATTTCATGAAATATTGTCTTGATTTAACCCAACATTTTACATAATAAAATTTTATAAAATAAAATGTGAATCAAAAGCTTCTCCTGATATTAGCTTCTCAAAACTCTATTGCAGTCCAAATCATAAAATATAATAGCATTTTATTGTTTTTAGAATTCTATTGAATTATTATTTGAATAATGCTGTTGATGCAGTAATTAAATTTTTATCAAATTTAGTTCATTGAATTTTGTGTCTACCTATAAACTCCTTAGCACTATGTTTGGATTAATTCTCTTGCATTTTTAGAGAAATAGAGTAAGTCAAACCAAATGTCAAAGAAATAAACTTCCATGAAACTGTTATGACATTCATAGAATATATGCTGTTTTTAAAATTGTATTTGCTAAATTTACAGAAATTATGTACTGGGTATCTTATTTGTAAACTTCTTAATGTTATATTATTGAAATAATCAGTGCTCATACGGCAAAATCTCATATTCTTTGCTTCGATTTTAAAGAAATAGAGAATACTCAATATAATTCATATTTAAAATTAGTGTACAAATATTTCTTTGTACTCTCACGTATTACAAATATTTATTTCTGGGTATTCATTGTGAGCCTAAAAATCTCACAAATATATATATATATATATATATTATAGTATATAATTTCTTTAATTTTTTTAGTCTTTTTGAAACAGGGTCTCCCTGTAGTTCCAGCTGGCCTGGAACTCACTCTGTAGAACAGGCTGAACTCACAAATATCTGCCTGCATCTGCTTCCCGAGTGCTATGTTTAAAGGTGCACGCCACCATGCATGGCTATTATTCTTTTTAGAAGGAAAATAACTAACATATATCCAAACTGGTGATAACATGCCTAAATGATATTTCATAGGAATATCTGTGTTTTTATTTTGTGGATTTGAATGGTTGGTATTACATACTTTCAAAAGTAACTAATACAATTATTGTGCTGCTGGAACTCTGCTAGAGATACAAGCTCAAAAACTTCATCTTACTGGCATCTTGAAAATGCATTCATTTTTCCTTGCCACATTCTGTCTTTTCTTTGATCCAAAGTAAGGAGAAATGGTCCTGTTTCAACATCATTCTTGTTTATAGTCCACTATGTGATTCAGTGACCGACAGTATATCTTTCATTTTTTTATTTTACATTTTGTTTTCTTTGCTGGTTATTGCTGTATTTTTTTTGTTATTTTAAAGAATAGTTCATGAAATAACATTATTTTAGTGACAGCACTATGTGAACATTCCTTTTTCTTCTGAGTGCATTTAGCTTTATATCGATGAAAATTTGCCAGAAAATTTTAAAGTTAATCTATGAACTCATTTTTGTTTAAGATAGCTTTAAATATAATACTAGGTCAAGACAATATATGTTCAGGAATAAAAGAATTTTTGGGCCCTCCTAAGACCTCAAAATAAAAATTCTTTATAATTATTGTGACCTATGCATGCATGCTAAAATTTGTATTATAAAATAACAAGCAAAATTCATCAACAAAATATTTAACTTTTATTTATTATTTACTCCAAGTTCAGTACTTGGCAAAATCAAATATTTTTATGTAAATGACACATTTAACCCTCAAATAAACTTAAGACTTAAGTACTTTTATTATGTTTATTTTTTAGATAAAGATACTAATATAATGATAAAAAATGAGAGTTCTAGTTTCACTGCCTAGATGTAAACATTACCTCTGAAAACCTGTATTTCAACATTACTATAAAAGTCATAAGAAATTTCAGGAAAATGGGGTTCAGATTAGATTGTTGGACCCAAGTTTTGTTTTGTTTTGTTTCTTTTAATGAATTCAATTTTGTGAATTTCATGCAATATATTTTCCTCTTATCATATATAGAAACTTACCACTATAGATGCTATGTACAGTACATAGCATCTATAGTGGTAAGTTTCTATATGGCTTTTCCCAAAGGCCTTTAGTGTTAGTTATCCCTACTGATCCTCCTTTCTCTGGCTTACCCTCTCATTTCCCACCTATTTGAATCCATCCTACTCTATTATCCCCTTTACCCCTTTTTATATCACTCCATTCTCCATCCTCTTCCAAGAACCTTTTCTCCCACCAATGGCAATAGTTTCTTGACCTATTTGGATCTTCAAATTTAAACATGCATAGGCAAGATTTCAAAGCTAGCAACCAGCTATAAGCAAATCATTCAAATTTTGACTTTTAGTGTCTAGGTTACCTCACACAGAATGACTGTTTTCATCTAAGAGATACAGGGATGGATCACCCTACTTAAATCAATAAATGTAATCCACCATACAAACAGACTCAATAGATGTGAAAAAGGGCATTTGACAGAATCCAACATCCATTCATGATAACCATCATGGAAAATCTAGGAATACAGGGGCACATATTCATGATAAATGCACTCAGGAAAGTACCATGACATAAAATTAACACCCTTAAATCAGCAGCCTTCCTATTTAGCAACAACAAACTTACTGGGAAAAGAATTAGTGAAGTAATCCCATTCATGACAGTAACAAAACTCATAATGAATCTAACCATGGTAATGAAGTACTTGAATAATAAAAACTTTATGACATTTAAGAATGAAATTTTTCAGTAGGATTGTAAAATTTACCATACTACTAAAACAATCTATAAAATCAATGCAATACTTATTTAAACTCTGACGTATTAAAATTAAAGAAATTGAAAATTTTATATCAAATTTCACATGGCAACACAATAACCCAGGATAGCCAATCCTGAATAATAATAATAATAATAATAATAATAATAATAGTAATAATAATAGTAATAATACACGGCTGGAGGAATTACCTTCTCTCATCTTAAACTACAAATTTATAATAATAAAACCAACATGGTACTGGCATAAAACTAGACACATTGTTTGATGTAATTGAATTAAAGCTCAAGATTTAAAAGCAGGCATTTATATTCACCTAATGTTTCACAAAGTTGTCACAAATAGACAATACATAATATACAGGATGTTCAACAAATGGCAGGAGGCAAACTGAATAGCAGCATGGAGAAGAATGAAAATAAATCCCTCTCTCTCACCAGGTACACAACTCAACTAGAAATGGGTCAAGGACCTCAACATAGGATCTAATTCCTTGAATCAGATACAGGAGAAAATGTGGAATATATTCGAACATATAGGCACAGGAAAGGACATTCTAAACAGGATTCTGATAGCCCAAACAGTAAGTCCAATTATTGACAAATGGGGCTTCATTAAAATAAAATATGTATAGAAAAGGAGAGTGAAGAGGCAACCTACAGAACAGAAAAAAAAGTCTTTACCATCTGGTGCTGACGGAGGAGTCTTGCTTGAGTCAAGGAGACCCATATTTGCTTTATTGGTATAGTGGACTTTGGTAACACTCTCTGGTATTCTAGAGACCATCTGTACACTTGCATGTGTGGTTTCAATACATCTTTCCCTACACCTCACCTGCCTGGAAATACTGTGCAGCAGAGTCAGCCATATGCCTGTATATCCCAAATCAAATTGGCTATTGGCTCTCTTCTTGGAGGAATAACCCACGGCTGATGCCACAAGCTTGCACCCTCTCATGATCAGGAGATGTTATAAGCCACAGTAAGACCCTATCATATTTAACAAAAAAAATGTAATTCATGGATTAACATACCATCCAAACATCTGTGTCTATACCAAAGCAACCTATGATAACAATTAATACTGTATAAATACCTATATATCTAATTGCTTGTGCTTCATTAGTAGGATCAAAAGGTTATTCCTGGACAAACCGTCAGCCCATGAAAGAAAACAGCCAGAATTGACCAGAGACCAAGTCAGCAGCTCCAGAGAAAGTAGACTGTTTTGCTTCTCATCCACCTGTGCCCCTTTTCTAAGCCTAGGGAACAATCTGTGGAAGAGGGGGCGTGGTAGAATGTAAGGGCTGCTATTGCGGTGAATGGTGGACTGAAATGATGAGGATGATGTGTTTGATTGGAAACTGCAGAGCAATGTTGTTAACCTGGACATTCATTTGTTCAATTTGATTGAACATACACGCCCACCCCCCCTGCTGGATTGGTGGGACCAAGGGGTTGTGTGGGTTTGGACACAACTGCTTGCAAGTTGGTTTTGCATGAAGGATGCTTGTACTCATAAATTATTACTTATTGCTAAAAAATGGAAAAAAAAACTGAGAGAAAGATGCAGGACAGTATGGCAGAATGCATGATCTGGGATGGGGTGGGGGTGGGGGGGAAGGGAAAGGGAAATATGCCTGAACTGAATTGGAAAATGATGTATGAAATACACAAAGCATCAATAAAAAAATAAATAAAAAAGTCTTTACCAGTATAACTCAGACACAAGTTTTGTACCTAGTATATACAAATAACTGAAAATAACTAAACAGTGCATGTCCTTGAATAGGATTCCTACATTTATTTTCACCCAGCCAAGGCTCAGGGACCATTGTGTAAAAGGGGATAGAAAGATTATAAGAGTAAAGATTGGTAAATGAACATAACAAAACAAAGTCTTACAGGCCTCTGGGGACTTGCTGATAAGAATTTGCCACAATTATGACAGCATACACAATACTCAAGCTAACTCAATCAAACAAAAACCTAGCATACACCTGGAGAAGTGGACAGCAGACCCCAACATTAGCCCAGGAATTATTTGCAGCTGATTAGTGAGGGCTAAGGACAGTTGATCTTTATGGGAGTGACTCTAGATAGGGTGACTAGACTCCAGTTGATGAACTTTAACTGAGGGATATCTGGGAACATATCCTTGACCATATGGTATTTAAATAAATACAAGACAGAATGCATGAATTTTTAATGGAGTGAAAGAAATAGGGGAGTGCAGATAGGGGGAGGTTCTAAATTTGATTAGTATCTGTTATATTGAATGCAGAATAACTCAATAAAATAAACATAAAAACTGTACAAATCACATTTTATAGTATTATTTAAGATGTAAATTACATTTTATATATAATGTATTGTTTACAAAAGGGGGTATGGGCCGGGCATGGTAGAACACACTTTTAAACCCAGCACTTGGGAGGCAGAGGCAGGAAGACCTCTATGATTTCATGGACCTCCTGGTCTCCACAGTGAGTTCCAAGAGAGCTGGGGTAGAGAGACCCTGTCTCAAAAAGACCAAAAATGGGGACTAGGGCATGGAAATGAGTAGAGTTTTCTCTAAAAATGAAATGCATATGTTGGTGAAATTTTAAATCTTAAACCACTATATTCATCAGAGAAATTCAAATGAAAACCCTTTGAGATTTCATCTTAACCGCAATACGAATAGCTAGGATCTATAAATGAGAAAATTCAGTGGTTCATTATCTGAGGAAATCATTATGCTTGCAAAAGCTTAAAATGATCTATCAATTATTCACTCCTACCATTCTTCAGCAATCCATAAAGACTTTATTTATAACCTTCTAAAGATAAGCTGTCCATCCATATTCATTGTTTCCATTTCATAATAGTAATAGGTAGGAATTGGGAAATAAATAGATATCTATCAACTTATGTATAGGTAATGAATATCTGTTATATAAACATGATGGAACATTATTCACCTTTTAAAATGAGATTATCACATTCTCAGATAGAGCAGAAGTTGATTATTTTAAATATTGTTAGCCCCACTAATGAGTTTAAATTTATTTTGTAGACAATACAGAAGATTGTGATATACTTTTAAGATTGCTATTGTGTGAAGACACATTTTAGTTCAATTCATGATTCAGTATTAAACTTATAATTGAAACACTTTTCAAATATATTTTATTATATGATTTGACACTTTAGTTTTGTGTGTATTTTTTTATTTATATGTGTGCATTTGTAAACATGTGTGAAGGATGCCCATGTACATGTATACAGTATGTTTTCCCCATTCACAAATTTGGGTATATAATCCTATGCAATTTCATGTATATGTAGCAATTAACATGAAAGAGTCAGAGGATTTAATACCTATATTTTGTAAATAATATTTAGCTATCTAAACTGTATGTGGTGGTCCAAGCAGGTGTAGGCTGATATCTATGAAAAAGAGGGCAGCCTGGTTTACACAGTGAGTTCCAGGTCAGCTGGGGCTATAGGGAGACCATGTCTGAACAAAACAATATAAAACAAAAATAAAGGAGAAAAAGATTTAACTCTTTACCAGGGGCTGTTGAAAATACACTTCCTTTATATCTGTATGGAAAAATGGCTAATTCGATACTTCATGGATAGAAAAAATAACTCCCACAAAAATAGTCTGAAGGTTCTGCCCACCTCAGTCTGACCAAGTTATAGTTACTTATAAAATTATTCCTTTCACTTATAAAAATATTCCTCTATTTTCACTCCTTATATTTCAACCTGAAGGTAGGCATATAAATTATAATATAATAGACAAAAACTGATTAAGTTCATCATCTAGGTTTATATTAAATTCAGTGGTTCTCAGTGATTATAACAAATAGATAATAGATAGATGAGTATTTGTAACACGCTGACTTAAATGGAAAGTCAAATAATATATTTTTATTTAATACATGTAAATTACTTACATCATAAAACACTTCACCCAGTCCTCTTTCCATAAATCAGTGTTATATCAACTGAGGCAACATAACTGATTTCAAGAAGTTTTACATTTTTTTTATCATGTCCTTAAAAATAAATGAGAGAAAGCAACTGAAGAATAAGAGTTTGGGAGCAAAAATAAATTCAGATGAGATTCTTAAGGATAATCCCTAATCTCTGAGCATGTACTTCAACGTGCATTAAAATTCGATGTCGCAATATAGGGGCTGAAAATCAAGAACTCTCCACTTCCATTTTTTCATTATTTAGAGAATACTTTATTAGTTTCTGTAATCAAACCAACCTAGATAAGACCTTACATATTTAATACAGTCTGTTACCCCTGTACAAATGGAAACAAAAATTAACATTTCTAGACCAATATGTCTGTACAATAATGTCTGTACAATGCCAACTCAACATGGTAAACTGGGATACATTTTTGTCTAAAGTTAACAGCATAGCTAAAGTTCAAAAATTCAAATATATATATATATATATAATTATGTAGTTAGTATAATTATATACATATATATGTATATATATATTTGTGTGTATATATACATACATATATATATATATATATGTATACAAATAATAGGAGTATGTTATGCATCAATAACAGCAACAGCTTTTCCAGGTTCTGCAGTCATTTGAACAAAATTGTAGAGACATCCAGCACACTCCACTAAAAAAATACAGTAAAAATTCCAATAAACAGCACTGTTCTGTTACTGTTGTGGTACCTGGCACCATTTTCTCTTTTATTAGCTTCTCAATCATCACCTGGAAAGAAAACATTCTGAGTAACATCATTAAAAACAGCTCTGATAAAAATATCAGAAAACATCACTGGAATTAGCAACATCAGTTCCTTTCATGTGCATTTCCACTATCTGTAATTATAAACCTAAAATTATAGACTGTTTTGTTTATCAATTTGGATTTGGCTTAATACACTATAAATGGAGCTCCACATTTACTTCTAGTTTCTGGAGTACTTATATAACATTATTTCCTTTTATAAACATAAGGAGTTTTGGCATAAAATGAGGTATAACTCTATTACAGAAAATGAAGAAGCTATACCCAAGTGAGGTACCATTTCACATTCATAATAATGACTTCAATAAAAAAGCAAAAGTCGAATTTTGGCAAGGGTGCAGAGAAGTCAGAGCATTAACATTCTGTTAGTGGGAATGTAAAATGATGAAGACGCTTTTGAAATCTATCTGGCAGTACCTCAAAAAGCTACACAGATAATTACAACTTGGTCTAGAACTTAAACTTCTAGTACGTACTCAAAAGAACTCTATACACGAATATTCACATAAATACAGTTGAATCATGTTCAGAAATGTTCATAGCAGCATCATAATTATGGAATTAATTGAGTAAATATGTTAAATAGGTATAAACAATGAAATATGGTAAATAATTCAGTTGTAAAAGGCAAGCTATATTTTTGTACTGACTTCCCTTTACTATCAGCACCTCCCTAACTGCCTCATGCTCTATTAGTGTACCCTCAAATAGGAGTTTTCTCTTGCCTAAAACTGTGTTTTTTGTTACATAGCTATAGTCCACTATACAATGCACTAATGTATTTATTGTATATGTGCTTTTTTTACATATGACTTTGAACTATTGCATTTCCTTCTGGTTTTTCATACTTTCTAAGCATTCCTTATCTTTCCTCTAACATCTTCTATATAATTCTCACTATGCCTTTCCCAGATAACTCATACTCCACCTTTTCCCGACTTCCTCCTTAATAACACCTGTCTCCTACTGTCCCTCTCACTAGAGTTCCTTCTTCTCCATTATCCACATGGTTCATTTCCATTTTCCTGGCTTGTGAGTTTATTTCAGGATATATACTCCCATCTAGGGATTTGAAGCTAAGATTTACAAATGAGAGTACATATATAAGTTATTGTTTTGAATCAGTGTTAACACTTAGCTCCATCAGTTTTACCTGCAAATTTCATTATTTCATTTTTATTTACCACTGAGATAAATTTCGTTATGTAATTGTACCAAATTTTCTTTATGCATTCATCAATTGAGAACAGCTTAGGTTTTCTACATATTGTGAAAAAAGGAGCAACAAACATGGCTGTGCAAGTGTCTCTGTATGTAGTACGATGATTCAGTTGAGTATATGTCAAGGAGTGATAGATCTGGATCATATGCATAGAGGTGATAATACAGGATCAGATGTTAGAGTTATTTTTGGTTCTGTAGCTTTTTTTATTGATTTCCACCATGCTTCCACGTGTTTGCAACCCCACTGTCGTTGGATAAGTGCTCCTCTTACCATTCATTCACGTTAGCATTTGCTGTCATGTATTTCCTTAATTTCAGCCATTCCCACATGGGTTAGATGAAAGATTAAAATAATTTTAATTTCGCCAGCTACTAAGGATATTGAATATGTTTAAGTGTTTCCTTTTTAAATTTTACTTATTTTCGTATGTGTATGAGTGTACTGTCTGCATGTAGGTTTGTGCACCCATGCCGTGCAATGCCACGGAAGTCAGAAGACGGGCGTTGGATTCCCCTGGAACTGGAGTTAAAGATGGTTTTCGGCCACTGTGTAGCAGTTGGCATTCTTACCCGCTGCTAGGCCATCTCTCCAGTCCCTTAAGTGTTTCTTATACCTTTTTAAAATTTCTTCGTTAGACAACTATCTCTGGACCATAGTCCGTTTTGTTCAATTGGGTGACTTTTTTTTTTAATTCGTTGTTTTCATTGTAGTTGTTTTGTGTTGTTGTGTGCTCTTGTATATTCTATGTATTAATCCTTATCCTTTATCTGATGAATAGCTGATAAAGATATTCTCGCTGGGCGTGGTGGCCCACGCCTTTAATCCCAGCACTCGGGAGGCAGAGATAGGTGGATCTCTGTTGGTTCAAGGCCAGCCTGGTCTACAGAGCGAGCTCCAGGACACCTGGTACTAAAAGGGAGACCCTTTCTGAAAAATACCAAAAAAAGTGTAAAAGATATTCTCTTAATATGTAGTTCAACTCGTCACTAAATTGGTTGTTTCCTTTGCTGTACATTTTTAAAAAATTTTTGATGAGTTCCCATTTGTTGATTGCTGACCTTTTTTCTAAAGTGACTGATGTGTGTTTTAGAACATCCACTCATGTCCCTACATCTTATAGAATACTGCTCATGTCTTTTTCTAACAGTTTCAATGTTTCAGGCTTCATATTGAGGTTTTTGATAGATTCGTAGTTAATGTTTTTTCAAGGTGATAGGTATGGCTCTAAACTCATTCTTATACATATGGAAATCCAATTTTGCCAACATCAATTATTGAAGATGTCGACTTTAATTCAGTGTGCATTTTGGCAACTTTGTTAAATATCAAGGGACAGTAATTCATGTTCTCATGTTTGCACTTTCTATTTTGTTCCATTGATCTACGTGCTGTTTTTTTTTATGACTGTGAACCTGTCATATAGATTGGTGTCTATTATTGTAATATTCCCGTCATTGTTCTTTTGCTCAGAATGATCTAAACTATCTGGGGTCTTTTGGTACTTCTGTATGAATTTTAGGATGGATTTTTCTATTTCTATGATGAATGTCATGGGATTTTGATTGGGATTGTTTTGAATCTTCAATGCAATTTTGGTAGGATTTTCAAATTCATTATATCAATTGTACCAATCCATGAATATAGACATCATTTCCATATATGTGTGTAACTCCCAAATTCTTTCTTCACAAATTTAAAGTTTCATTCAATAGATTTTCACTCTTTGGGGTTTTTTATGGCTAGATATTTATATTTGAGGCTACTATGAATGAAAATGCACCCTGAACTCTTTCCCTGATTGCCTGTTATTTGTATATATAGGATACTGATTTTGCTTTAAAATATTTTATTTATTATGTTATTTCATATGTATGAGTATATTTTCTGCATGTGCATAAATGCACATGTGATGTACAGTGTTCACAAAGATCATAGAGGGTGTTGGATGCCCTGGCACTCGAGTTAGACATTGTTGTTAGCCATCATTGGGGTGCTCTTGCAGCCAATGGTTTTAACCAGTGAGCCATCTCTGTAGCCCTGGCTACTGATTTTTATACATTGATATTGTAACCTGCAAATTTTCTAAAAGTGTTATTTCTGGGAATTTCCCGTGTAATTTGTGTAAAAGCAAAACAAATATTTGGAATAAGAAACTCACATTAATTTTCAGACCTCGTGGTTATTAGGTTTATAAATTTACACATATTAGAAATTTCAACTTTGTGCGAAAATGGAGAAAAATAGGAGGATTCAATAATCTTGCTACTTTTGAGACATTAGTTCCTGCTCTGAAAATTTATGATGGGAATAAAAATGTATTTTGTAGTTTGGATTTGAATAGTGAACATTAGTAGGAACTTAAGAACCTACCATGCTAAAACAGTTAAAGAAAATTTGGCACATTATGACATTGTCATTATGCAAATGTTTAAAGAAGGTATAGCACATTTGAGAGAGTACTGTCTTAATTTGCTGAGGAAAAGAAAAGTCAAACTATTATGAGAAATTAAGAATGCATAGAAAGTTTAAAAATAGAAAAAAGAAAAGACAAACTAGATGCATGGAAAGGCATATTGCATATCAATAATCTTTTGACTTTCTATAGTGTAAATGCACATTTTAAATAACATTTTTCTTATTTTACTTGGGGAATTGAGATTGTCAGTATTGTCACCGTGACAATTAAGAATCACCTGGGAAATATGTCTCTGCATACCTATCAGTAGATTATCTTTGTAACAATGATTGATGTGGAGATATCCATGTAATTATTGATGTGAGTATTGCTTGGAAAGAGGATATTGGGCTGTTTAACGTGGAGATAGTGAACATACTGCTCTCTGTTCCTGATTGTAGATGCAACGTGGCCAACATTCAAGTTGCTGCCATTCTGACTTCCCTATAATTGTAGACAATAACCAGTATCTCTGAGTGCAAACTAACTCTTTTGGTTTTCAGTTGCTTATAACAGGATGTTTTATAATTGTAACAGTATAATAAAAGATGGAAAAGTATATTATATGACCATTATGTCTTCATTTGCTTTTTTCTTCACATACTTTTTAAAGTTTACTTTAAAAATATATATTGGATGTAATTCCTTACATATTTAATTAAAATATAAATTATTTTCTTGCATTAAAAGAGGATTTTTCCAGAACTAATTTTTTTTCTTTTCTAGTAAATGAATACATGCTGATATAAAGTAATGACCTGGGCGTCCGGCTCTTGGGCGTCAGTGGGATGTTCCAAATGGTGCTTGGTGGCATTGCCATGGACATGTGGCCTGGCCTCCCTGAGGCGGGTTGACACACGCCCAGCTTTGGGGGGCTTTCTTCAAAGAGTCGGCATTTTCTCCTGTCAGCCAAGCGCCTTGTTCCCCGAGAGCTTCTATTTTATTTTTTTATTTTCTTAAAATTGTATTGATTTGTTTGTATTTCATATATAACATCTCATTCATTCTTAATACTTTGTCATTATTATTTTTATTTTTTTCTTTTATTTTTTTATTTATGCTTTGTGTATTTCATACATCATTTTCCAACTCAATTCAGGCATATATCCCTTTCCCTTCCCCCCACCCCACCCCTACCCATCCCAGGTCATGCATTCTGCCATAATTTTTCTGCATCTTTCTCTGTTTTTTGGTTTTGTTTTGTTTTAATTTTTTTAACAATAAGTGATAAATTGTGAGTACAAGCATCCTTCATGTAAAACCAATTTGCAAGCAGTTGTGCTCAAACCCACACAGCTCACGGGTCCCACCATCCAGCAGGGGGGGGGGGCTTGTATGTTCAATCAAGTTGATCAAATGAGTGTCCAGTCTATATTGTTGTAGTTTCACCATTCACCCCAATCGCATAACTTACATTCTACCACGCACCCTCTTCTGCAGATTGTTCCCTATAGGTATTTGTTCTAGTTTGTCTTCCATTGCTGTGACAAAACACTCTGACCAACACCAACTTGGGGAGGAAAGGGTTTATTCAGATTACATCTCCTGGGTCACAGTTCATCACTTAGGGAGCCCAAGGCAGGAACTCAGGGCAGGAACCTGGAGGCAGGAGCTGAAGCACAGGCCATGGAGGAATGCTGTTCACTGGCTTGCTTCCTGGCTCATGCCCAGCCCGCCTTCTTATACAATACACAGCAACCTGCCCAGGGTGGCACCAATCTTGTGGGCTGGCTCCTCCCACACTGCTCGACCATCAAGACAATACTCCACAGATGTGGCCACAGGCCAATCCAATGGAGCCAATTCCCCAACTGAGGCTCCCTCAACCCAGGTGTGTCAAGTTAACACTAAAGCTATCCAGCACAATTGACCCCTTGTCAACTTGACGCACAAAACACATCACTATTAAA
>VZQC01000286.1:2997940-3020403 GCA_009823505.1 Rhizomys pruinosus
CTTTCGATCCGACTAATGAAGCACACACAATTAGATATATAGGTATTTAAACAGTACTAATTGTTATTGTAGGATTCTTTGGTATAGACACAGATATTTGGATGGTATGTTAATCCATGAATTACATTTTCTTCTGTTAAGCATGACAGGGTCTTCCTGTGGTTTATAACATCTCCTAATCATTAGAGGATGTAAGCTTGTGGCATCAGACGTGGGTTATTCCTCCAAGGAGAGAGCTAATAGCCAATTAGATTTGGGATATACAGACATATGGCTGCCACTGCTGCCCAGTATTTCCAGGCAGGTGAGGTGTATCTGGTGCTGATGGAGGAGTCTTGCTTGACTCAAGGAGACCTATATTTGCTTTATTGGTTTAGTGGCCTTTGGTAACACTCTCTGGCATTCCAGTGACCATCTGTATACTTGCAAGTGCGGTCTCCATACTTCTTTCCCATGTTTATATCAGGTCTTCCTCTTAAGACAAGCAGCCTATATACCAAGCCTCGGGAATTCAAATCTGGACCCCGCAGACAACTGCATTTTGATTCTCCTGCTAATAGCAAAGACAGAAGTGCCAGCAATGAAATGTGCAATTCATCCGACTTCTCTATACATGAAGAGAAGCCCACTTACCTAAAAGTGCTGAGACATATGCTACCAGATGATTGCCAGTACCATACAAAAATAAGATCTCCAAATGCCTCCCCTGCGGATGCTTGTATGCAAACAGAAACTAACAGTTTACTATTTTCATCAAATTACTTTTCTCCCAAACTAGGAAATTGTGATGTTCCCATTATTCAGAGAGTCTCTCATGTTTCGGGGTATAACTACGGAATCCCTCATTCTTGTGTCAGGTAATAAATTTATTTTCAACTGGGTAGAGAGGTGGGAGCTAGCCCAAGACAAAAACAGAGATTACTTCTTCATGACCAGAGGAGTGCAACTATTCTTTATTTATAGTAAATGATGGTAACATAAAGTGACAGTAAATATGTTTTGCATTAATAATAGCAATAATTGGATTGGGGCAAATTAATGAGGAACTAGAACTTTCCAGATGGGAAAAGGGTGATACAGTTCATAGGCACCAAACCTGTTTCATGTTCAGGATCTGTTGTTATTCCTCTAGCAGATCTGATTCTATTACTTATTATAGTCCAACATGCATCTAGTACATTCATGAAAGTGAAATAGTTAGTGAACCTTTGAAAGAACCTTTTACAGTGGGAAAAATACAAAATTTACAGGATTGTTTTAGTGCTATCAAATTTACTTGTCCCAACCAGATGACCTAAAGCTTAGTTAAAACAAAGAACAGGTACTTAAATTAAGTTGGTCTTTGAGCAGTTGAGCTATGATCCTGATATTTTACTAGCTTTCTTTTATTTCTTTCTTCTTTCTCTCTCTCTCTCTTTCTTTCTTCTTTCTTTCTTTCTTTCTTTCTTTCTTCTTTCTTTCTTTATTTTTTACAAAAGGAATAGTTTATGTGAGGTTGTGATTGACTATTCCAGGGAATCATAGTCCATCGTGGCTGGAGGCATGGCAGCCAGGGCTGGAGAAGAAGGCCAAGGTTCACATCTCGCAGGGAGCACAGGAATTCAAGAGAGAAAATATTTTCTTTTAAAAATATATTACTGTTGCCTGGCATGATGGTGCACAACTTTAATCCCAGCACTCAGGAGGCTGTGGCAGGGGGAATCTTTGTGAGTTTAAGGCCACACTGGTCTACAAAGTGAGTTCCAGGCCAGCTGGGGTCTACAGGTAGACCTTGTTTCAAAATACCAAAGGTTGGAAAATATATATATTTAATATATTATTATATATATATAATTATATATGTTTAAAAAGTAAATATATAATTAGTAGATAGATAGATAGATAGGATAGATATATATTATATGATATATAGATAAGATATAGATATATAGACATATAGATATGGTAATGGCATGTCTTAATTCAGCTCTCAGAAGGCAGAGACAGGTGAATAAATCTTTGTGAGATCAAGGCTAGCCTGGTCAACATGGTGAGTTCCAGACAGACCAGAGTTCCAGACCACCTATAGCTACAGGGAGAACCCATTTCAAAAAAGCAAAAAAAAAAAAAGTATTATATTATACTATATATATAATATATATAGATATCTATATATGAGTTATGGGAAAATAAAATTTGTTCTTAAGGTATATTTTCTTTTTTGAAAAGCTGTTAGAGGTACCTTAAGATAAAGTATTTATATTTGGTCTTAAAAAATAATGACAAGTTAAAAATAATTTCCCTAAGTTATTAAATCTGTTACTCTCAATTATCTCTATACTGCTCCTCTGATATTTTAAGTGAGTATAGCAGGCAGCCATAATTCCTCAAACTAAGCCTAACCTATAAATATTTATTTAAGGTCTTGTAAATTAGACAAATATATAGTTATTTTACAGAACTCTGTATTGATATACTTTATGGGATTTTGAATGCTATAACAATGTACAATGTTCTGGCCAACTTATAGAAAATGTGCATTTATTTGGCATATTGCTGGATGCTGTGAAATCCAACAACTTGGTATTAGTATTTCATTGGTTGCTGAAATGCCTTATATTTCTTATTATATAAAGGAAAGTTAAACAAAAGTTTCAAGGCTTCTTAATCCCACTGATGAAAGCTATTGTCATGATTTATTCACCCAACCCAAAGTCCAACTTCCGAATATATCACCGTGGGCATTAAATTGCAATATAAGAATTCTGAGTGAGACAAATTTCAAAAGCTATAGCATCAAGTAATCATGCCTTGTTAGGGCTATTTGAAGGGAAGAGAAACTTGAAGCCAATTGGTCAACTGGATGGTTATTCAAGCAAAATAAATGAAAAGAATCCTTCTACCCAACAGTCCAGAATAAAAAGTCACCTTGGAAAACAAATAATGTTCACATTTCTTTGTATAAAAGTGAAAGTAGTCCAGACGTGGTGGTGCAAGCCTGTAATCCCAGCACTTGGGAAGCAGAAGAAGGTGGATCTCTGTGAGTTCAGTGCCAGCCTGGTCTACATAGTGAGTTCCAAGATAGCTGGGGTTACAGGGAGACCCTGTCTCAAGAAGACAAAAATAAATTGAAAGTCAGGACAGTAGCTTGGCTGCAGGGAATTTAGTAGCATCCTATACCTTGTGTTAAGTATGATGTATGAGATATTTCATGTGGTAGATGTATTAATTTACTATAAGAAGCAATGTAGAGAACTGGTAATGAAGCTTAGGAGTAGGACCCTTGCTGCACACTCACATGGCTCTGGGACCCATGAACATACTGAACAAAATATCAGGCCAAGTATAAACTACTACATAAGACTATAAGCATATGCATGAATCCCCAAGATATTCTCTTGGACATGCCACAGAAAGAAAGTATAGAAAATCAAATCAGAACAGTCAAAATAGTCACAACATATAACAAAGAGAAAACAATTGAAATTTTGGTAAAGCAAAAATCTGTTGTTTATTTTCCAGTAAGTACACATAGGCAATAAACATAAAGAGTGTCTGTATAAACCCAATTAATTAACATCTGAGTCCAGTTTTTTACAACCCAGGGTCACCAACTGTAATTGAAGAGATTTGCTTACATAAACATGTTGATCAAATAAAAAGAAAAAGAAAACAGTCTGTCTTTGCTGTGATCTCACAATTCATCGCCTCTCCTTGGCCCTTAAAATCTGTCATGCCAACCTCTTCCTTGAGAGTCCCTGAGCTTTGGATGGGAGGTTGAGGGAGAGTGAGAGATATAATACCCAGTTTTTTCCTCTGAGGTGACATGTTAGACTCTTGGGACTGTCTATGTTTTGTTTACAATGGACTCAGGGGTTAGCTAGCAGTCTCCTTTCAATTCTAGTAATAGAAGATGAATAGCAACAAAAATTACAGATTATAACAAGTTACTCTATGGGTATAGACACATATGTTTGGAGATATCTTGGTTGGGGCATTGTAACTGTTTGACAACAGGATGTAGATATCTTTCTAATATGGTTGATGGAGTCTCCCGATATTAAGAGGCAACAAAGCTAGTGGTACCAAACTGGAGCCAAAGATGGTTTTCAGCTGCCATGTGGTGCTGGGGATTGAACCTGGGTCCTCTGCAAGAACAGTCGGTGCTTTTAACCGCTAGGCCATCTCTCCAGCTCCAGCCATCCATTTTATTATACAGGAGGTTTTTAGTTAATTCCATGCAACTAAATAACATGTTCTGAGAGATTTGCCTCTAGTTATAATAATTGATGTTATATTCAATAATTATACCGATAGAGTTAGATAGATGATAGATAGATAGATAGATAGATAGATAGATAGATAGATAGATAGATAGATAGACAGAATAGTTATTTTGAATATACCACTGCAAACTTTGAAGTGCCCTTGCAAGTCTTCGGGTAGGTTCTAAATGACCAAATCTCTCCAGATGTTCAGAAATATTTTACATGGTTTTGGCAAAAAGCCTGTCTGTTCACTACAAAGATGTTTTACTTAGTGGTCAAATATCTTACATATAAAACATAACTAAATGCCAAAATAAATAGTTCCATGGAGCAGAAATAATCAGTCCTTTGAATTAACTATTATCCTTGAGTATCAAGAAACCTATTGTGATTTATCAATCTTAGCATACATGGCCATTTATTTATCAGTGAGCAGGTTACCTTGGCTGAAGAATTGTAACCAGTAATTAGGAAGAGGCTATATGTAGTTAGTAGAGCATGGAAATGATTTTATATCTTTGTGATTCCATTATTTACTTTTAATATAGACGTTGTGTACTATGATAGAAGTGGCAATAACTTTCGTTGAATTTAGTTCATCCCTTAACTGTTCTCATCTTTACAATATCTTAAGCATTGCAATATTATCTTCGTGATTCTATTAGTTATTTTTAATATAGATATTGTGTACTATGATAGAAATGCCAATAACTTTTGTTGAAGTTAGTTCGTTACTTAAATGTTCTCATCATTTTAATTTACATATAGAGATTTGTTTTTAGCAACCACAAATAATGGATAACATATGCTGTCTGTTTTTCTGAGACTATGTCACCTCACATAGCATAATAGCCTCCAGTCCCATCAATTTGCCTACAAAATTCATGCAGTCATCCTTTTTCACTGCTTCATAGAACTCCATTGTATAAATATACCAAATCATCTTAATTATTGACTCCTCAGTTGAGGGATACGTGGGTTGCTTCCAGCTCTTTGCTATTGTGAAAAGAGCAGCAATAAACATGGCTGTGCATGTGTCTGTACTATAGGATGCATCATTTGGGTGTATACCTAGGAGTGGTATAATTAGGTCAAATGGTAGGTTCATTCTTAGTCTTTTAATTGTTCTCCACACTGTTTTCCATTGTAGCTGCACAAGTTTGTAAACCCACCAGCAATGAATAAGTGTTCCCCTTTCTCCACACCCTCTCCAACAATTTGCGTCATTTCTTTTCTTGATCACAGGTAATTCTAATGAAATCTTAATGTGGTTTTGATCTGCATTCCCTTAATTATTAAGGAAGTTGAACAGTTTTTAAGGTGTTTCTGAGAAATTTTAAGTTCTCTTGAGAAGTCTCTATTCAGACCTTAACTCATCTTTTACTTGGATCATTTATTTTCTTTCTCCTTTGTTGTTGTTATTGTTTGCATAATTTTTGTATTCTGGATGTTTCACTGGTGAAATTTTCCTCCCAGTCTGTGGGTTTTCTCTTCACTTCTTTGATTGTTTCTTTTGCTATACAGAAGCCTTTTAGTTTAATAAGGTCCCATTAGTTGATTGTGGCCTAAGTCCCTGCGTTACTAGAGTCTGATTTAGAAAGACTTTACCTGTACATATATGTTGTAGGATACTGCCTATATTATCCATTAACATATTCAGAGTTTCATATTTATGTCTTTGATCATTTAGAGTTGACTTTTGTGCAAGGTGAAAGTTTGGGGTTTAATTTAATTCTCTACATGTGGTGATACAATTTTGCCAGCATCATTTGTTGAAGATGCTACCCTTCTCCCATTGAGTGTTTTTGGCACCTTTATCAAATATAAGGTGGCTGAAATTGTATGTACTCAAGTTGGGGTCTTTCATTTTATTCATTTGATCCATGGGTCTATTTTTGTGCCCATTCCATGCTGTTTTTATAACTATAAATCTAGAGATGGAAATCTGGTATAGTAATTCTCCCAGCATTATTCTTTTTGCTAAGGGGTGTTTTGGCTGTCTGGGGAATTTTGTTGTTCCATATGAATTTCAGAATGTTTTTTTTTTCTGATTCTGTGAAAAAAGTCATGGGAATTTTGATGGCATTGCATTGAATATGTGTATTAATTTGGGAAGGATGTTCATTTTCATTATATTAACTCTTCTATTCCATGGACATGGGAGATCCTTCCATCATCTGGTGTCTTCCTCAAACTCTTTCTTCAAAGATTCAAGATTTTTATTGTAAAGATCTATAATATCATTGGTCAAGTTTATTCTGAGACATTTTTTTTTCTTTGAAGCTATTAAAAATGGAAGGGTTTCCACCTTCTCCTCCAATTGCTTGTTGTTGCCATAAAGAAAGGCTATTGGTTTTTGTAGGTTAATTTTGTAAGCTGCATCTTTACTGAAAATGTTAATTAGATTGTCTGAGAGGTTTCTAGTGGATTTTTGGGATCTCTTCGGTATAATAACATGTCTTCTGCTAAAAGGGATAATTTAAACTCCTCTTTTCTGATTAGTATTTGTTTAATTTCCTTCTCTTGTCTTACTGTTCTAGCAAGTGTCTCTAGTACTAAATCAAAGAGGAGGAGAGATAGTTGGCAACCTTATCTGGTTCCTGACTTTAAGGGGAATGTGTCTCATTTTCTCCATTTAACATGATCTTGGCTATGAGTTTGTTGTATATAGCTTTAATTATGTTGAGGAATGTTCCATCTAGTCAAATTCCCTCTAGAATTTTAAACATAAAGGCATTTTGTATTTTACCAAAAGCCTTTTCTGCATCAATTCATTTGATCATGTGGTTTTTGTCTTTGAGTCCATTTATATAATTTATGACATTAATTGATTTACATATGTTGAACCATCCCTGCAACTCTGGAATAAATTCTACTTGATCATGGTGAATAACCTTTTTGATGTGTACCTTTATGTGATTTGCAAGTATTTTGTTGAGAATTTTTGCAACTATATTCATTAAGGATATAAGTCTATAGTTTTCCTTTTTATTTGTAGCTTTCCCTGGTTTTGGTATTAAAGTGATACTGGCTTCATAGAAGGAATGTGGGAGACAACCCTCTGCTTCTATCCTTTTTAATGATTATTTTAATTTATTTTGACTGGCATATGCAAATATAAAGTTGTACATATTTACAGGGTCACATGATGTTTCATGCATATATACATTGTTTACAACTTAAAATTGCTGAACATGTCTAGGTCGCTAAACATGTATAATTTCTTTCTGGTTAAAAATTCCACAGTTATTAACAAAATTACACAGTTCTTTCTTTGAACCTTTTGAAATGCACACAATATCACATCTATATTGATCCTCATGTAAAATCTTACACCAGGGGCTAGAGAGATGGCCTAGCGGTTAAGAGCGCTGACTGCTCTTGCAGAGGACCTGGGTTAGATCTCCAGCACCCACATGGTGGCTGAAAACCATCTTTAACTCCAGTTCCAGGGGAGACCGATGCCCTCTTCTGACCTCTGTGGCATTGCATGACACAGGTGCACAAACCTACTTGCAGACAGTACATTCATAAACATACAAAAATAAATTTTAAAAAAATTTAAAAAAATCGTACACTAAAGCATCATGCTGTCTGTAGCCATTTACTCTTCTCACCTTTTTCAGACCCAAGACAAGCTCTTGAGGACACACATGGATTTTCTATATTTTTAAATCTGATGATAAATCAATATTGATTTTATAACTTGGATAATCTTATTAAAATTACAATAAACAAGTTAATATATATATATATGTATATATATAGATAGATAGATAGATAGATAGATATACATATATCCACTTACAAAGACTTATTTCATACTCATTAAATACAAATCATGTATTGTTGGATGGACTGTTACCTTTACTTTTTCACATTTTGAAGAACCTAAAACCCCATTTGCTAAGATACATTTCCACCAAAAATACAAGAGGGTCATAATTTTTCCAGATTTTTAGAAGCACTACTTGCTTAATTTTATCTATTTGAATTTGTGGGCAATTTTCTTGCTTCTTGGCATTTGCTATGTGTTGCTCTCTTTGTGTTTATATACATAGGCCTTTTGACAAATTTCAAATTAATTTGTAAATTTTTATTTTTACATCATACATTTTATCACATTTACGTTAACTCCCAGATCTGCATTTCCCTTTTTTAATCTCCCCCAAATTTCTGTACTTTGAACCCCAAACCAGCTTTGCCAACTTTTTAAATAAGCATAACATTTGCTTGAATTTTACTAGCATCTGTGTAACATATTTCTCCACTCCTTTTGCTCCCTTAATCATCACAAAGTCAATAATTAAATAAATTATATCAGGTATTTAAACAATTAAATAATACATAATTGAATAAAGTAAAATCAAATCAAAACAAATTAACTGAATAATTAACTGAATAATTAAGTAATTAAACATTTTAATTAATGACTACATATTAATAATTAAATAAACATTAATATGTTTTTTCAATGATTTTTATTAAAACCAAATATTAATTAATAATTTTATCATTTGGAATTTTTATGGTTTGGCAGAGGAATGATTTATGTAACCAATGCCACAATCAGGATCAAGAACCTTCCCATGTTTATTTTATCTGTTTTCAAATATATTCATCACAGCTACATTCTCAGAAATGCTGATTTTTCACTATTATTACAAATGTCTCTTTTTGAGAAGGCTATATAAATGGAATAATAAAGAGGATATCATGTTGAAACTGGCCCATTTCCATGAGCTTAAGGTATTTCTGCACTATCCATGATGTTGCAAATATAGGTTGTTTCTTTCTAGGACAGTGAGATATATCACTGTCATATACAATTGTTCCTTTAACAGTTTATAATTTTTTAAGAATGTTGAATATTCCCACATTTTAACAACTATGATTATATGTGACTTCAACATTTCAATTCAGGTTGTTTTTGTGAACTTTTTTTTTAGCACTTCAAGAGTAAATATTAAGAAATCTAATTAATGCCAAACATATTAAATCCCTTTTAAAATTCATTAATACTTGTCAAACTTTTTCATTTTTTGATATTCTATATGTTATTTTTGAAGTTTTACAGGATGATTCTTCATTTTCAAAATGTTCTCTATTTCTTCTATTTACTGGTAGTTTTTTTTTATTAATTTTATTTATTTCTGTATGTGTATGAATGTACTGTCTGCATGCAAGTCTGTGGACCCGTGTCGTGCAATGCCACGGAGGTCAGAAAAGGGTCTCGGATTCCCCTGGAAGTGGAGTTCTCCTAGAATTGGAGCTTCAGACGGTTCTCGGCCGCCATGTGGGTGCTGGGGATCGAACCCGGGTCCTCTGAAAGAGCAGTCGGCGCTCTTAACCACTAGGCCATCTCTCCAGCCCTTACTGGTAGTTTTTAAAGAAACCTATAAGTGATATAGGGATAGTTGCAGGTTTTTAAAATTCATCTGCATAATGATGTAGAAATGGAGCATTTATTTACCATTATGGTATAATGTTTAAATGTCACCTTAGTGATTTTTTTTTTCATTTTCAATATTGGACATGTAAATCCAAACCTAAACATACACATAACCCACATAAAATCCTTCTGAATATGGATTTAATGCTCTTTTCTTATATGTATTTAATTAATATTTGTTGCAATTTGAAACAGCCTTTCTTTGGATTCTATGATGGCTTTGAACTCACAGCAATCATCCTGATGAGGAGATTAAAGATAGAAACCACTTTTACACAGTTTATATATTTAATCATATATATTCATCATATATAGTATAATTGCATATATATTTAGATATATACTCTATGTTATTTTGAGTGCAAAGATGTGATACAAACTGAATTTTTAAAGTTTCATTATTGATAGCTAATTGTCTATTCATAAGTGTTTGTAAATTTCAGGATTTAGCACTTGAGTTGCTTTTCCAGTTTTTCATAAGCTCTTTAATGTTATTTTTAAAGGTATTTTATGGCATCCCTCTTTTTTTTCCTTTGATTTATGTTTCTCTTTTGAGCAACACTCTAATACCTGAGTTTCTATTGAGAGAAATACTAAATCCAGGATGTGTAATTCCTCAAAATTACCATTGTTTTTCCAAATATTTTTACTTTAATTTATCTTTATTTCTTCATCTTTTGATATATCTTAGGGTTCACTTGTATATAATAACAATGGACAAGTAAGTGAAGAAGACAGACGTCTTTCCTACATATACTATGTTAACCAGTGTACATATTATATATTTTCAATAATTAGGTTATACATAAGTCTTTCAAAATTTAAAATTTGAAGTCTAGTGAACTTATCATGCTTCCTTAAAACTTATGTAAACATTTGATCTTTGAGATATATTATATATGTTTGTATATACTATGTATGCATACGTGTGGGTGAGAGGTGCTGTGTTTCTGGGTGTATAGTGTAGTTCCTTAGTATCCAATGTATCCAATGTCATTATAAATATGTTTGGAAGGTTAAGTCTCTTACCTAAAATCACATACAATTTGCATATAAATTATCTCCATGTTGCAGATATAATTTAAACAATGTCCAGGATAATTTTATCACCTCATAGAATGAAAATCATAGTTTTACACAGTAATGACAACAAAAAATGGCTATATATGTCCAGTTAAAACTCTCATCATCTATTCTTCAGATAACACAGCTACTGTGAGTTCAAGAGTGTTATAGCTATGTCATGTGCAGAAGACAGTATTTCACAACACTCCTTTCCATTATCCTGCTCTGACATTCTCTCTCCTCTTCTATGATGTTCCCTGAGCACTGGTGCAGTATTGGCCGGTAGTCACATACTTCTTCCATTTATATGATGACAATTCAGGATCTTATTCTCAGTACTGTGATCAATTATGTATCTATTCATTGACTGCTGACTTTCATAAAAATAAACTTCTTGACCAATATCAAGAGTGTTAATTTTCACAGAATTTAAAATATTTAGGTAGGTTAAAAGTATTTCATGGATTTTCCCACTTGGAGAGATTATCTTACTTTATATATTGCTGATTTTATTTTACTAATAATTTAGGTTGTGTTTCTAGATAATAACTTTTCTACAGTACTTCTCCCATGTTTTATTGTACATCTTTGGTTGAGATTTTTAGCATGAATATTTTCAGTTCCAGTAGTGGGATACACTATAGATAATCTACTGATGAACATGGATTTGAAAGAAGGAGATATAATCATTGGTCTTGCAGTAGAAGGGCCCACTTTTTTCAGATGAAAGACTTCAAAAAATAAGAATGTTTGTAACTACGACTTTGGTTAGTGTAATGTCTATAAGATTAATATTTTTCTTTATAGTGTCCAAATTTTAATATGCAATCGTTTTTGAAGAGGTGAGGATCCCAAATGTTCAACATAAGCTATAAAACCATTGATAGCAAATATTAATATAATACTTCATTGTTATCCTTTCAATGTTTTTGTAACTTCCGTAATTGGACTTCTTCTGATATTAGTAATTCAATGCGACATTCTTATTTATTGTAAGTATTGCTAGGTATTTATCATCATTATAATCTTTGCAAAACATCAGTTTTATTTTCAGGTGCCTTTACTTCTTCTGTTTACATTTTCATCTATTTCTGTCCTTATCTTTATTAGGTCCTTTTTTCTGTTTGCTTCATGATTATTTTGTACTTATCTTTGTATTTATGTGAGAGAGAATCTTAAAGCTTTGATATGTATTTCATTTTCTGTTAAATTGAATGAATTGCCTTAATTCCTTGCAAAACACTGTTTCAGTAGCATTCCCAGAACTTTAATAAATAGCAATTTTTGATTTGTTCAAGCCAAAAATATTTTCTAACATTGTTTTATTCTTTTTCTTGATTTGAGCATCATTTAAAATTATGTTCTAAAAGTTCAAGTGTTGGGAAATTTTGCAGTTGTATTTTATTGATTTCTACTTCAATCTATTGTTAAGAAAAATATACATTGTAAAATGTTAGTGATTTTTTTCATCTGAGCAATAACGTGATGCATTTTGTAAATTTTTCCATATGCATTTAAAAAGATTGTGAAGCCTTCTAAATTTTTGTGTTTTTTATATGAATTTGATTCAATTCAAAGATGATATTGTTTGATATACTTTACCATTGCTTATTTTTTTTTCTGGCCTTTGTTTTGTGTATTCCATACATCATCTTTCAGTCCAATTTAGACCCATTCCTCTCTCCCTGCCACCACTCCACCCCATTTCATGTACTGTGCCATTCATGTCTTGCATTTTTCTCTCAGTCTTTCCAAAGATTTTCTCTGCAGAGGCTTGTTATTTTGGGCATAATTTAACTGTATCAGTCAATTACTTGACCCACCCTTTGTGTTGCTGTTGCTCCCTCCCCTTTTTATTGCTCCAAAATATGCCTATATAAACATCATATATGTGTCAAAAATATGAGCTATGAGAATAAACTGTATGTTAATTCCAAAATGTATTTAGGCATTCACATTTTTCCCTTTAATATTATACTATTCAAAAATATGAATACATACCTTCCATACATATATATTAATTACAATGTATGAAAATAAGTGGTAGGGTAACTCTAGAGCCCTGTGGTAGTTTGAATGAAAATGATCCCCATAGGCTTCAAGTATTCAGACATTTTTGTCCCCAATTGGTGGCATTGTTTGGGAGGTCTTAGAAGGTGTGACCATGCTGGAGGAAGTACATAACCGGGGATGGGCTTAGTGATTCAACAAGCCTTGCAGGCTCCAGTTGCTCTCTCTTGACTTCCTGTGCTCATTGAGAGATGTGAACCTCGGCTTTCTGCTCCATCCCTGGCCACCACGCCTCCCTCCACAATGGACTCTAATTCTCTGGAACCTTCAATCATAAGTTCAAATAAACTCTTCCTCTTAAAAGTTCCCTTGGTCTTGGTTGTTTTATCGCAGCAACAGAAAAGTGACTAATCCAGTATTTGGTACCAGAGAGTGGGCCGTTGGCTGTGAAGAACCTGACCATGTGGGTATTTGGAGAAATGTGGAAGACTTTGGAACTTTGGGTTAGAAAAATCTGTTGACTACTGTATGCACAGCTTAATGGGTCATAGTAAAATCCTGGAAGAAAGGATTGCTGCAAAAATTGTAGTTCCAGGGGCTGGAGAGATGGCTTAGTGGTTAAGAGCACTGACTGCTCTTGCAGAGGATCTGGTTTCGATCCCCAGCACCCACACGGCAGCTGAGAGCCATCTTTAACTCCAGTTCCCCAGGAATCCAACACCCTCTTCTGACCTCCACAGCATTGCACGACACGGGTGCACAGATCTGCATGCATACAGTACATTAAAACATGTAAAGAATAAATAAAATTTAAAAATCTCTTTTAAAAAATGTAGTTCCAGAGGAAAATAAAGACTTAGGCAGCAACTGGGATAATTTGTCAAAGAGTCTAGCCACAGTTTGACCATAGCCCTAATCCTTGCCTGATGCTAAGTTGAAAAGCAATGGACTAATGTCTTTGGTGGAGGATATTTCAAGAGAGATTAATGTAGAAATGGTGGTGTGGCTGTTAATGGTGAATATTGGGCAGATATACAGTGAAAAAGAGCAAATGGGGGAGAAGGAAATGCAAAATGTATAGTTTGGATCTGAAAAGTGCACTAGGAAGATTAATGGTATGGCCAAGGCTTGTGAAGGAGAGGCTCTCCTTAATAAGGAGATTAAAGTGATTAAGGAGAGACCGAGATATTTACAAGTCAACAACAGAAACAGTACCTGCAGGGCAAGACCACAACCAGCTAAGTCTCCAGCTTTTGAAAGGAAAATACTGAAAGGGCAGAGAAAAGTTGAGAATGTGGTTAAAGTAGGACACAGTCTAGCCAGAACTTGCAGCCAAACTCAACAGTTTCATTCATGTGGTGCTGGCTTTAGAGGCATGAAGGATGCAAGAGTGAAGGGGTCATCAGTTCTTCCTCTGTGGTTTCAGAGAGCTGCCAAGGCCAGGCAGAGTGCAGCAGGGGCATCCCTGAATAAAGAAAGCCCCAATAGGCCATTGCATGAAGCTGTGAATGTGAAGCCTGGTTGGCAGTAGAGACCCCAAGAAGACATTCGAGATGCCAGAGCTGTGAGATATTTGCAAAGAGAGCTGTAATACAGGCAGTGGTACCAGCCTAAGGAAGAGATGTATGTTACAAGGAAAGCTGGAAGAGCTGAGCCATCTAAGCCCTTTGCTAGTAAATTCCCAGGAATCACACATAGAGCTACTGGACTTGGTGTTTGCCCTGCTGGATTTGGTCTTGTTTTGATCCAGTATTTCCCCACTATGCCTCTATTCTTCCCTTTTGGAATGGGAATGTGTATTTGGTTCCACTGTATATCCTGAATATGTAATTTGTCTTTTGATTTTACAGGAGCTTTCAGTTAAATAGATTGGCCTGTGTCTCAGAAGAGACTTTGGCCTGTAGACTTTTGAATAGAATCAAGACTGGTAAAGGCTATGGGGAATTTTAATGTTGGACTAAATGCATTTTGCATTTTATATGGTTATGAGCCTATGGGGGTCAGGGAGTGGAATGTGATTTGAATGAGAGTGTCCCCCATAGGCTTCAAGAATTCAGACATTTTTGTCCCCAGTTGGTGGCACTGTTTTCACACTGTTGTACTCTCTTATTCCATCTTTTGAGTAGGTCATTTGTTTTCTTCTTTGTTTTTGGAGTAGTCTATATATTCTGGATGTTAATGCTCTATCAGATGTATTACTGGTGAAGGTTTCCTATCATGCTGTGGGCATTTTCTTCACTCCTTTGATTGTTTCTTTTGATGTACAAAAGCTTTTGAGTTTGATGAGATCCCATTTGTGTACTGTTGAGCTTATTTCATGCATGCCTGCTTCTTGATTTAGAAAGTATTTTCTTACACCTATGTCTTGTAGGTTGCTTCCAATTTTTCTTCTATCACCCACAGGGTTTCAGGTTTCATGATGAGATCTTTGATCCACTTGGAGTTGACATCTGTAATGGGTGAGAGGCAGAGGTTTCATTTTGTTCTTCTACATATGGTGATCCAGTTTTCCCAGCACCATCTGCTGAAACCACTATCTTTCCTCCATTGACCTTTTTTTGGCCCTTTGTCAAATATCAGGTAGTTGAAGGTGTATGAGCTCAAGTTTGGATCTGCAATTTTATTCCCTTGGTCAACCAGTCTTTTTTGTACCAGTAACAGACTGTCTTTATGAATATAGACCTATAATATAGCTGGAATTATGGTAACATAATCACCCCTGTATTGTACTTTTTTTCTCAGGGTTGCTTTAGCTATTTGGGGTCTTTTCTTTTTCCATATGTATTTAAGGATGTTTTTCCCAACTCTGTTAAGAAACTCATGGAGAATTTGATTGTGATTGCATTGAATCTGTATATTAATTTGGGTAGAATGGATATTTTTACTATAGTAATTTTTTCCAATCCATTAGCATGGGAGGTCTTTCCATCTTTTGATGTCATCTTCATTCTCCTCCTCAAGGGTTTAAAAATTTTTGCTGTAGAGTTCTTTGGTGTCTTAGGTTACGTTTGTTCCCAGCTATTTTATTTTTAATTGAGTCCATTGTGAGTGGGAACTTCTCCTTGTACTCATTTTTCAGTGGCTCATTGTTGGTGTAAAGAAAGGTTACTGATTTTCTTAGGTTAATTTTTTATCCAACTAATTTCCTGAAACTTTTAATCGTTTCTAGTTTTCTGGTTGAGTTTTTAGCATCCCTTAGGTAAACTATCATATAATCTGCAAAAAGAGATTATTGTACTCCCCCTTTTCTAATTAGTATTCATTTAATTTCCCTTTCTTGCCTTATTGCCCTAGCAAATGTGTTTCAAGCACTATATTGCAGAGTAGTGGCAATAGGGGTCAGCAATGCCGGGGAATGCTTCTAATTTTTCTCCATTTAGGATAATGTTGGTGGTGTGTTTGTTGTGTATGGCTTTGATTTTGTTGAGGACTATTACCTTCAGTCCAATTCCTTCTAGTACTTTAAACATGAAGGGATGCTGGATCTTGTCATTTTTTTCCACAACAATTGAGATGATCATGTCATTTTTGTCTTTCGGTCCATTTATGTGTTTTATGATCTTTCCTGTTTTACATATGTTGAAGTATCCCTGCATCTCTGGTATCAATCCAACTTGATGATCTTTTTGATGTGGGTCTGTATATGATTTGCAAGTATTTTTTGAGAATTTTGGCATTTATGTCCATTAATGAGATGGGTCTATATTTTTTTCTTTTTTGGCTGTGCCTTTCCTGGTTTTGGTAGTATAGTGATGGTGGCTTCATAGAATGTGTTTGGTAGAATTCCCTCTGTTCATATCCTTCCAAACAGTTTGAGTAGTAATGGTTTTACGACCTCTTAAAATGTTTTATAGAATTCTGCTGTGAAACCATCTGAGCCTTGGCTTTTCTATTAGTTTTGAAGATTCTTATTAAATTTTCAATGTCCTCAAATATTATGGGTCTGTCAATATCTTCTTAGTTATACCTCATTGATTCCCAGGATTTCAGATATTCATCCATTTCTCCTAGGTTTTCAAATTTAGTAGGGTATAGGTTTTTGAAGTATTTTTCACATGATTGCCTGGATCATTTCCTTGTCTGTTGTGATGTTTCCCTTTCATTATGAATACTATTGATTTGGAATTGCTTCTTTTTTTTTTTTTTTTTTTTTTTGGTTAACTGGGCTAGAGGTCTATCTTGGTTTTATCTTTTCAAAGAACAAGCTTAGTATTCCTTTTTTTTTTTTTATTGTTAGTTTTATTTCATTTGATTTTGGCTCTGATTCTTGTTATATCTTCCTGTGTGTTGGGTTTAGGGTTCATTTGTTATTGCCCCTCAAGTGTTTTTAGCTGGAGTTTTAGATTGCTTATTTGTTCCTTACTGGTCTTTTTTTTTTTTCTTTTTCTTTTATTTTTTTCTTTTTATTGATGCTTTGTGTATTTCATACATCCATTTTCCAATTCAGCTTCAGGCATATATACCCTTCCCTTCTCCCCACGCCCCCCCGTACCCATCCCAGATCATGCATTCTGCCATAACTTTTCTGCATCTTTCTGTTTTGTTTTGTTTTGTTTTCATTTTTTTAACAATAAGTGATAATTTGTGAGTACAAGCATCCTTCATGTAAATCCAATTTGCGAGCAGTTGTGCCCAAACCCACACAGCTCATGGGTCCCACCATCCAGCAGGGGGGGCTTGTATGTTCAATCAAGTTGATCAAATGAGTGTCAGGTCTATATTGTTGTAGTATCACCATTCACCTCAATCGCAGCCCTTACATTCTACCATGCCCCGGTCTTCCGCAGAGTGTTCCCTAGGCTTAGAAAAGGGGCACAGGTGGATGAGAAGCAAAACAGTCTACTTTCTCTGGAGCTGTTGTCTTGGTCTCTAATGTGAGCATTTAGGGCTATAAATTTTCCTCTTAGGACTACGCTAGATGCTCAAAACTAATACAAATTACTGAAAGCCACAAGAGAAAAACAACAAGTTATATATAAGGGGAAAACTATCAGAATTACAGCTGAATTCTCATTGCAAACTATGAAAACCAGAAGAACATGGACTGAATATTCCCACTGCAAAATGACTTTAGATTCCAACCCAGATTACTATACCCAACAAAAATGTCAATTATAGTTAAAGGAGAAAGAAGTCTTTCATGACATAAACAAAATGAAAGAATACATGTCAACAAATCCACCACTTCAGAAAATAATCAAGGAAATTCAAACAACAGAGGAAAGGAGCAACTATCTCCAAGCAACTAAGGAAAAGCATAACAGAGTAAATAGAAACCTAGACCAAGAATGCAAACAAAAGAAATAAGGTGAAAGGAAGCAACACACATCTCTCAATTGTAACCTTAAATATTAATTGTCTAAACTCTCCAATCAAAAAAAAAATAGACTGCGAGAATGGATTAAGAAACAGAATCCATCTATATGCTGTCTAGAAGAAACTCATGTCACTCTCAAGAACACACAACCAAAGAGCGAAAAGATGGAAAAAATATTCCTAGCAAATGGTACCAAAAAACAAGCAAGAGTTGCTATTCTAATATCAGGTAATATAGACCAGAATAAAGTAAATCAGAAGAGAGAAAGAGGGCAATTACATACTTATCAAAGGAACAATTTAAACATGAAAATTTCACAATATTAAATGTTTATGCACCAAACTCTTATGCACCAAACTTTATAAAAACAAACATAATTCTGCAGGATCTCAAGACACAGATTAATCAAAGCCCACTAATAGTGGGGAACTTCAATACCCTACTGAGTCCCTTGGAAAGATCAACTGGACAAAAAATAAACAGCAAGACTTTGGAACTGAACAATACCAAATACCAAATGAACTTCACAGTCATCTGCAGAATATTCCATCCAAACTCTAGAGAATATACTTTCTACTCTATGCTTCAGGGAACATTCTCCATAATTAACCACATACTGAGAAACACACAAAAAACTCAACAAATACAAAAGGATTGAAATTATTTCATGCATCCTGTCAGACCACAGTGCAATAAAGCTTGAAAATTAACAGTGGGATAAGCCCTACTAGCTCCAAGAACACATGGAGAATAAACAACAACAATCCTTAATAATGAATGAGTCAGGGTAGAAACAATGAATTTAATAAAAGTATTCATGGAACTGAACAAAAAGTACAATACAAACCAACAAAATTTGTGAGATACTTTAAAAGTAGTCCTAAGAGGAAAATTTATAGCCCTAAATGCTCACATTATAAAAAAAAGAGAAAAGAAAAAAAAAAAAGACCAGTAAGTGAACAAATAAGCATGGGGAATTTCTTTTCTGGTCTCTTCTATTTGGTTTTCTATGTGCTCCTTATGTTTGTATGGGTTTGTATTTTTTAAATTTTATTTATTTTTGTATGTGTATGAATATACTGTCTGCATGTAGGTTTGTGCAATGCCACAGAGTTCAGAAGAGGGTCCCCTGGAACTGGAGTTAAAGACGGTTTTCAGCAGCAATGTGGGTGCTGGGGATAGAACCCCAGTCTCTGCAAGAGCAGTCAGCACTCTTAACTGCTAGGCCATCTCTCCAGCCCCTGGGTTTTTAATTTTTCAGTTTGGGGAAATTTTCTTCTACTATTCTGTTGAAGATCTGATCAATACCATTATCTTAGTATTCATCCCCTTCCTCTATCCTTATGATGCAGATGTTTGGTCTTTTAGTGTCCCATATTTTCTGGTTGTTCCACTCTTGTGGTTTTCTTTTTAATTTTTCATATTCTTGAGCATTCTAGTTGCCCCATGGTATACTGTAGGTCTTATATCCTTTTTTCTCTGCTTCATCCATTCTGTTTCTGATTCTTTTTCCCTTCCTTTGCTGTTGATTGGATGGATGCTAAATATCCTTTTTTATTTCATCCTGTGATTTAATTAGTATTTCCACTTCCTTTTGGAGCTTGTCATTCTCTCACATCTCCTTGTTTCACTGGTCATTTTCTTTCTTTCATTTCTGCCTGGAATCTTTTCTGTGTTTCCACTTCTTTCAGGAGTTTGTCATTCTCTCCTTCTATTTCTTTTCAGAGTTAGTAATTCTCTCCCTCTAGTTCTTTCTGGATTTTTCTCTTTCCTTCTAATTCCTTCCTGAATTTTTCATGCTCTCAACTTAGTTCTCTGATTTGATCTTTATATTCTTTGGTTTCTTTAAATATGTCTACAACTGTTCTTCTATATTCTGTGTCTTGGCTTCCTTCCAGGGAGATCTCATTGTGCAGATCTTTTATAAGACTGGTAGATTGTGGTGGGGATTTATTATGAGCTTTTCCCGTGTTTTGGTTTCTTCTCATGTCTTTGGCATGTGAGATTTTTGTTTGGTTTGGTTTTTTATTTGTTTGTTCGGATTCTGGTGTTCAACTCAAATGTTTATATGGAGGACTGACTGGTCATTCATTCTGCTTCCTGCCAGCTTGTTTCTCAACCTTGGCTGTGCAGCCTAGAATCACTAACACTTGCCTGCTGGAGCGACCCCACCACAGCAACACTATATTGATTGGGGGCTGAGGGTGTTTGCTCTTTTGGCCCATTCCCTGCTGTCCTGATGGCCACCTTTTTATCCCTGCCCATGCCGATTTGCTTGCTGGTACCCGAGGCAGGAGCTTTCTGAGTGTTCCCAAGCCTCCAGTGGTAGAAGCCTCAAGGCAGGTCCATCTCACTTGGCTGCCTAGCTGGTGTCCTGCTGGCTGCCTGGCTAGCTCCATATATTCCACTCTGCTTGCTGGTACCCTAGGCAGAAGCTTTTTGGGCACTCCCAAGGCTCTGGGGGAGGGGTGGGGGGAAGGGTCCCCCAGGTCAGGTCTGCCTCACCTGCCTGCCATGCTGATGTCCTGCTGACCTCCTGTCTCTCTTTTTTGTTTCTTTATTTTGTTTTATTAAAAACTAATGGATATTTAACAATAATAGTGTTTATTCATTATTAGTTTAATTTAATTAAGTTTCGCACTATGAATTTTGGAATTATTTTGCTGTATTTATATATGCTTAGAGTGATTGCATCTTAGTGAAAAATCATTTTGTGATAATGTTATGTTGATTGGGACCATCAGAAAATTTTCTCTCAATAAATTCTATTTTGTCCATTATTACAAATACATTTTCTGATTTCTTTTCATATTTTCACAATATATATTTTCATCCATTTACATTCAAAAAATTATATCAGCATGTGGAATATCCTGTTATCAACTTAACTGGATTTAAAATAAACTTGGAAGCACATTTCTGGGTGTGTCTACCAATGTCTTTTCAAGAAACTTACAATGAAGGGAGATCTACAATGAATTTGTAAAATAGCACCCAATGGGTGCTGTCAGGTACAGAATTAAAAAGAGGAAGCAAGCTAAATATTGGTCTTCATCCCTCTCTGCTTAATGATTGTTAATGCAATATGGCCATTCTCCTGAATATCTTTTAAGCATACCTTCCCTTAGAGGATGAAACTAAGAGCAAAATTAAGCTCTTCTTTCCTTAAGGAACTTTGGACATATATTTTATCACAACAATGAGAAAAATAACTAATATAAAACGTATTTTCAGTAAACAATTTTTTTTCCAATTTCAGGTGTTTAAAATATGGTACACAAAAATACTATAAATTGAAATAATTGAACATTTTACCATTTGATACATTTTTGTATTGTAACTTTAAAAGTACAGTGTTTAATTATTCTCTGGACATTGAAATTTGCAAATATAATTTGTGGTAAGTCATATAAAATTGATGTGTTATCATTTCAATTATCTAGATCATTTTACTTTCAAAGATTATACTTTGATTTACTGATTTTTTATGTATATCAAAATAGGTTTGAATAAAATTAGAATTTTTCTTTAAAATGTAAAATGTATTTATTTTTGGTCTTTTACTCACTCTGTAGACCAGGCTGGAATTGAACTCAGAAAGATAAGCCTGCCTCTGCCTCCCAAGTGCTACAATTAAAGGCGTTTGTCAGCATGCCTGGCAGTATTTTATTTTTCTAAGTTTTTTTTAATTCAATTTATTTTTTATGTGTACGAATGTACTGTCTGCATGTAGGTTTGTGCACCCATGTCATGCAATGCCATGGAGTACAAAAGAGGGTGTCGGATTCCCCTGGAACTGTAGTTCTCCTGGGATTAGAGTTACAGATGGTTTTCAGCCGCCACGTGGGTGCTGGGGATTGAACCTGGGTCCTCTGCAAGAGCAGTCAGCGCTCTTAACCGCTAGGCCATCTCTCCATCCCATAAAATGTATTTTCAAAGAGAAAAAAATCCCATTACATTTACCATAGTTTCTCTGTCATTTACTCTCTTTAATTCAAGTCCCAAATTTTTACTTAATATCATTTCAGTTTTTGCAGAAGTCATTTCCTTTCCAATTATTCTAGAGAAGTATTTTATTTATAATCACTCTATATTTATATTAGTGTCTTAGTTTTAATAAATATGCACAATATTTGCATAAGATTCTAATTACCATTAGAGGAATTTTATGTATGAGTGTGCAAATTTCCTAGAGAACTTTTTTTTTTTCATCCCTGCCTGGTTTTGGTATTACAGTGATGCTGGCTTCATAGAAGGAATTTGTGGGATTTCCCAATGCTTATATGAATTTTTTAATTTTTATTGATTTTTTTTGTATTTCATATGTCATTTCTCAATTCAGTTCAAGCATATTCCCCTTTCCCTTCCCCCC
>VZQC01000286.1:3026026-3036757 GCA_009823505.1 Rhizomys pruinosus
TCCTAGCACTTGGGAGGCAGAGGGAGGCGGATCTTTGTGAGTTCAAGGCCAGCCTGGTCTACAGAGTGAGTTCCAGGCCAGCTGGGGCTACAGGGAGACCCTGTCTCGAAAAGACCAAAAAAAAAAAAAAAAACTAGATGCTCAAAGAGGGACAAAATACTGAAAGCCACAAGAAAAAAACAAGTTACGTATAAGGGGAAACCCATCAGAATCACACCTGACTTCTCAGTGCAAAACATGAAAGCCAGAAAATCACGGACCAAGGTATTCCCAGTACTAAATGATTTAGATGCCAACCCAGATTATAATACCAAACAAAAATGTCAATCATAGTTGAAGGAGAAAGAAAAATCTTTCATGACATAAACAAAATGAAAGAACACCTGTCAAAAAACCCAGCACTTTAGAAAATACTCAAAGCACTTCAAAGAACAGAGGAAAGGAACAATTACCCTTAAGTAACCCAAGAGAGAAATTACCAAATCATAATAGAGTAAATAAATACCTACACTAAGAATGCAAATGAAAAATAAGTTGAAAGGAAACAACACACATTTCTCAATAATAACCTTAAATATTAATGGTCTAAACTCCCTGATCAAAAGACATACACTGGGATAATGGATTAGGAAAAAGAATCCAACTATATGCTGCCTCCAAGAAACCCATTTCATCCTCAAGGAAAGACAACACCTTAGAGTGAAAGGACGGAAAAAAATATTCCAAGCAAATGGTACCAAACAGGAAGCAAGAGTGGCTATTCTAATATCAGACCTCAGAGTTAAATTAATCAGAAAATACAAAGAGGGCCATTATAACCTTATTAATGGAACAATTAACCAAGAAGATTTCACAATCTTAAATATTTATGGACCAAAATCTGTTGCACCAAACTTTATAAAGACAATTCTCCAGGACCACAAGTCACACACTAACCCCAGTACACTCATAGTAGGGGACTTCAATACCCCACTGAGCCACCTGGATAGGTCAACTGGACAAAAAGCAAACAGAGAGACATCAGAATTGAACAATAAAATACACTAAATGCACCTCACAGATACTTACAGAATATTCCAGCCAAACACCAGTGAATATACTTTCTACTCAGTGCTCCATGGAACATTCTCCAAAATCGACCACATAGTGGGACACAAAAGAAACCTCAACAAATACAAAAGGATATCAGACCTCAGAGTTAAATTAATCAGAAAATACAAAGAGGGCCATTATATCCTTATTAATGGAACAATTAACCAAGAAGATTTCACAATCTTAAATATTTATGGACCAAAATCTGGTGCACCAAACTTTATAAACAATCCTTCAGGACCACAAGACACAGATTAATCCCAGCAGGCTAATAGTGGGGGACTTCAATACCCCACTGAGCCACCTGGATAGGTCAACTGGACAAAAAGCAAATAGAGAGACATCAGAATTGAACATCACAATACACTAAATGGACCTCACAGATACAGAATATTCCAGCCAAACACCAGTGAATATAATTTCTACTCAGTGCTCCATGGAACATTCTCCAAAATCGACCACATAGTGGGACACAAAAGAAACCTCAACAAATACAAAAGGATTGAAATTATTCCATGCATTCTATCAGACTACAGTGCAATAAAGCTCAATATTAACACCAGGGTAAGGCCTACTAACTATAAGAACACTTGGAGACTAAACAACAGAATCCTGAAATATGAGTGGGCCAGAGAAAACCTGAAACCCCGAAGGTGATAGAAGAAAAAGTCGGCAGCAAGCTACAAGACATGTGTAGGAAAATACTTTCTAAATCAAACAGCAGCTGCACGGGAAATAAGGACAACAGCTGACAAGTGGGAACTCATCAAACTCAGAAACTTTTGTACAGCTAAAGAAACAATCAAGGAAGTGAAGATAAAACCCACATAGTGGGAAGAAACCTTCACCACTGTTACACCAGACAAAGCATTAACATCCAGAATATATAAGCTACTTAAAAAGCAAAGAAGAAAACAAATGGCCTACTCAAAAGATGGAGTAAAGACCTGAACAGAGACTTCATCAGTAAGGAAGTTAAGATGGCTGAGAAACATCTTAAAAAGTGGTCAACATTATTAATAATTAAGGAAGTGCAAATTAAAACCACACTAAGGTATCATCTCACTCCAATAAGACTATCAAAAATCAAGAAAACAAGACACCATATACTAGAGAGGTTGTGGGGAAAGGGGAACACTCATCCACTGCTGGTGGGAATGTAAACTGGTGCAACCACTGTGGAATGCAGTGTGGAGAACCCTTAGAAAACTCAAAATGTGCCTACCACCTGAGGCAGCCATACTCTTCCTGGGTACATACCCACAAGACATATCCTACTGCAAAGTTACATGCATAGCTATGTTTATTGCAGCTCTCTTCACAATAGTGAGGAGCTGGAACCAACCCAAGTGTCCCTCAACCTTCGAGTGGATAGAAAAAACATGGTACATCTACACAATGGAGTTCTATGCAGCAGTAACAAAATATGTCATCATGAAATTTCCAGGTAAATGGATGGAACTAGAAGATTTTTTTAGAGATTACTTTATTAGTTTCTGTAATCAAACCCATGTAGATAAGACCTTACATATTTAATACAGTGTGTTACCTCTGTACAAATGGAAATAAATAACGTTTTTAGAAGAATATGGCTGTTAATTTCTGTACAATGCCTACTCAACACAGTGAACTGGGATACATTTTTTCCAAAGTTGACAGCACAGCTAAAGTTTNTATAGAGAGAGAGAGAGAGAGAGAGAGAGAGACAGAGAGAGAGACAGAGAGAGAGAGAGACAGAGAGAGAGACAGAGAGAGAGACAGAGAGAGAGACAGAGAGAGAGACAGAGAGAGAGAGAGAGAGACCAGTAATCACAGTATGTTATTCATCAATAGCAGCAACAGTTTCTCCAGGTTCTGCAGTCATTTGAACAAAATTGTAGAGACATCCAGCACACTCCATTTAAAAAAAATAAAGTAAAAAACAAAATCCCAGAAAACAGCACAGTTCTGTTACTGTTGTGGTACTTGTCACCATTTTCTTTTTTGTTTGCTTCTCAATCATCATCTGGAAAGGAAACATTATGTGTAACATCATTAAAAACAACTCTGATAAAGCACGGTCACTACTATGCATCATAACCATAAGGAAGATGTCTGAAATGGAGCTAAAAGCCTTTGTGAGCGGGACTGATATCAAACCAGGCACACCTCCTATTGGTGGTAGAAGCACCACACCAACATCTAGTCCCTTCTAGGCTACTTCAACAAGTCCAAACATCCAGTCCAGCAAAATGAACAGCATTGTCTATCAGAAGCAGTTCCAGTCAGCCCCTGCTGCTGTGAGAATGACACAACCATTTTCTACACAGTTTGCACCCCAGATTCTCTCTCAGCCTAACCTAGTCCCTCAATTGGTAAGATCCCTACATATTAACACCTTCCCAATACCTGTACAGAGGCCACCAACGGCACGGGCCAGTCAGATGCCTCTTCCACTGACCACAGGTCTCATGAGCCATGCTTGTTTGCCACATGTAGTCAGAGGTCCTTGTGGATCACTCTCTGGTGTCAGAGGTAATCAGGCCCAGACTGTGTTGAAGGTTGAACAAGACATGAAGGCAAAGCAGAGAGCAGAGGTTCTTCAGTCCATGCAAAGGTTCTTCTCTGAACAGCAACAGAACAGACAGATAGGAGACAAGGCCCAGAAAGTGGACAGTGATTCAAGTAAACCTCCTGAAACACTGACTGACCCTCCTGGTGTGTGTCAAGATAAAGTAGAAGAAAAGTCACCCCCTGCACCCACCAAACCTGTTAGAAGTGGACCAATCAAACCTCAGGCGATCAAAACCGAAGAAACAAAATCTTAAAGGCCGTGGTTTATTGCAAGGGCATTAAGGGAAAGGGGAGGGGAAACAGGGAAAATGAAGTCAGATAATGCCAGCAGCCACAGGAGTAAAATGGTCTCTGACATCATCCTGTCTAGAGCTTGGAGATGCACAACGGACATAGGAACTAGAAGATTTTATGCTAAGTGAAGTAACACAGTCCCAGAAAATCAAAGAGGAATTGTATCCCTCATTTGTGGATGCTAACACCAAATCCCCAGTTGGCAGGCAAACTGAGCAACTTTATTATTATATTTCATTGTATCTGAAAGCAACAGTCCTATTACAATATGAATCTCTAAATGGGCTCTAGAATTGTCTTACCACTTATATTCACACATTGCAATTACCATATATGGATGGAAGCTATGTAGTCATATTCTAAATAAAGAATGTAAAGTTACATGACTTTATACCTGCATGCAAATTTACTGTTAAAATGTGAATCTCTAAATGTGTTTAGGAATCAAGCTATANTATATATATATCCTCTTTTTCTGAGACATGGTCTCCCTGTTTTTTACCTATATACAAGCTATGGTTAAACTCTGAATCCTTAAATATGTTTTGAAATTAACTTATATAGTTTGATTTCTGCTCATATGTTACAGCTGCAACCATTTCCCTGTATAAGTAGAGAAAGACTGTGAAAAAAATAGTATTGAATCCTAGGTCTCCATTGCCACCTCCAGGTAATTTGTGAAAGTTGTGTCAAGTTTTTTTTTAAATATCTCTGTTTTCTTAGTTGTCTTCCTTCAGATCTTTGAGCCAAAAATAGAGGACTTATTCCAGATGTTTCTAATTTGTGCTCTAATGTTAACGTTGGATTTAACACTTCTTTGTGCCACGGACAATTGTTTTACTGTGTTTCTTTGCACAAACATTTTCTCTATAGCATAAGGAGAGTTATGGCTAGGAATTTTCTTAGCAAATGACCTATAGTTTTCAAATTAATTATAAATATACAGAAGAAAATGAAAACTCCATTTCCTTTACAATGAAAAATATATTTTGTTCTTTTAAACTTGCTTTTTTTTAGAGAAGGGAAATAAATAAATACAATGTTAGTTTGTAGGCTACCATGTATTAACAATGTAAATATTATATAGATTCATGAGAAAGCCTCTGAATCCAGCTGACTGTACATATACATTTGGGGCATGTATTATATATGAGAAAATGATATTTCAGTACATTGGTTTTCTTATTCTGAATTTCTAAATTAAATAAGCTTCAAGTGGATATGCTTTGTAATATTTCATTTATTTTTATTTTCTGTGTATAAGTGTATTACTTGCATGTAGGGAAGTGAACTCATGTTGCTCAGTGCACAGGAGGATCCGATGACAGTGTGGGATTCCCTGGACTGGAGCTACTGATAATTAACTGCGAAGTGGGTCCTGGAATTTGAACCTGTGTCTTCTGTAATAGCAGCCAGTATTCTTAGCTATTGACCCATCTCTCCAGCCCCATCAAGTTCATGTTTTTAATGAAAATGAAAACCTTTAATTTTAGAACATTTACTTGTCTTCAAATTGTTAGATTACCATCAGATGTTAAAAAGTATCCACGTCTGGGGCTGGAGAGATGTCTCAGTGGTTAAGAGCACCGACTGCTCTTGCGGAGGACCTGGGTTCAATTCCCAGCACCCACATGGCAACTAAAAACCATCTTTAACTCCAGTTCCAGGGGAATCTGACACCTTCTTATGACCTCCACAGCATTGCACGACACGAGTGCACCTACCTACATGCAGAGAGTAATACACTCATACACATAAAATAATAAATAAAATTTAAAAAGTTATCCACATCTGTGAAGAAGCTAATGGGGATTTTGATTGGGATTGCATTGAATCTGTATATCAATTTGGGTAAAATGGGTATTTTTACAATTTATTTTTCCAACCCATGAGCATGGCACTTATTTTCAGACTCTGTAATTACTGTATATGGGTGGAAAGTATGTATTCATATTTAGAGTAATATAAAATTAAAGGAGGAAATGTTAATTGCTAAACATAAAAAAATAGACTGAGAGAAAGATGCAGGACAGTTATAGCAGAATGCGAAATCTGGGGTGGGGTGGGGGGAAGGGAAAGGGGAATATGCACTTGCCAGTAAGAATTGAAGACANTTTTTCTTTTTGTCTTTTGACTAAGATCTCAAGTTTTATGTTGGAGCATAATTTATCTGGTCTTACTGATTATTTATTTCTGGTTTTACTTTCTTTTTGGATGTTTAAATCCACACAGTTTGTCCAGAATAACCAAGGTTTTTGTTTTCTCAAGGTCAGTTGAGGATCTATGATTTTCTTAGCTCTTTAATGACCACGGTCCTATATCTTCCATCTCTGCTGCCAACTCATATCCCTGCCATGGCAACTAGTTTCACAGTTGCATCATAAATTCCATCCAATATTCATTATCTTCTCATGAAAATCTATACATTCACCCAAGATCAAGTTCCTTCCTCAGATAACTTGTCCAGATAGAGATATAAATAATCCTAACATGTCCCTCTACTTCCAGAGATCACACTGACATCAAATGAGACTTTTGTTCTGAGCTCAACTGTTTTTTTCTCTGCAAGAGAAAAAAGAGTTCTCTTTTATTTCATATATATATATATATATATATGCAATAAAATACATAAATATATACAAATTTACTTACACATATCACATGAGTTGGAGGATTTTTTTTTTCCTTTTTTTTTGCTAAAAGATGTCATGTGTTCCTTAAGGAAGTGTTTGAAGGGGCCTGAGGTCAATTTTTAAGGTCTGCAGTTTCCCTCTATCCTGTCCTGCCTTCTCCTCACCTCTAAACAGGACATCATCCTGAAATGAGGTTGTAAAGGAATAAATTCACTTTACTCTTTGCAACAAAGTATATTTCTTTAAAAAACTAATGTACAATAAGTAGAGAATAGTATTTATTCCTCTGCTTTAATCAGTTTTATTAAACTATTAGTTTTACTTATTATATATTTTATATTTTGTTTCTTAATTATTGGGAACTTCCCCAAGACAAGGCAATGAATTAGTTTCTCAATCATGCACAACAGGTAACATCAATTTTCCTGACTTATTACACAAGATTCTAAAAATATTAATATTTCCTAAAGTTTTGTAATATCAAATCTGTTGCAGATGATGTGATTTTTTTAGAACCATAATATTTGAGTTTTTTTTGTAAACTTTTGAGGAACTCTGAGTTGTATGGCATCTTTGGAAACACACGATATTCAAATATTTAATCCTGGCAGTAGTGATATTAAATATTGTGATCTAATGATAATTTTGCTAATTAATTCTCAGTATATTTAGAATGCTTTAGATTTGTTAAAATAATGAAAAAATCATGTATCATATACATAAAAGGCAAGTTTCTTTACTTTCTTTCACATTGAAGAAATTGGTGATTTTATAGTTTTTAGAATTCAAGTATCCTTTTTAGTCATACATGGTTAAAATGGAAATTCACTGTAATATTAAAAAGTGTGATGCTTTTCTTAGCTGTGAGTTACATAGGGATAATCAGTTGCTATTCTTCAGAAAGTCACAGATAAGAATTCTGTGTCATCTGTAATCATATAGCTGATTTCCTTCCTGTTCTTGGCTTTCAGTTCTAAAATATATTCCATTTTACTGGAAGTTTTTAAGTTTTAAGAGACATTCACATACTACACATCATCTACATTATATTAAACCCTTTCCATGCTTTCCTTTCTGCTTTCCAAAATATATTTCTGTAATTCATGAATTTACTAGCTCTCAACAATTTGAAATTCAATTTCCATCTCATGTGCCCTTTCAGTAAATCATATCATTATTCAGTATTTCTCTGGTGGGGTGGGGGGTAGGTAGGGGGACATGAGTCTAGATTTGATTTGTAGTATAATCTTGTACAATATATAATAAAAATTACAAAATAATAAGAAAGAATTTGAACATTTCCATTTTTCCATTATTGGAATATTGTATACTTTTTTCTTAAAATAATAGCTTGGCATTTAATCTAAAACACTGTCTAAATTCTGAAAAGAAAATTATTTAGACAAACTCCACAGAATATGAGCATTACATTATGATATCAAGGGTGCTATTGAGAGGCCCAAAATATCTCTGAAATATCTGTTGTCATCAGATGCATTTGGGGGAAGAAAAGCCATTATTTACTGTGTCTAATTCAAAGCTTTCTCAACCACATTTTCTATTAACCTGTGCAACCATTGCCAAATTTGACCAAGAAGAAACTTCCATGGAATATGGTCATATTAAAAGAGTTATGTGAATCCATTGTGTGAATTTATCAAAATCCTTAAACTACCAGCGAAGTAATATCTGTGAAATGGAGACATTTAATGAGACTATAAAATTGGAATTGTTTTTATTAGAAAAAATCAAAAGCAAGGTTTAGGCACTCAGAAGTGGTAGCCTGGGAATAATATAATCTAGCATCATAAAATTGCAGCCTCGTGCTTTATCATGGGAACACTTTGACCTAGTTTGAACATTGATCAAATTATTTATATAACCATTTATTTTTCAGCTCATATTTGCATGACAGAAATGGAAAAACTGGAAATTGTATGCGAAGCATCTCAGGATATCCTCCTAGAACTGTACATCATCCAATCTGAACTGTCCCTCACATGATGTGAATTGCATGCCTCAAAACTGCATATAAAAAAACTTACGCTGAAGAAAAAGAACTTCTCCAAAATAAAGAAAAATACCCCATGATACCAGTAGGACTCTCATTGTTTGCTCAACTGTCATCTTACAATGCACTCAAGACCATATCCTTACTTTTCTAAAGAGTTGAATTCATTCACTGCCTTTTAAACTATCAGAGTGACTGGCTATCAGGTCAGCTGTAATTCACAGGACTTCTTGGTTGAAAAACAGAGAATGAGAATCTTATGAATATTCAGATTATATTGATAATGCACTTCAAATTTCAGTCACAAACACAATATTGCTATCACAGGACTGAGGGAGTAGTGTAGACATTTAAGGTGAGCACACAGATTGTAAAAAGATGAGATCTTGTGATTTCAGATAGAGGCTAATTAGAAAAACCCAGATGTGCTGGAGGGAATTGTACTATCAGGTTTTAGTGGTTTAATTTTTGCCTGAGGAAGTAATCTTACCACTCTTAGACGTGGAAACATGCCCATATCAAGCCCTCAATATTTCCTTCTCGACCCTTCATTGAGACAATAAATTCTGCATTCTTGGTGGAACCAGCAATGACCTAACCTGAAGGGGATGTACAGCAATACAATGCTGATGGCCCTCAGTACCCACCCATCTTTTCATCTAGACCTATAACCAGACTCACAGTGAAGCAAGCTCCTTGAGATAAAGAATAAAGTTTGTTTCATGAGGAATTGCACTATATTCCTGGGGAACTACATGAATTTTCTAGTTCACTCAAGTAGAAGTTAAGGAAATGTGTGTGGGAATATGTCTTAAGGACGTGGTATATGGTAAAAAGGACTGAATTAGGAGAAGCTAAGTTTATCAATATGTTCCTACTGGCAAACATTCTGAATTCAATGCCTTGCTTATATAGCTGAAAATGCTGCCACGGTTTTACTTGAATGGGTCCTTTGAATAATAGCACCGGAAAATCATGGCCCCGAAATCAGGTTCCAGATTTGACGAAGTTTATAGATACAGTACTTAATTTTGAAGTATATCCTATTTTTGTTTTGTTTTGGTTTTTTTGAGAGAGGGTCTCCCTTTAGTCACGGCTATCCTGGACCTTGCTATGTAGACCAGCCTGGCTTTGAACTCACAGAGGTCTGCCTGCCTCTGCCTCCTGAGTGCTGGGATTAAAGTGCTAAGAGAACTAACACAGTCCCAGAAAAACAAACAACATATGGTTTCCCTCATTTGTGGATGCTAGTACCAAATCCTAGTTTCAAGGCAAACTGGGCATCATCATTGTTATATTTCTTTTTTATATGAAAGCAGCAGTATGGTTAAAAAGTGAATCCCTTAATGTGCTTGGGAATTACCTACCACATATGTTAAGATTTTGAAATATTAGTATATGGGTAGAGTATATGTATGCATATTTTGAAGTAATATACAATTAAAGGGGAAAATGTGGCAAAAAAGACTGAGAGAAAAATGCAAGACATGTATGGCATAATGCAGGAACAGGGATGGAGTAGGGGGCATGGAAAGGGGAATGTGTCTAAATTGAACTGAGTAATGATGCATGAAATATGCACAACAAAAATAAAAAATAAATTAAATAAAAAATAAATAAATGTAAATTCAACTGTTTTACATGATTCCATTACCAAAAATATTTTTGTCTACTACAGGTACTAGAATTTTAAAAGGGCTAATATGTGTAATGATTATTCCTGCATACATAAGTAGACTTAAAACCCAATTAATACATATAAATATTATTTTAAAAATTGAATGAACATAATGCCTATAGTGTTCTTTATCAAATAATTTTAATATATAGATGTGATTACAACTATTGTAAATCTGGCCAATGTGACCACTTTGTCAGCCTTCAATAAAATAAGGTATCAAAAAGAAGAGAAATTTATATGGCAGTATTAAAAAATAGAATTGGACACAGCTCTAGGCGGGGTCTGGCGGGGGGCAGCTGGGAGAGGGTCTCGCTGTGAACCCGTCTACGGGGTCCCCGGCCCAGAGGGACCACGCTCGGGTGAGCAGGGTCGCGTTTCCCTCTGCTCTGGTCCCGGCTGGACTTGTGGGCGAGAACCGGGGTCGCAGGGGAGACGCCATAACGCGCCAGGCCAGGTACACAGCTCCT
>VZQC01000286.1:3044930-3062064 GCA_009823505.1 Rhizomys pruinosus
TGGTAGAATGTAAGGGCTGCGATTGGGGTGAATGGTGAAACTACAGCAATGTAGTCTGGACACTCATTTGATCAACTTGATTGAACAAACAACCTGTCACCCCCCACTGGATGGTGGGGCTGTAGGTGTTTGGGCACAACAGCCTGCAGATAGGTTTTGCATGAAGGATGCTTGTACTCATGTATTATCACTTACAGCTAAAAATGAAAAAAAAAAAAACTGAGAGAAAGATGCAGGACAGTTATGGCAGAATGCATGATCTGGGATGGGGTGGGGGTGGGGGGGGGAAGGGAAATAAGCCTGAACTGAATTGGAAAAAATGTGTGAAATGCACAAAGCATCAATAAAAACTAATTTAAAAAAAATAGAATTGATCATTTTTACACACAAAGTCATTTAAGAACTGCATATTCTGTAGAAATACCCAAATATATAAAAATAGCTTTTAGGCAATTAGACCCAGTAACTAGAAATTCAATTGCTGTGTTTACTATAATGTAAACCCATCACATCTCACTAAGATTAAAAGTATATTTTTGCAAAAAGTTTTGCTGACATAGTATACTCTACGTATGTTTTTATATACTGGAGAGAATTATACCCTGCTTGTGTGTGTGATGATTTGTCAGCAAAACTGCCACTGCCTTTAAGAATGTAGCAAGAGATGCTACATATTCTTGAGAATATGAGCCACAGAAGGACAAAATTGGACAGCACATCATTTCATATTTATTATCTCCTTTTGGTATAGTGGGTAGGAATACAGATACACTTGGCTGGGGTATTGCTCATTAAACCTCTTGTAGGGGAAATGCTATTAATCAATTTGCCACCTTCCAGTGTTCCAAGAAATGCCTAAATTACTGGATTTTCTTAGTGACTATATTTGTGTGAATAATTAAAGGATTAGAAATAAAATATCAAATTTTTCTTTGAAATACACTGCAATTCTGAAATTTCATAATTGTTTGAAGTATGAAAGATTAGCTTAATAATATGAAGAATATTTATTTTGACTCCACATTAAATTTTATAAGTTTTTAAATATATTCATATTTTTTTATTTTTATAAATTATAATGTGAATAGATTTAATATAGTGCCATCCAAAATGCATAAACCAAAAAATCTATAGTGTATCACTAACGTATTTTTAACAAAATTATTTAAATGTATATAATCAGCCTATCATATGTTTTACTTTGTACCTTGACCATAAGCTTTCCAACCAGCTATTTAATGTTTTTAAAAAGTATGAAAAACAACACAACAACATTCAAATAGGCTGTTAAAAATACTTTGTATTTACTCCTTTTTGAATCTTTATTCTTAGAACAAAACTCCCTCCTCAAGGAATAAATTATTACCTTTTATTCTAGGCATCTTGTTCAAAATTATAGGCCCATACTCACATATGCATGACTCTTTACTGGGAAATAATTTCAAGTGGGTGTTTTATTGAATAGAATTCATTAATACTAGCTTTACATATCAAGGTCAATATATATAAAACATGTCAATTTACTAAAAAATGACATGAAACCTTCATTTCCTTTCATTTTGGGTTACAATTTTGCATATTAGAAAATGAGTTCTGTGGTAACTGGAAGTGCCATAATGAAGAAAAGGTTAAATTAACAAGGTGTATAATTCAACACGCATAATATGACACAATTGATGCTATCAAAGAGGTGGAAATGAAGGTTATTGATGTTTTATAAAAATATTAATGAATCATTTGCCAAAAACAAAGATATGGATAATGTTGACCAAGAAATATCTTAAGCACCATTAACTTGGAAAAGTACCACAAAGCCACTTTTCCTGTCACTAGAAATACATATATTTTTTTTCTTGAAATGTGTTTATTTTCTGTGAATAACTAGTATTTCTGTAGCAAAATCTAGTTGTTGAAAATTACCAACATTCTCTAGTTTTAAACAGCCTATTACAAATCTAAGGGAAAAGATCTGAGAATACATTATTTTGGTGCATGCTAACAGTAGAATATGTATCTTACACCTATATTGAAAATAAAAATCAGTGTTGCAGTGTGACTAAATAAATCAAGTCAGAAAATGAAGTACCCAGGAAAAGCCAAAATGAAATTCTACAAACTCATCAGTCTTTCTTTTCTTTCCACTTTAGGTTGTATGTTTAAAAGTAACATTTCTCTGTAACAAATATCAGAATTTACATTGAAGTATTTAACATATAAAGGGTCTATTTGTCTTTTCAAACTGTGACATTTTAAAATTTGGATTTCAAGAATAGCACAAAGGTGCCATGGTGTTGGCCTTTAGTCCCAGCATTGGAGAGGCAGTGTTAGGTGAAACTCTATCAGATTGAGGCAAGCCTGATCAACATAAGGTGTTCCAAGCATGCTAGGGCTAAGGAATCCTCTGTCAAAAAGATGAAGGAGAACATAGGTCACTTGCTTTTCTGCCTTTGTGTGAAGTAACTTAATTTAGTATAATTTTTTTTATTTTTTTATTTATTTCTGTATGTGTATGAATGTATTGTCTGCATGCAAGTCTGTGCACTCGTGACGTGCAACACCGCGGAGGTCAGAAGAGGGTGTCGGTCTCCCCTGGAACTGGAGTTCTCCTGGAATTGGAGTCTCAGACGGCTCTTGGCCGCCATGTGGGTGCTGGGGATCGAACCCGGGTCCTCTGCAAGAGCGGTCGGCGCTCTTAACCGCTAGGCCATCTCTCCAGCCCATACTTTTTTTTTTTAAATTTTATCCATTTACCTGAAAATTCTGTAAATTCATCTTTTATTACTGCTGAGCAGTACTCCATTGCATAGATTTACTACATTTTCATTATCTATTCATCAGGTTTTGGACTTTTAGGTTGTTTCCATTTCTTAGTTCTGGGGAACAGAGCGCCAACAAACATGGATATACAGGTGTCTCTACATTAGGAAGAATCCATTGGGTATCTCATGAGTGGCACTGTAAACTCAGTCAAATCAACATGGTTGGAGAAGACATAGATCCTGTCATATTACTAAACAAATGAAGTTTATTACCATATGCTAACTATGGAATTTTATATTTACAGCAAAATATACTGTACACTACTCATTGAAAAAGGCTTTATTGCAACAGAGGCTAGTGCATAATCCCTCAACTGGACAGAAACAGAAAATATACCTCTGAAAGATGCCAATCCTAAGAGACACATCTACAGTTGAACTTCCACACCTAAGTCTCTTGGAGACCAGTGGAATGAGAGGCACAGAGAAAAGGGACACAAGTGGGTGAGAAGCAAAGCAGCCTACTTTCTCTGGAGATGTCACTTTGGACTCTGATCAGTTCAGGCTGTTTCCTTTCATGGATTGACAGTTTATCCAGGAATAACCTTTTACTCCTACTGATGAATCACAAGCAATTAGATATACAAGCATTTAAATAGTACTAATTATTATGGTCAGTTACATTGGTATAGGCACAGATGTTTGGATGGTATGCTATTCCATGAACTATAGCTTTTCTGTAAAAGATGGCAAGGCAAGGTCTTACTGTGGCTTATATCATCTCCTAACCACTAGAGCACATAAGGTTGTGGCATCAGCCATGAATTATTCCTTCAAGGAGAGAGCTAACAGTCAATTAAATTTGGGATATACATACATATGGCTGCCACTGCTGCACAGTATTTCCAGGCAGGTGAGGTATTGCTGATGTTAACAGAGGAGTCTTGCTTGACTAAAGGATACCAATACTTGCATTATTGATTTAGTGGCCTTTGGTAACACTCTCTGGCATTCCAGAGACCAATTGTACACTTGTAAGTGTGGTCTCAATACATCTTTCCCATGCTTACACCAGATCGTCAACAGCAGGGCCTTACCACCTCTCTTCTTGCAGGTATCCCCATTTGCTGGCAAAAAGCCTTTACTTTTTTTGGGCTCGGATCCCCTAGCCAACATCTCCTTGGCAGAAATATCTTATAAACTTATTTAAAATGCATTTATAGGGGACCATAGGCTTTATAGCAAAAATGCCAGTGGCAAACCTCCCTTCACATATTTGGTCAGGGTAGTCCAACAGACCCCCCCCAAGACAATATGGTCTACTGACATTGGGGTGATTTGCCGCCCAGACTTTTAAGCTAAGTTCCTGTTCCTGAAGACAATACACACTACAGACACAAGAGGTGGAGAATCAACCAGACAAATGATCTAGAAGCCTCCTCTGGGAAGAATAACTCTCAAGTATCAGAAGGTTGTGTATTCAATGTATCAAATGCAAAATACACCTAACAATCCTTCCCAGATGAAAACCCCATGGTCACAACAATGAGTAGCCCAGTGATATATTCCTATTGATTAAATAGTGCACTTTTACATTGGTGGTAATCAATAATTGCTTAATAAGACCTAAGGATCACTAAATAAGAGGGAACCCCTGCCTGTACTGTAAACCTCACCAAATACTCAAGGCTGGAGATGTTAGAGACTGTAGAGAACGTATAACTTCCACTGTCTAAAACCAATAAAATTTCTCACTTTATTCTAATTCTTTATTTTTTAACATCATAGATGAATGTGCCTCTCATCACACATGAAAAAATCTTAATTTTACGCCGGGCATGATTAATAGATAAAACACACACAAAAAAACCCACATTTCTGAATTTGGGGGAACTGGCAAAAAGTTTTTTTTTTTTTGGCAAAAAGTTTTAAGAGACAGGATTATACATGTTATTTCCTATGTTTAAAAGAGAAAGAAATCTCAAGTAAATTAGCTATTATTAGGACACCAGCTTTATACAAATCCTAAATTACTAAGAGAAAAAAATAATTATTGGACCTTAAATATAACAATACAAAGTATCCACGAACCAAAGGGATGTGTTTTTTTTCCTATGAAAATATAATATATAGCATATATTAACCATATTAACCAAAAATAGAGGTATCTCCAAATAAGTAAACTAAACATTAAAGCCTGATATTGTATCTGGGTGGGCCAGCACACATTTATCATAGAACTTTGGGAGGAAGACAGGTGCATCTCCCTGACAAGCAAGGAATCTTAGTTAACATCGATGGTTTTAAATTAGCTGGGATAACATGAAGACACTGTCACCAAAGGTGGAAAATTATAAAATATATTATAAAAGATAACCCTGAACCTCATTAGCACTGCTCCAGGGCTCATATGTACTTGACTCAGCCAGTCCCCATCAGTTTTCCTTGGACCTAGATAGACCACCCTAATGGAGAGAAAACTAGACAACTTTCAAATATCCAGTCCCTCTAAGGAAAAGCAAAACGTGAGACCAGAAAGCATGGACCAACAAATTATTCCTTTCTTATCAGAAAATGATCAAGCTGCAGTAGCAATAAAACAACTGAAATTTAATGCAACAAAGGCGGGTGAGTATTTCATTACCAACAACCAACAAAAGAAATCAATACATAGAAGTAAAGACATGAATAATAATAAGAACCAGGTATGTCCCCACAGTGTCCCACCAATTCTATAGTCCTGGAGCCCAGATTTAAGTTTAACATGGAATTTAAGAATTCTTGAGCTGGCAGTGTAGTCCTGACAGGGCTAGAGTTTGAAACCAGATCTCCATCTACAGGCTCTGTCTCTGGAACACCAGAATTAGGGGTCACTGGTAAGCCTCAAAATCCTTTGATCTGTGGAAAAGCCATCCTGGGACAGTCTCCATTTGATTTAATATCTACCTCTTCTCCTAGTTGGTGCATGCTTTATGATTATAACTTGAGTGCATCATTACTAGAGTGTCTTCCCTGCTTTTACCGTGATTTATGTATGCTCTTAATGGCCAAGTAGCCGCCCACCCAAGGTTATTAGTTCACTTAAACCTTTATCTGGGAGCTGTCTCTCCCCAGGACCTTTGTGTGAAGCACATTCTTAGATTTTGGTTAGATCTTTCTAGCCACATGTTCTTGGCATATAAAAGATGGTTGAACAAAGAATAGAGACATCACCATCATTTGCCATAAGAGACATCCACCATTTTACTTTAAAGCTAGACAGAAGAGACTTTTGCCATAAGCAGAGAATCTGCCATGAGAAGCTGTAGCTGTAAGATCCTAAAGAGATCTTGTCATAAGTTGAAAATTTGCTGTAGTAAAGATTTTACTATAAGAACCTGTATGAGTCTTGCCTAAGAGAGACTGTTTTTGCCTACGAAGAACTTTGCTGTATAAGAGTTTCCCTCAGAATAAAGAAATTTATTTAAAACCTCATCCAAGACTTCTGTGGTTAGCTTATAAAGAGTTTATTACAGTAATTAATAAGGATTTCCAAAGCCAGGAAGTCAAGGTTACAATAAGCTGGCTTCTTTAGCAGTTCTTTGGCTCACAGATCTGGGGTGGGGGAGGGGAGGAGGAGTGGGCTTGGACACCACACCCCCTCTGGGCACAATATAATTATTGTACAGTGAGAACTAGACAGAGGAAGCTCTAGATAATGAAATTAAAAGGACAGTCATAAATATCATCAAAGAACTCAACGCTTTTAAAGAATACATAAAGAACTCAAAGAACATAAAGTGTAGGAATAAACTTTTGACAAATGCTCAAGAAAATAAGAATATATGTATAAATGAAAAAGACAATTTAGGATTTGAAAACTGAATTCATAAAAGAAAAATTCTGTAGATAATTCAAGCTGAACTGAAGATGATTTTGAAAAAGTCAACCAAGTTGAAAGTACAGGAGAAAGCCGTGCCAGAAGAATGCATCTCATTGAAAACCTAATGCTAAGACATGATGATAAAGCTAAAGAATTCAACAACTCCAACAAAAGTATAAAAAAATAAAAACACAGAAATGAAATGGGCAGGAAAAGTGGGACATGATGAAATGACCAAACCTACAGATCAAATGAAAAGAGGAGAAGAAAGACATATATAGATAAAAAAATTCACAAACACCAATTAGACAGGAACAAACAGAAACTACTTTCAGCATACCATTGTAAAAACACTAAATGTAGGGGGCTGGAGAGATGGTCTAGCGGTTAAGAGCACCGACGGCTCTGGCAGAGGACACGGGTTCGATCCCCAGCACCCACATGGCGGCTGAGAACCGTCTTTGGCTCCAGTTCCAGGGGAATCCAATACCCTCTTCTGACCTCCACGGTATTCCACAACATGGGTGCACAAACCTACAAGCAAACAGTACATTCATACACATACAAAAACAAAACAAAACCACTAAATGTAGAGAACAAAAAGAGGATTCTGAAAGCTTCAAGAGAAAAATCAACATATTTCAAATAAAGGAAATCCCATCAGAATTGTAGCTGTTGTTTCAGTCAAAACTATAAAATCCAGAGACTGGGACAAACTAGTTTTGGTTTGGAATGATTATAGATACTTACACCAAATTCTTTATCCAGAAAAAATGTCTATCATAGTCAAATGGGGGAAAAATGATCTCATGATACAAAAGGACTGAAAGAATTCATGTCCCAGAAACTAGCCCTATGGATCATACTCAAAGTAAAACAAAGGACTGAAGAAAAAAGTAACCTCACTCAAGAGGTAAGAGAAGCAAACAAATGAAGGTTTATGTTACAAAACCTAAAAATAAGACAAAAACTTAAAAAAAAATAAAATAATACATGTACTTCAATAACATTTAAATATCAATTACCTCAATTCTTCTGTCAAAAGACCCAGTATAGCTGAATGGATTAGGAAACAAAATCCAGGGATAGAGAGAGTGCTCAGAAGTAAAGAGCAAAGGCTAGTCTTACAGAAGACTCAGGTTCAATTCCCAGAAACCACCTGCTGACTAGTTACCATACATAATTCTAGTTGCAGGGGCTGGAGAGATGGCCTAACTGTTATGAGCACTGACTGCTCTTGCAGAGGACCTGGGTTCAATCCCCAGCACCCACATGGCGGCTGAGAACCGTCTTTAACTCTAGTCCCAGGGGAATCCACCTCCCTCTTCTGACCTCCGCGGCATTGCATGACATGGGGGCACAGATCTACATGCAGACAGTACATTGATATACATAAAAATAAATATTTTTATTGATGCTTTGTGCATTTCATACATCATTTTCCAATTCAGTTCAGGCATATTTCCCTTTCCCTTCCTCCCTACCCCCACCCCATCCCAGATCATGCATTTTGCCATAACTGTCCTGCATCTTTCTCTCAGTTTTTCTTTCATTTTTTAGCTATAAGTGATGATCCATGAGTACAAGCATCCTTCATATGAAACCAATTTGCAGGCTGTTGTGCCCAAACCCCCACAGCCCCACCATCCAGCGGGGGGTGAGGGGTTGTATGTTCAATCAAGTTGATCAAATGAGTGTCCAGACTACATTGCTGTAGTTTCACCATTCACCCCAATCGCAGCCCTTACATTCTACCACGCCCCCTCTTCCGCAGGTTGTTCCCTAGGCTTAGAAAAGGGGCACAGGTGGATGAGAGGTAAAACAGTCCACTCTCTCTGGAGCTGTTGACTTGGACTCTGGTCAATTCTGGCTGTTTCCTTTCATGGGCTGACAGTTTGTCCAGGAATAACCTTTCGATCCTACTAATGAAGAACAAGCAATTAGATATATAGGTATTTAAGCAGCACTAATAGTTATGGTAGGTTACTTTAGCATAGACACATGTTTGGATATGTTAATCCATGAATTACAATTTTCCCCCCTGTTAAATATGACAGGGTCTTACTGTGGCTTATAACATCTCCTAACCTGTAGAGGATGTAAGCTTGTGGCATTAGCCATGGGTTATTCTTCCAAGGAGAGAGCCAATAGCCAATTAGATTTGGGATATACAGGCGTATGGCTGCCTCTGCTGCACAGTATTTCCAGGCAGGTGAGGTGCAGCTGGTGCTGACGGTGGAGTCTTTCTTGACTCAGGGAGACCCGTATTTGCTTTATTGGTTGAGAAGCCTTTGGTAACACTCTCTGGTATTCCAGAGACCATCTGTACACTTGCATGTGTGGTCTCAATACATCTTTCCCATGTTAACGTCAGGTCTTCGGCAGCAGGGCCTTATCGCCTCTCTTCTAATATTTTTTAAAAATTTCCAGTTGCGGAGGCTCTGAAGCCCTCTTCTCATCTTCATAGGCACTGCACAAGATGAAGAGATGAGAGCACATAGCTATATGCATGCAATACACTCATATACCTAAACATTTTAAAATAACTAAATAAAAAAACCCATCTGTTTGTTATCTACAAGAAACTTATCTTCAAGAATAGATGCCCACTTGTGGTGAGGGGATGAAAAAATATTATGACTGAGGCAGCAGTCAGCAGGCCCTCTGGCTAAGTCCAGGTAAGAGCCAGCCAACCTCGCTGGGAAAACAGGTCTTTAGGGGTACTGAGGCAGCAGTCAGTGGCCCCCTCAGCTTCCAATGCCAGCCGGGTAAGAGCTGACCCACATTCCTGGGAACCTGGATCTTTAAGGACACTGAGGCCACAGCCAGGTTGCAAGCTTGTGGTCCAAATCAGCCCCACCCCAACCCAAACTAGAGGAATAGGCCTATATTTCAATGAAGAAGCCCTGGGATTTTACATCAGATTACGAACAAAACAAATCAAATCCACATGCTGAAATCATAAAGAAAAATCAACAACATGGGAAAAGCAAATAAGAAATCCCCACCAAAATCTATCAGTCCAATAGAGAACTCCAACAATGAGATGTCTCTGGAGGTAACCCAGGACACAGATCTTGAAAGAACAATCATAGACATACCCAAAAAAATCAAAACCTAAGGGGAGAGAATGACAAACCCAGAAGATGGAAATGCTGAAAAAAGGCTCAGGCTAGACGTACATGCTTTTAATCCCAGCACTCAAAGGCAGAGGCAGACTGGAGGAACTCTATGAGTACAAGGGCAGCCTGGTCTACAAAGTGAGTTCCAGGACAGCTGGGGCTACTGGGAGGCCCTATTTTGAAAATAAAAAAATAAAAAAAGAAAGAAAGAAAGAAAGAAAGAAAGAAAGAAAGAAAGAAAGAAAGAAAGAAAGAAAGAAAGAAAGGGAAGATACACCCATACAAATACAAGAAGCACATAGAACACCAAATAGACAAGATCAGAAAAGAAACTCTCCATAGCATATCAAAATCAATATGCTAGATGCTGAAAAATAAAGACAGAATATTGAAAGCCACAAGAGAAAAACAGCACGTTACATATAAAGGAAAACCCCCTAGAATTACAGCTAACTTTTCAATGCAAATGATGAAATTCAGAGGAGCCTGGACCAAAATATTTACAGTACTAAATGACTACAGATGCCAACCCAGTTTACTCTACCGAGCAAAAATGTCACTTATAATTGAAGAAGAAAGGAAAATATTCCATGATAACCTAAATGAAAAAAAATACATGTCTAGAAAACCAAACCTCCAGAAAATATATGAAGCAATTCAGAGGATATAGGAAAGGAGCAGCTATCTCAAGCAGCAAGAGAGAGTAATTAACGAAGTTATAAACCCAGAAATACAAACAGACCAAAAATACAAACATAAAAAACTGAAGGTAAGAAATATACATCTTTCTATATTAACCCTAATTATTAATGGTCTAAACTCTCCAATCAGGAGACACAGACTGTGAGAATGGATTAAGAAACTGAATCCATATTTCTGCTGTCTACAAGAAACAAACCTCAGCGTCTTCAGGGACACTGAGGCCAGTAGCCAGCAGCACCTGGGCTTCTGCCACAAATAAAGAGCAGATCCAAGCCACTGGGAGCTTGAGTCTTCAGGAACACTGAGGCAGCAGCCAGCAGCACCTCAGCTTCCGCTGCCGGTCAGGTAACAGAGGACCCATGCCACTGGGAGCTCACTTCTGCAGGGACACTGAGGTGGTACCAGCAGCATCTCAACTTCTGCCACAGGCCTGGCTGATAAGAGCATACCCATGCAGGGAGGTCGTGACTTCAGGGACACTGAGGCAGTAGTTAGCGACACCTATCCTTCCACCACAACCTGGGTGGATAAAAACAGGCCCACAACACTGGGAGCTCATCTTCAGGTACACTGAGGCTGCAGCCAGGTTGCAGGTGCAAGGGCCAAATCATTCCCAGCCCGAGTGAAACTAAAGGAAAAGGCCTACATCTCAATGAAGAAACAACTGAATTTCACATCAGATTAGAAAAAAAAATAAAATTCACATGCCAAAAGCACCAGGAAAAATCAACAACATGGGAAAACCAAGTAAGAAATCTCCTCCAAATTCTGTCAGTCTTATAGAGTACTCCAAAAACGAGATCTCTCTGGAGGTAACCCAGGACACAGATCTTAAAGGAACAATCATAGCTATACTCAAAGAAATCAATGACCTAAAAGGAGAGAATGATCAATTCCAGAAGGAAATTGAAATGCTGAAAAATCTCAGGCTGAAATGAAAAAGGAAACTGAAAAACTGAAAGGGTAGCAAGGTCAACTCCAGCAGGAAATGGAAATATTAAAGGAATCTCGGGCTGAAATGAAAAGGGAAATTGAACACTCACCCAATCAACAGGAAAGAGCAAAAGAAAGTTTCAGTAACAGAATGAATGAAGCACAAAATAGAATATCAACTCTAGAAGATAACGTGGAAGAACTGAAGAGCTCAAGCAAAGACTACAAAAAATTTTTAAATAATCAGGAAATGGAGAACACCAGGAAGAAACCAAATCTCCACATCATAGGTAAAGACGAAGGAGAAGAATCTCAAGAGAATAGTATTGATCAGATCTTCAACAGAATAATAGATGAAAATTTTCCCAAACTAAAAATAGACAAACCCATACAAATACAAGAAGCACATAGGACTCCAAATAGACAATATCAGAAAAGAAACTACCCATGCCATTTAATAATCAAAATCAAAGATGCTCAAAACAAGACAAAATACTGAAAGCCACAAGAAAAAGCAGCAAGTTATATACAAAGGAAAACCCATCAGAATTACAGCTGACTTTTATTTTTTCATTTTTTAAAATTTTTATTGCTGCTTTTTGTATTTCATACATCATTTTCCAATTCAGATCAGGCACATTTCCCCTTCCCTTCCCCCCACAGCCCCACCTTCCATCGGGGGGTGGGGGCTTGTATGTTCAATCATGTTGATCAAATAAGTGTCCAGACTATATTGCTGTAGTTTCACCATTCACCAAAATCACAGCCCTTACATTCTACCATGCCCCCTCTTCCACAGATTTTTCGCTAGGCTTACAAAAGGGGCTCAGGTGGATGAGAAGCAAAACAGTCTACTTTCTCTGGAGCTATTGTCTTGGACTCTGGTCAATTCTGGCTGTTTCCTTTCATGGGCTGACAGTTTGTCCAGGAATAACCTTTTGATCCTACTAATGAAGCACAAGCAATTAGATATATAGGTATTTAAACAGTACTAATTGTTATTGTAGGTTACTTTGGTATAGACACAGATGTTTGGATGGTATGTTAATCCATGAATTACATTTTTTTCTGTTAAATATGACAGGGTCTTACTGTGGCTTATATCATCCCCTGACCATTAGAGGGTGTAAGCTTGTGGCATCAGCCGTGGGTTATTCCTCCAAGGAAAGAGCCAATAGCCAATTTGTTTTGGGATATACAGGCATATGGCTGCCTCTGCTGCACAGTGTTTCCAGGGATGTGAGGTGTAGCTGGTGGTGACGGAGGAGTCTTGCTTGACTCAAGGAGACCCATATTTGCTTTATTGGTTTAGTGGCCTTTGGTAACACTCTCTGGTATTCCAGAGACTATCTGTACACTTCCATGTGTGGTCTCAATACATCTTTCCATTGTTAATGTCAGGTCTTAGACAACAGGGCCTTATCACCTCTCTTCTTGCAGGTATCTCAGTTTAGATGCAAGGAGCCTTTACCTTTTTTGGGGGCCTGGATCCCCTGGACAATATCTCCTTGGTAGAATAATCCATTGTTGTTGTCAGAGCTCCTGCGTTAATATATTTTGCTTAAGTGCATAGCTTAAGGAGACTTTAGTATTATATTTGGTTCTGAATAGAGAATAATCCTTTTCACAGTTCCTATGTCTATTAGTCAATTCAATAAGGCAGTTTTTCCGGTTTTATAAGATTTTACAGTTGGAGAACGACATCATCATCATATTTCTTCTTGTTCTATGGGGGGTGGGGGTAAGAAAGTCTCTCCTATTAAAACCTTTGTGGCTCCTAGAAGGTAAGTTTTGTTAGGACTCATTATATATAGTTCTTACCAGTAGGATCCACATAGGGGTTTGATGTTTGTAGCAATCTGGGACTTTCCTTCCTTTCAGTGCTCATACGGGCCAACCTTTCTGTTGGCACTTTCTGGTACATCCTACTCGATGCAAAGCTGTATCTTTTCTTTCTCAGCCATTAAGTTGGTGACATTTTGACCAGTTGGAACATACAAATCTTTTCCCGTAGTTAGTTTTAAGATTTGAATTGCAAGGTTTTTACAAAAAGGTTTCATATCTATCTGTATCCCCCCATTATTTTTTTTAGGTTTTTGTTTTTTGACCCTTGAGTCTGCAGAAAGCAGTTGTATTATACATACCTATAGGGTGGAATCAAGGCAAAGATTTCATCAAATTCACCCATACTGTTTTGGGTGACAGTATGTGATTAACTTGGGAAGCAAACTTAATTTTTTCGTTAAATCATCTTATAGGTGAAAGACAATGCAACAAGGTTATACTGTACAACAGAAAAATTATAGAGAACATTTGTATGTGCAAATCCCAAAGTTATTGTTATACAGATTTTATGTAGAACAAATGTGGACAACAGCAATTTATATCTCCAATTAACTCAGATGCATTACTGTTTTTATCAGAGCTTGTAAAACAATGTTGCTTAATATACACATATTTACTTTTACTGAGTCCTAAAATACCATGTAACATGTAGACAGTGTCTGGGCAAGACTGGATACTTGTTGAACTCCTGTCAATGAAATATTCATTAATCGAATATACACCCGTGTCCCTCTCCTGCCCCTCCCGCCCTTCCCAATTCACTGTTTCAGTCAGTTTTCTGATCCAGTCTTTCTGTTGTTGTTCTTTTACTATGCATCCCTCTCCATGAGAAATATTTGTATCTGGGTTATTGGTACTAGCATCCACATATGAGGGACACCATTTGTCGTTTGTTTTTCTGGGACTGTGTTACTTCACTTAACATAATGTTTTCTAGGTCCATCCATTTACTTGCAAAGTTCATGATGTTGTCTCTCTTTAACGCTGCATAGAACTCCATTGTATACATGTACCACATTTTCTCTATCCACTCCTCAGTTGAGGGGCACCTGGGCTTGTTCCAGCTTTTTGCTATTGTGAACAGAGCTGCAATAAACATAGCTGTGCATGTATCTCTGCAGCAAGATGTGCCTTGTGGGTATATACCCAGGAGTGATATGACTGGATAAAATGGCAGGCTCATTTTGAGTCTTCTAAGGGTTCTCCACACTGCTTTCCATAGTGGCTGTACAAGTTTACATTCCCACCAGCAGTGTATGAGTGTTCCCCTTTCCCCACAACCTCTCCAGCACTTGGTATCATTCGTATTCCTGATCCTAGCCAGTCTTATTGGAGTAAGATGATATCTCAAAGTGGTTTTAATTTGCATTTCCTTAATTATTAGCGATGTTGAACACTTCTTAAGATGTTTCTCCACCATCTCTAATTCCTCGTCTGTGAAGTCTCTATTCAGACCTTTGCTCCATCTTTTGAGGGATTCGTTAGTTTTCCTTCTTCTTTGTTTATTGAGTAGCTTGTATACTCTGGAAATTAATGCTTTGTCAGATGTATCTGCAGTGAAGTTTTCCTCCCTCTCTGTGGGTTTTCTCTTCACGTCCTTTATTGTTTCTTTTGATGTCCAAAAACTTTGGAGTTTAATGAGGTCCCATTTGTCAATTGTCGATCTTATTTATTGTGCAGCTGCTGTCTGATTTAGGAAGTTTTTCCTCCACCTATGTCTTGTAGTCTGCTGCCAAGTTTCTCTTCTATCACCTCCAGAGTTTGGGGTTTCACGTTGAGATCTTTGATCCATGTGGAGTTGACTTTTGTACAGGGTGAGAGGTAGGGGTTTAATTTCATTCTTCTGCAAGTGGTGATCCAGTTTTGCAACACCACTTACTAAAGATGCTGTCTTTCCTCCACTGTGTCTTCTTGGCACCCTTGTCAAATATGAGGTGGTTGAAATTGTATGAGCTCAGGGTTGGATCTTCAGTTTTATTCCATTGGTCAACTGGTTTGTTTTTGTGCCAGTACCAGGCTGTTTTTATGACTTTAGCCTGGTAGTATAGTTTGAAGTCTGGTACAGTGATGCCCCCTGTATTGCTCTTTTCATTCAGGGTTGCTTTGGCTATTCGGGGTCTTTTGTTTTTCCAAATTAAATTGAGTATTTTTTTCCAAGCCTGTGAAGAAACTCTTGGGGATTTTGTTTGGGATTGTATTAAATCTGTACACTAGTTTGGGTAGGATGGACAATTTTACTATATTTATTTTCCCAATCCATGAGCATGGGAGGTTTGTCCATCTTCTCATGTCTTCCTCAATTTCCTTTTTCAGGGGTTTAAAGTTTTGGTTGTAGAGATCCTTGGTGTCTTTGTTTAGGTTTGTTCCTAGATATTTTATTGTTTTTGAGACTATTGTGATTGGGAAGGTCTCCTTGTAGTCCTTCTTCAGTTGTTTGTTGTTGGTGTAAAGAAAGGCTACTGATTCTTCTAGATTTATTTTGTATCCTGCCACTTTACTGAAGCTCAGAATCATTTCTAGGAGTTTTCTGGTGGAGTTCTTAGCATACCTTTGGTAGACAAACATATCATCAGCAAAAAGGGATAGTGTGACTTCCTCTTTTCCAATTAGAACTCCTTTAATTTCATTTTCCTGCCTTATTGTGCTAACAAGGGTTTCCAGCACTATATTGAAGAGGAGTGCTGACAGGGGGCAGCCTTTGAGAGTTCCTACTTTTAAGGGGAATGCTTCTGTAGTTTGCCTATTTAGGATGATATTGGCTGTGGGTTTCCTGTATATGGCTTTGATTATATTGAGGAATGAACCCTCCAGTCCAATTCCCTCTACGAATTTGAACATGAAGGCTGCTGGATTTTGTCAAAGGCTTTCTCCGCATCAATTGAGATGATGGTGTGTGGTTTTTGTCTTTCAGTCCATTTATATGTTTGATGGTATTTATTGATTTTCTTCTGTTGAACCATCCCTGCATCTCTGGTATGAATCCAACTTGGTCATGGTGGTTGATTTTCTTGATGTGGGTCGGTATGTGATTTGCCAGTATCCTGTTTAGAATTTTGGCATCTGTGTTCATTAGGGAGATGGGTCTATATTTCTCCTTTTTGGTTGTATCTTTGTCTGGTTTTGGTAATAGCGTGATGCTGGCTTCATAGAACGAATCTGAGAGAACTCACTCCGTTTGTATCCTTCTAAACAATTTGAGTAGTAATGGTTGTAAGTCTTTTTGAAATATTTTATAGAATTCTGCTGTGAAACCATCTGGGCCTGGACATTTTTTGGTTGGGAGGCTACTCATTACATCTTCAATGTCTTCCTGTATTATTCATTTATTTAGGCTGTCAATCTCTTCTTGGTTGAGCTTTGGTGATTCCCAGGATTTCAGATATTCATCATTTCTTCTAGGTTTTCAAACTTAGTAGAGTATAAGTTTTTGAAGTATTCCTTTATGATTGTCTGGATCTTTTCATTGTCTGTTGTGATATTTCCCCTTTCATCACAGAGTCTATTGATTTGGAGTTGTTCCCTCTTTCTTTTGGTTAACTGGGCTTAAGTTCTGTCTATCTTGTTTATTCTCTCTAAGAACCAACTTTTGGATTCATTAGTTTTTTGTATAGTTTTCTGTTTTTCTATTTCATTGATCTCTGCTCTGACTTTTGTTATTTCTTCTTGTCTGCTCCATTTAGCATTCATTTGTTGTTATCTCTCAAGTATTTTTAGCTGCAGTGTTAGATCATTCACTTGTGCTCTTTCTGTTTTTTTTTTTTTTAATGTAGGCACTTAAAGATATAAACCTCCCTCTTTGGACTGCATTTAAAGTGTCCCATAGATTTTGCTGTTTTCTTTTATCATTGTCATTCAGTTCGCGGAATATTTTTATTTCTTTCTTTATTTCTTCCTTGACTCATTCATTATTC
>VZQC01000286.1:3063436-3079175 GCA_009823505.1 Rhizomys pruinosus
TTTTAATTGCTCTGTGTTATCTTCCAGATCTGATATTCTTTGTTCTGCTTCCTCCATTCTACTTCTGAGGCTTTTTCCTTTCCTTTCTTCTTGATTGAATGAGTGTTCTAATTCCTTTTTCGTTTCATCCTGTGTTTTCTTTAGTACTTCCATTTCCTTTTTGAGCTTCTCAATCTCTTCTTGGTGCTTCTCAATCTCTTCTTGGTGCTCCTTACTTCGTTGCTTGGCTTCCTTTTTCAGTGTTTCTACTTCCTTTTGGAGTTTGTTTTTTTTCTGACTCTAGTTCTTTTTGGAGTTTATCGTTCTGCTCCTTTAGTTCTTTCCGAAGTTTGTCGTTGTATCCCTGTAGGTCCTTTCTGAGTTTTCATTCTCTCTCTTTAGTTCTCTGAATTCTTGTTTATTTTTTTCTCCCTCTTGTTCTTTCTGGAGTTTGTCAATCTTTTCCTTTAGTTCTTTCCAACATTTGTCATTGTATCCCTCTAGGTCCTTTTTGAGTTTTTCATTCTCTCTCTTTAGTTCTCTGACTTCTTCTTTATTTTCTTTAATTTCTCTGCATAGGTCTGCAATTATTCCTCTAAGCTCTGTTCCTTGGGTTTCCTCCAAGGTGATCCCATTGTAGCTATTTCCTCCAGGTTTGGTAGTGCCTGGTGCAGGATTATCCTGTTCCTTTCCCATGTTGTCCCTTCGTTGTGTCCCTGGCATGTGGGTTTCCCTTTTGTGGTTCTAATCACAAATGACTTTTCACTATGTTAGTGGATGGTTTTGCTTGCCTCCTTCCAATGGTATTTTTTTCCCTTTCCTCCTTTTTTATGGAGTATTGATTTGTTTAGGTTTCAGGTTTTCAATTTTATTTATATATTGGATATTGGAAGCCTAAGTCAGTCTTCTCTTTCTGTTCTGAAGGTTCTCCAAGAGGGAGTCTGCTTGGATTCTCACCAATTCCTGTTGGTTGGGGGTGGGGGATGCATGCCTTACGTAACCCATGCTCCAGTACCTGCCCGAGTGAATTATGGGGTCCTTCCTGTACCTGAGGAGGCCGCCCACTGCGGGGACCATGGCAGAACTAAACACGACCCTCTGTTCTCTCTGCAAAGGCAAAGCATGGTCCCTCCGAGACGGGGACCCCTGAAAGCAGACTCAGAGTTGAGACCGTCTTCTGGCCACCCCTGGGACAGACCACCCCCAGCTGTACCTGCCTGAGTGAATTATGGCGTCCTGCCTGTGCCTGAGGAGACTGCCCACACAAAGCCACCCACCACAGAGACCAGGGCAGAACTAAACACGACCCTCTGATCAATCTGCAAAGGCAAAGTATGGTCCCTCCGAGACGGGGGCCCCCAAAAGAGGGCTCAGAGTTGAGAACCTCTTCCAGCCACCCCTGGGATAGACCATCCCCAGCTGTACTTGCCCGAGTGAATTATGGTGTCCTCTACAGCTGAATTTTCAATGCAAATGATGAAAGCCAAAACTTGGACCGAAGTATTCCCAGTACTAAACAATTACAGATGCCAACCCAGGTTACTTTATCTGGCAAAAAAATGTCAATTATAATCGAAGGAGAAAGGAAAATATTCCATGACATAAAGAAGGTGAAAGAATACATGTCTAGAAATCCCACCCTCCAGAAAAATACTTGAAAAAGTTCAGAGGACAGAGGAAAGGAGCAGCTATACCCAAGAAGCAAGAGAGAGTAATTAAAGAAGGTATAACCCCAGAAATACAATCCTAGAACATAAATGCAAACAGAAAATAAACTGAAGGTAAACAATAAACATCTTTCAAATATTAACCCTAAGTATTAATGGTCTAAACTCCCCAATCAAGAGACACAGACTCAGAGAATGGATTAAGAAACTGAATCCAACTTTCTGATTTTTATAAGAAACATACCTCACCTTCAAGGACACACACCATTTTAAGGTGAAAGGGTGGAAAAATATTTTAAGCAAATGGTACCAAAAAGCAAGCAGGATTGTCTCTTTTATTTTTTAAACATTTAAAATTTTTTTTTAATTTTTTATGTGTACAAATGTACTGTCTGCACGTAGGTTTGTGCACCCGTGTCATGCAATGCTGTGGAGGTCAGAAGAGGGTGTCAGATTCCCCTGGAACTGGAGTTAAAGATGGTTCTCAGCCACCATGTGGGTTCTGAGGATTGAACCTGGGTCCTCTGTAAGAGAAGTTGGCGCTCTTAACCCGCTAAGCCATCTCTCTAGCCCCAGGAGTTGCTATTTTAATATCAGGAAAAACAGATTTTAAAGTAAAAACTAATCAGAAGAGATAAAGAGGGTTACTATATCCTTCTCAAAGGATCAAACAACTGTGAGGATCTCACAATCATACATTATATATGCAAAAATTCATAAACATAATCTTGAAGGGCTTCATAACACAGATCAATACCAACACACTAATAATGGGAGACTGTAATACCCCAATGAGTAGAATGGACAGGTCAACTGGACAAAGAACAAACAGAGAGACATCTGAACTGAACAATACAATACACCAAATGAACTTAAAAGACATACACCAAATATTTCATCCAAACACCAAAGAATATACTTTCTACCCACTGAATATTCTCCAAAATTGACCATATACTGGGAAGCAGAGGCATGCTCAGCAAGTACAGAAAAATAACTTAATTCCATGCATCTTATCAGATCACAGTACAACAAAGCTTAATATCAACACCAGAAAGAGCCCTACTAGTTACAAGAACACATGGAGGCTAAACAACACACTACAAATTGGTCAATGAAGAAATAAAAAACTCTAGCCCAATTGTATAAAAAGAAAGAGAAACTCCAAATCAACCAAACTAGAGATGAAAATAGAAACATCACAATATATAGTGAAAAGATTCAGACAATCTAATGGGAATACTTCAAAAACCTATACTCTACTAAATTTGAATACCAAAGATAAATCAATGAATACCTGACATCATGGAGTGCACCAAGACTTAAGCAGGAAGAGACAGACAGCTTAAACAGACCCATAATAAATTATCTAGGAACAAGCCTAATCAAACACACTAAAAATCTGTACAAAGAAAAATTTAAATCCCTCAAGAAGGACATTGAAGAAGATACTATAAGATTGAAAAAACGCCCCATGCTCATAGAATGGAAGAATCAATATAGTAAAAATGACCATCTTTCCCAAATTAATATACAGATTCAATGCTATCCCAATTAAAATCCCCACAAGCTTCTTCACAGACCTAGATAAAAAATGAAAACCAAAAGTTCATATGGAGAAAGAAAAGACCCCAGATAGCCAAAGCAACCCTGAGAAAAAAGAGCAATACAGGGAGGATGGCCATACAAGACCACAAACTATATTGCATGCCTATTGTCATAAAACAGCCTGGCATTGGCACAAAAACAGGCCTGTAGGTTAATGGAACAAAACTGAGGCTTCAAACCTGAGCACATCCAATTTCTGACACCTCATATTTGACAAAGGTGCCAAGAAGTCTCAATGGAGGAAAGACAGCATCTTCAGCAAATGGTGTTGGCATAACTGTATCACCACTGTACAAGAATAAAACTAAAGCCCTACCTCTCACCGTGTACAAAAATCAATTCCAAATGGATCAAAGACCTCAATGTGAAACCCAAAACTCTGAAAATGACAGAAGAAAACATTGGCATTAACCTATAAGACATAGGAATAGGAAAAGACTTTCTAAACCAGACAGAAGCTGTGTAAATAATAAGGTCAATAATTGACAAAAGGGACCTTATTAAACACAAGAGCTTCTGCACAGCAAAGGAAAAATCAAACAAGTTCAATGAAAACCCACAGAGTGTGAGAAAACCATCAGTGATATATCTGATAGAGCGTTAACATCAAGTGTGTATAAACTATTCAAAACACAAAGGAGGAAGGAAACAAATGACCTACTCAAAAAATGGAGTAAAGAGCTGAACAGAGACTTTACAAATGAAGAAGTAAAGGTGGCTGAGAAACATCTTACAAAGTGTTCAGCATCACTAATAATTAAGAAAATGCAAATGAAAACCATCTTACGATATGATCTTACACAGATAACACTGGCTATGATCCAGAAATCAAAGGATGCCAACTGCTGGAGAGGTTGTAGGGAAAGGGGAACACTCATCCACTCCTGGTGGGAATGCAAACACGTGCCACCCCTATGGAAATCAGTGTGGAGAACTCTCAAGAAACTGAAAATGGGCTTACCACCTGACCCAGTCATACCACTTCTGGGTATATACTCACAAGAATCATCCTGTCACAGAGATACAAGCACATCTATGCTTATTGCAGCTCTCTTCATAATAGTGAAGAGCTGGAAGCAACCCGTGTCCCTCAAATGATGAGTGAATAAAGAAAATGTGGTACATCTACATAGTGGAATTCTATGTACTGGTGAAGAAAGATGACATCATGAATTTTGCAGGTAAATGGATGGAACTTGAAGCCATTATGTTAAGTGAAGTCACACAGTCCCAGAAAAACAAAAGACAAATCATATCCCTCATGTGGGAATGCTAGCAGCAAATCCCAAGTTGAAAGGCAAGCTGAGCAAAGTTCATAGTATATTTCTTTTTACCTGAAGCCAATATGCTGTTATAATGTGAATCCCTTAATGGGCTCTAGAATTAATTGACCACTTATTTTCAGACTCTGTAATTGTGGTGTATATGTGGACGGTATGTACTCATATTTTAAATTAACATAAAATTAAAGGGATAATGTGAACTCCTAAGCATATTTTGGAATTAGCATATAGTTTATTTTCAGGTGCCATAATTTTGGTATAAATGTGACATATATAGGCATATTTTGGAACAACACAAATAGGAGGGAACAACAACAACAAAAGTACTGTATCAAAGAACTGACTTATGTAGTTAACTTCTGCCCAAACAATTAACCTCCACAGAAAGAAACTTTCCAAAAGTCTGAGAAAAAGATGTAAGACATGTATGGCAGAATGCATGAATTGTGGTGGGGTGAGGGCATGGAAAAGGGAGTGTATCTAAATTTGACTGAGAAATGAGGTATGAAACACACAAAACACCAATAAAATATTTTATTAAAAAAACAAAACAAATAAACAAAAACTCACCTTCAAGGGCAGGCACCATCTTACATTGAAAGGATGAAAAAAAATATTTCAAGCAAATGGTACCAAAAAAGCAAGCATGATTTGCTATTTTAATATCAGGCAAAGTAGAGTTCAAAGTAAAACTAATCAGAAGAGATGAAGAGGGTCACCACATCCATCTCAAAGGATTAATCAACCATGAAGATCTCACAATCATAAATATATATCCACCAAACAATGATGCTCTGAAGCACCAAAATTCATAAATATAATCCTGAATGGCTTCAAGACACAGATCAATCCCAACATACTAATAGTGGGAGACTTCAATACACCACTGAGCCCATTTAACAGATTGAATAGACAAAGAATAAACAGAGAGACATCAAAACTGAACAATAAAATACACCAAATGGATCTAATAAACATCTACTGAATACTCCACCAAAACACCAAAGAACATACTTTCTACTCAGCACCCCATGGAACGTTCTCCAAAATCAACTGGGAAACAGAGCAAAGCTCAGAAAATACAAAAAAAAAAAAAATTCCTGCATCTTACTCAGACCTCAGTGCAATGAAGCTTAATATCAACATCAGAAAGAGCCCTACTAGCTACAAGAACACATGGAGACTAAACAACACAGTAATGAAAACAAGTGGGTCAAAGGAGAAATAAAGAAATAAAAGCCTTCCTTGCACTAAATGAAAGGGATAATACAACACAGAAAAACTTAAGGGATACTTTAAAAGGAGTCCTGGGAGGGAAATTAATAGCCCTAAGTGCATACATTAAGAAAACAGAAATAGCACAGACAAATGGATTAACACTGCAAGTAAAAACACTTGACAGGCAGCATCAAAGGAATCCTAAACGAGCAGATAGGAAGAAATAACAAAATCAGAGTGAAAATCAATGAAATAGAATAAAGGAAAACAATACAGTAAAACAATGAATCCAAGAGCTGGTTCTTTGAAAGGAAAAACAATAAGTGTGAGGTATTGAGTTAAATAAATAATTTTCTTAATATATATATATTATATATATATATAGTATTATAGAGATATAGCCAATTGACTAAAAGAAGGATAGAGCAACTCCAAATCAAGCACACTAGAGGTGATAAGGGAAACATCACAACAGATAGTGAAAAGAGTCAGACAATTATACGGGGATACTTACAATTCTACACTCTACTAAATATGAAATCCTAAGAGAAATGGATGAATACCTGACATCATGGAATCCACCAATCCTGAACCAGGAAGATTTCGGCAACTTGAATAGACCCATAATAAAGGAGGAAATTGAAACTGTGATACAAATCCTCCCTAGTATCAAAAAGCCCAGGTCAAGATGGATTCAGAGCAGAATTCTGTAAGACATTTAAAGAAGACCTACAACCACTCCTACTCAAATTACTCAAGAGGATAGAAACAGAAGGAAATCTCCCAAATTCCTTCTATGAAACCAGCATCACTCTATTACCAAATCCAGACAAAGATAAAACCAGAAAATAAAAATATAAACCCATTTCATTACTGAACTTATATGCAAAATTCTCAACAAAATACTTGCAAACTGCATGCAGGTAAAAATATCATCTACCATGACCAAGCTGGATTCATACCAGAGATACAGGGATTGTTCAACATACGTAAATCAATAAATGTCATAAAGCACATAAATGGACTGAAAGACAAAAACCACACAGTCATCTCAATCAATGTGGAGATGGCTTTTGACAAAATTCAGCATGAAGTCCTGGAGGGAATTAGACTGGAGGAAACATTCCTCAACACAATTAAATCTATATACAACAAACACACAGACAATATTATCCTAAATGGGGAAAAACTAGAATTGTGGCTCAGTGTGGTGGCACATGCCTTTAATCCCAGCACTCTGGAGGCAGAGGCAGGCAGATCTCTGTGAATTCAAGGACAGCCTAGTCTAAAGAGCAAGCTCCAGGTCAGCTGGGACTAAAGGGAGAACCTTTCTCAAACACACACAAACACACACACACACACACACACACACACACACACACACACAAATCTACATATGTTCCCCTTAAAGTCAGGCATCCAGCAAAGCTAACCTCTATCCTCACTCCTTTCCAATATAGTTCTTGAAATTTTCATGACAGAAATAAGACAAGAAAAGGATATTAAAGGAGTACTAATTGGAAAAGAGGAATTCAAACTATCCCTTTTTGCAGATGACATTATAATTTACCTAAGGGATGCCAAAAACTCCACCAGAAAATTCCTGTAAACCTCATCAGGTTCAGTAAAGTGTGGGGTGGGGAGTAGAAAATTAATTTAGAAAAATTGGTGACCTTTCTTTATGCCAATAACAAGCATTTAGGAGAAGTAATATAAAGAGACATTCCCACTCACGATAGCCACCAAATAAATAAATTATCTAGGAGCAAACCTGACCAAACGTACTAAAAATCTCGATAGTGAAAAATCTAATGCCTTCAAGAAGGAGATTGAGGAAGATACTAGAAGCTAGAAGAAGCTCCCATGTTCATGGTTTAGAAGAATCAATATAGTAAAATGACCATCCTGCCCAAAGTAATATACAGATTCAATGCAATCCCAATTAAAATCCCAATGCTCTTCTTTACAGACCTAGAAAAAAAAATCCTAATGTTCATATGGACAAACTAAAGACCCCAGATAGCCAAAGCAACCCTGAGCAAAAAGAGCAATACAGGGGTGATTACCATACCAGACTTCAAACTATACTACACAGTTATAGTTATAAAACAGCCTTGTATTGGCACAAAAACAGACCTGTAAGTCAATGAAACAAATCTGAGGGTCTGAACCTGAGTACATCCAATTTCAGCCACCTCATATTCCACAAAGTGCTCAAGAAGCCTTAATGGGAAGAAAGACACTATAGTCAACAAATGGTGTTGGCATAACTGGATCACCACTTGTAGAAGAATAAAAGTAAAGTTATACCTCTCACCATGTACAAAATTAACTCCAAATTAATCGAAGACCTCAATATGAAACCTCAAACTCTGAAAATTATAGAAGGAAATGGTAGTAACCCACAAGACATAGTCATAGGAAAAGACTCTAAATCAGACAGCGGCTGTGCAAAAAAGTCAACAATTGACAAATGGAATCTTATTAAACTCAAGAGCTTCTAAACAGCAAAATAAACAATCAAAGAAGTGAAGAGAAAACCCACATAGTGGGAGGAAAACTTTACCAGTGATATATCTGATAGAGCATTAACATCAAGAGTATATAAAGTGCTCAAAACACAAAGGACCAAGAAAACAAATGAACCACTTAAAAGATGGAGTAAAATGCTGAACAGAGACTTCACAAATGAATAAATAATGATGCCTGAGAAACATCTTAATAAGCATTCAACACGGCTAATGATTAAGGAAATGCAAATTAAAACCACCTTAAGATTTCATCTTACTCAAGTAAGACTAGCTATGATTCAGAAAACAAATGATACAAAATGCAGAATTTCTGGGGAAAGGGGAACATTCCTCCAGTCCTGGTGGGAATGCAAACTCCTGCAACCCCTATGGAAAGCAGTGTGGAGAACTCTTAAGAAACTGAAAATGAGCCTACCACCTGACCCAGTCATACCATTCCTGGGCATATACCCAAAAGACTTATCCTATCGCAGAGATACATGCACATCTATGATTATTGCAGCTCTCTTCACAATAGCAAATAGGTGGAAGCCACCTAAGTTTCTCTCAACTGATGAGTGCATAGAGATAATGTGGTACATCTACACAATGGAGATCTATGCAGCAGTAAAGAAAGATGACATCATGAACTTTTCAGGTAAATGGATGGAACTTGAAGCCAGTATGCTATGCCAAGTAACACAGTGCCAGAAAAACAAATGATGAATGGTATCCCTCATTTGTTGCTCATAGCACGAATTCCCCAGTTGAAAGGCAAGCTGAGCAAAGTTAATGTTATATTTCTTTTTATCTGAAGCAACTGTGCTGTTATAATGTGAATCCCTTAATGGGCTCTAGAAGTAACTTACCACTTATTTTCAGACTTTTTAATTGTGGTATATGGGTAGAGGATATGTATTCATATTTTAGTGTAATATAAAATTAAAGGGAAAATGTGAACTCCTCAACATATTTTGGAATTAACATACAGTTTATTTTCAGAGGTCATAATTTTGATATATATGTGAAGTATATATAGGCATATTTGGGGGCAATAACAAGTGGGAATGAACAACAATGACAGAAGGACTGGGTCAACGAACTGACTGAAGCAGTTAACTTCTGCCCAAACAATAAACCTCTGAAAAGAAAAACTTTAAAAAAGACTGAGAAAAAGATCCCAGACCTGTATAGCAGAATGCATGAACTGAGGTGGGGTGGAGAACATGGAAAAGGGAATGTGTCTAAATTAGACTGAGGAATGATGTATGCGACACAGAATATATCAATAAAAAGATTTTATAAAAATATTCTAAGCAAATGGCAGTAATAATTAAACAAGACTTGGTGTTTTAATACCTGACAATATATACTTCAAATTAAAATTAATTGGAAGATATAAACGACTCAATACATTCTGATCAAGGAAAAAGTTTGCCAAGAATAGATTAAAATAATGAATATAAATGCACCAAAATTTTGTCCACCAGATTTAATTTAAAAAGCACTCGAAGAATTCAAGAAACAGATGAACCCCAATGAAATAATCATAGGCAACTTCAGTAACCCACTATCTCCAAAAGGCCTGTCAACTAGACAAAGAACAACAAAAATGCCTGAATTAAATAATATCATATATCAAATGGAGCTAAGTGATTTCAACAAAACACTCCGCCCACCACCAAAGAATACTCATTATACTCAGCAGCCCACATGAGTTTCTGCAAAATTGACCACAATCCGGGTCACAAAGATACCTTAACAAATACAAAAATCTAAATAACTCCATGTATTTTTAGGACTATTTATTTCAGCTTGCATTAAATGATGCAATACATTTAAAATTAACAGCAAAGTAAGTTTTAGTAGCCATGCACTCGCATGGAGACCAATCAAAAAACACCTGAATGATGAATGAGTCAAAGAAAAAAATCAAGAGAGAAATAAAAGTATGTCTTAAACTAAATGAAATCCATAACACAATACAGCAAAATATACAGAACACATTCAAAGCAGTACAAAGAGGGAAATGTCTATAATCACCTACATTACAAAATCAAAGCATTCAAATTTTTCTTTAATTATGTTGTAATATCAAATTTTTGTAAGCCATAAAAACTCAGATAAAACCACAAATAAATGAGTTAATGATACCACTCAATAATTTGGAACACCAAAAATGAACCAACCTCAACAAATAAAAAATATATATATATAAATCCAAACATAAATATCAAAGAACCAATGAATCTCAGAGCTAGTTCATTGATCACATAAACAAGATAGACACTTAGCCCATCTAACTAAATGAAATAAAGAGAAATTGCAAATTATGGCTGAAAGGGGAAAGAACACAGCAGACTCCACAAAGATATAAACCATTGTAAGGGAGTACTTTAAAAAGCTATGCTCTATTACATAAGAAAATCAAAGAGAAATGAACAAACTTCTAAATTCAATTGATCCACCAAAATTAAACCACTGAAAGTTTAAACATATCCCCAATATATAAGGAAATAACTAGTGTAATACAATGCCTCCTGACATTAAAAACTCCAGTTAGATAAGGCTTCAAAACAGAAGGAAAATCTATAGGCAACATTACATAAATTATCAAAAAACACAGAAAGAAAATGAGAAATCTCAAACTCCTTCTATGAAGCCAGTATTGCTCTAATACCTAAATCCAGAAAAGATAAAACAAAAAAGAAATTTGTAAGCCCATACCCCTAATGAGCATAGATGCCAAAATTGTGAACACAATACACACAGACTTCATAGGAATACACATCTCAACCATCATTCACCATGATCAAGCTGGCTTTATTCCAAAGATGCAGAGATGAATCTACATATCTAAGTCAATAGGCATAAATTTTATTGTGGATTTAATGAAAAAGCACATGAACATGTCAAGAGATGCAGAGAAAGATTTAACAAAATAAAATATACAATACTGATAAAAAATCAGATAAAAAAAAGCTAAAATGACAGGAGGTAACACAACATATATTGATAAGTAAGGCTGCTTATGTACAACAATCCTACAGCCAACACCATTCTAAATGGATGAAAAATTGAAGCAGTCCAATTAAAATCAGGAACAAGCTCAGGATGTCCACTCTACCCTCTCCTTTCAAATACAGTGATTGAAACCATAGCTAGAGCAAAAGAGGAGGAAATTAAAATAGTACTATTTGGAAGTGAAGTGGTAAAATTATCCCCATTTGCAGATTTGATATTTTTCATAACAGGTTCCCAAAATTACAAGGGAAAACAAGAAACTCAGGTGCCAGGCTACAGAAATCGTCTTTCCATTTGTTGGTCAAGGTACTATAAGAGACACCCAATATAATGTATCCCTGCCAGAAGTTGAAGTTAAGATCCTATTGCTGATGACAGCAAAATTTCAGACACAAGGGTTTCAGTGTTGACTTGGGGGTGACCTGGAGGCCTCCTCACAGAAAATTAGGATACTATGCAAGTTGCCAAGGGAGAAAGCCAATCAATTCTCCTATCCAGCTGTAAAACCTAAAAAATTCAAAAGTGACTGGCCCAGCAACATATTACCAGGGCAATAGTGGCATTTTTTTTTTTTTTTACTTTTTGGTCTTTTTGAGACAGGGTCTCCCTGTAGCCCCAGCTGTTCTGGAACTCACTCTGCAGTCCAGGCTGGCCTTGAACAAAGATCCGCCTGTCTCTGCCTCCCAAGTGCTAGAATTAAAGGTGTACACCACTACACCCGGATTCTCTCTCTTTTTTTTTATTTTCTTTTTGGTCTAATAGTAGCATTTTTATTTTGGGGGTAATCAATGGATGTTTAATTGGACTTAAGTCTTGCTCAGTGGGAGAGAAATCAAGTGTGGTACTGTAAATAGAGCCAAATGCACATGGCTGGAGAGTTTATAGGTCCTAGACCCAAACCTTCATCTGCCACTTCCCTAGACAAATGTAATTGTTTTACTCTATTCTAAATATATTAGATCTAATACTTATATTTAGAGACTACTACCTCTCATTAGTCCTGAAGAGAGCTTTTTTTTTCTTTTTCCAAAAGATGGAAACTGTTACGTCGTTCCACAACTGGTTAAGTGCAGACAATAAATGTTTATAAAATGCCTAGCTCTAGCCGGGCATGGTGGCACATGCCTTTAATCCTACCACTTGGGAGGCAGAGGCACGCTGATCTTTGTGAGTGCAAGGCCAGCCTGGTCTACAGGGTGAGTTCCAGGACAGCTGGGGCTTTAGGGAGACCCTGTCTAGAAAAGACAAAAAAAAAAAAAAATGTCTAGCCGTAAGTGATACATCCACATTATAACCTCTAAGTACAGTTGTACAGGTGAAAAAATATTACATCTCTTTAACTCTCAGTAATGTAACTTCCTCTTTCAACATGAGGTAATTAACCCAGAAATCCACAATTGCCCATAGTACCAACAAATGGAAGGAAGATTTCTATAGCCTGGCACCTGTGTTTCTTGTTTTCTCTTGTAATTTGGGGGACCTGTTATGAAAAAAATCATAATATCTGCAAATGGGGAAAATTTTATCTCTTTATTTCTAAATAGCATTACTTTAATTTCCTCCTGTTGTCTATTGCTATAGCTATGGTTTCAAGAACTGTATTTGAAAGGAGAGGGTATAGTGGACAGCCTGGGCTTGTTCCTGATTTTAATGTGACTGCTTCAACTTTTCATCCACTTAGAATGGTGCTGGCTGTGGGATTGTTGTATGTAAGTAGCCTTATATGTTATGTTACCTCCTGTCCTTTTACCTCTGAATTTTTATCATGATTACATATTGTATTTTGTCAAAAGTATAAGTCCAGGGTAAAGCACTTATGGATGACCATGAGGAAACATACTTCCAGGAAGCTAGTAGTTGATCACTTGAACTTATAGCAAAAGTGACTAGCTACTCAAGACATATGCCAGGTCAAAACATACAAAAACACAACATAAAAGGCAAAATGGGTAACAAGCTCCAACTACAGCTGAGGAACTCTTGGCAACTGAGGACAGGTGAGAGAGGGAAAGTTGGTTTTATTTAAGGTCATATTTTATTTAGGTTGAAAAGGCCTCAGAGGATGGGCACACACCATGGAGTATTTGGGGACACAGAAATGACTGGCATATTATTGAGACTGCATTATGATAATATGTTTTATGAATTCAAGGATGGTTTCACATGAAAAACAGAGCTTATATCTCTGTCTCCTTTGTAGTCAAGTTATCAGGAGGTGAAAGGTGCAATATTCAATCACCATTGAGCTGCTTGCAACTATTCTTTCCATGATGGATTTATCCCATAAAATTGTAAACCAAAATAAATGCTTACTCTCTTAAGTTTCATTTTGTGAGATACCTAGTGAAAATAACAAAATGAATTAATCAAATACAGATACATAAAAAACAAGGTGTTGGAAAGATGATTCAGTAGTTATAAGCACTGGCTGTTCTTACAGAGGACTGGGATTTGATTTCTAGCACCCACATTTCAGGTAACACCTGTTAAAACTCCAGCTCTAGGGAACCTGACTTGATCTTCTGACTTCCACAAGCATTTCGTGACACAGGTACACTTACATACATGCAGGCAATATACTCCTACACATAAAATAATAAAAATCAAATGAAAATTTGTATATATCAAAAATTTGTTTTTATCATGAAAATATATTTTACATAAGAGAACATAACCAGATGGGAAGTTCTCATTACTCAAATTATAAAACTAAACATTTAATAGGGGTATCATCTGTACTACCTGAGTGAGTGTCTTAAGTTGTCTTTGGAATATAAGAATCTTTTCAATAAGTCAAAGAAATAGAGGCTTGTTTAAATATCACTGCTCTTTTTTTTTCTTTAAGACAGGGTCTCCCTATAGCCCCAGCTGGCCTGGAATTCATTCTGTAGACAAGACTGGCCTTGAACTCACAGAGATACACCTGCCTCTGCCTCCAGAGTACTGGGATTAAAGGAATGCTCCACCACGCCTGGCTTAAAAACAATTCTTATCTGCCATGTGGGTCCTGGGAATTTTTCCCAGGCCCAGTGCAAGAGCAGTTGGCACTCTTAACCACTGAGCCATCTCTCCCGCCCCATATCACTCCTTTAAATGGGATATAGATGAGTAAATTCAATCTACCACTATTTAAAAGAATTCTATTTATCTAATTTTGTTTATTTTAAAATTTTGATGGATAGAAGATAGAATAAACCAATTAGTAAGTATAATGTATACTTCGTGTTATTTTTGCTATTATGTTATATACATGCTTTGGTTTATGATATAGTTCATTTACATATCACTAAAATATCATTTGAAAAATATGATTGGAAAAATTAAATTATAGTAAATATAGCACCTATTCAATGAAAAATACTTAACAGTTATAAATATACTTTATAAAAATAGAAAAATACGGGCTGGAGAGATGGCCTAGCAGTTAAGAGCGCCGACCGCTCTTACAGAGGACCTGGGTTCGATCCCCACCACCCACATGGCGGCCAAAAACCGTCTGAAACTCCAATTCCAGGAGGACTCCAGTTCCAGGGGAATCTGACACCCTCTTCTGACCTCCGCGGCATTGCATGACACGGGTGCACAAACCTGCATGCAGACAGTACATTCATACACATACAGAAATAAATAAAATTTTAAAAAGTAGAAAAATACCCATTATATCTTAATGTGTCATGATACTGTATCTATCTATCTATCTATCTATCTATCTATCTATCTATCTATCTATTTATCTATGCTTGCATATAAATATATGCAAGTCCTGAGGGGAAAAAAACCTCAGTAATGATATTATTGTCCTAATTTTATACGTTTCTTTGGTATGTGAAGTAATGTTGGTCTCTGATTTACGTGCATTTGTAGATGGAGCATAGAATTAAGTAACTTATTTAAAAACAAGCACATTGTGCTGAAACCTGGTTGCATTCAAAAACACCTGAGGTCCCAATTAAATCCTAAAAACAATAGTGTCAAAATATTTAAAAACTATCATTCTCTAATCTTTGTCATTCTTTATCAAAATAAAGTACATGAATCTTGAAAACATTATCAATATTTTACAAAAACAGAAGGAATGAATATTCAAAAAGACTAGTGCATATAAAAAAGAAAAAATAGATTAATAATTTCCCACGTCTGTATTGTTTTATTAGCACAGCCATTTAGGAAAATTCTACAGAGTTTCCAAAAAAAATCAAAATAATATTTACAGCCTAGTGATCCCAATTCTAACTACACATGTGAATCAAATTATCTGTACTCCCAAGCTCCTTGTAACAATATTTGGAATAGCCAAATTATGGAATCAATATCAGTGTCCACTAGTGAACTAATAAAGAACAAGTCATGATTCAAGGAGATTGACAAGGAGGAGGTAATAGTGGGGAGGATAAGAGAATGTTGGAAGAATATATATATATATATATATATATAATATATTATATATTAT
>VZQC01000286.1:3111403-3136013 GCA_009823505.1 Rhizomys pruinosus
AAAACAAAACAAAACAGAAAAACAGAAAGATGCAGAAAAGTTACGGCAGAATGCATGATCTGGGATGGGTAGGGGTGGGGTGGGGGGAAGTGAAGGGGATATATGCCTGAACTGAATTGGAAAATGATGTATGAAATACACAAAGCATCAATAAAAAATAAATAATATAAATTTAAAAAAGAAATAAAAAAAGAAATTAAGAAAAAAACTCAATAAAAGTAGAAAAAAGAAAAATACAGAAGATAATGGAAAAATACAGAGGAAAGATGAACAGAAAATATAAGCCTAAGAACAAGTAACAAAATCCCAATAGTAAATAGTTCCCCATAAATAATTATTTTAAAAGCAGAGCAATAAAATACCACAATGAAATCAATCTATACTTGCTGAATGATTTTCTTTCTAAAAAATGAGAGACTGGAAAGACTCCTCAGGAGTTAATGAAATGCATCACTCTTGCAGGTCACACAAGCTGAAGTCCCAGCATACATATGTGGTGGCTCACAACCCAGCATAACTCAAGTTCCAGTGGATCTAAGACCCACTTCCAGAATCCATGGACATACATTCCTGCTTTCAAACAATTCATACAAATAAAATAAAGACAAATAATTTTTAAAGTAAGTTACAATGATATACTTATTCAATATGTTCATTTTCATTTTAGATTTAAAAAATAACATAGGAGTCATACTAAAATAAGCAGTTGCCTACATACATCTTAACAAATTACAAATAATATTAGTATAAAAAGAATAATTAGAAAATATAACAATTATAAACAAATGTGCAACTGACTGTAGTATGCCTAAAATATGAAGCAATTTTCTATAGAATAGCATTACAAATTAGACAGTAATATAATAATAAGAAACTTTTGTAAATGTAGAAAATAACCAATCAGAAAATTTCAGAATATCCATACAACGTACTAGACTATATGCTCTTCTCAACTATATATAGAATACACTTCAGGATAGATACAGGTAAAGACACAAAACATATCTCAAATTTAATAAATTGGACATAATTCCAAATGCATTTCCTTCATATATATTTTTTTTTCGTTTGCTTTGTTAGCCATTAGAAAAGAGTTGAAGAAACGGATTCTATTTAATTGTGAAATAATATATTAGAGTCAACCCAGAATATTAATGATTTTACTATTTTAAGAATTAGTCAGGGAAAAAAAATTGCAAAAACTTTTAATACCAGAGTATGAAAATAAGGTGACTCAAACATCATCTATAACCTTAACAGTGAAGAGTATTAATAAGCTGACCTGTGATATTAAATATTTGAAAAAAGAAACTCACAGAACCACAATTTCACTACTATCTAGGCACTGAATTCATTTCCTAACTTCAAATACTATGAAAATATAAGTACACTAAAGAAAGATGAAAATAGTTAATTCCCAATTATTTGAAAAGGTGAAAAAGTCCATACAGTACCAAAGTGCCACCCTAACTGCTTCTTTTATTTCGGTAAAAGTAAGTATCTGAGGATGAAATTTTTATAGTTTACCAAGTTCCTAGTTGTAAATGGTTCAAGAGTATTGTGCACTTATAGGCTTCTTTTGTGGTCTCATGACAGGTGCCATTTTTGGCCAAAGGAGTGGGAAAGAAAGAGAGAGCAGAGAGCATGAGAATAGAGATAGGGAAAGGAAAAGAGAGAGAGAAAGTAAATAATGTTCTAAGTGAGGAAACAAATTATGAGTGCAGCAGGCTTTCTAATTTACAGCAAGTGGCTTTGATGAGAAGTATCACAACCCTTTGTCTACTATAAATTTTCTCAGGATGGTCTCCTGTAATCTAATTACCTTGGGATAGAACTTAATTCTTAAAAATCCACCAAGTTTCAGTCATATTACACTGGAGGCCAAGAGTCTAACATATGTAGTTCAACCCATAACTAACCCCTAGCAAAGCAAATGAGGAAATGAAAATGAAAGCAAAACTAAAGTGAGGTAAATTAAATAGGAAATACAATATAAAACATATTGCCTAATGCAACAAATCAGTATAAGTAGGGAGTTTATAGAAAAACCCCCTCCCTTTAAAAGGGAAAATATATCAAATAATTTAGACCTGAATTTCATGTGACTAGATAAATGGGAAAATTATCCTAATATTAACAATAAGAAGTATCAAACACTATTGCACAATTGAAACAGACTAGAAAAGCTAAATTAATAATGTTTATAAGATTCTACCTAACCTAAGGTTAAACATACACAGAGTTAATATTATGCATATGTAGATACATACATAATCATCCAAATATACAACATAGCATATTAACATATAATTTAAGATATATATATATATATATATATTATATATATATATATGTATATATGTATATATACATATGATTGAACACTAACAAAAAAGGATACCATATGCCTATATCATTAAACCTTGAGGACACTATGCCAAATCAAAGAGTCTTCTGAAGAAAAATATTGTCTGATTCAACTTACAAGAGTTATTGAAAATAGCCTTGGAGTACTTACTCTTATGAATGAACAGATGTGGGACTAATGGTGTTAAAACTGTGAAACACAGCAAAACATGTATTCTTGTGATTTGAGTATCTGATCTTGTTTCATGGGAAGCTTAATTTTCTACTTCACTCCAATATAGTGAATGAATGTGAGTATATTTGAAAATTAACATACAAAGGGCTGAAGTTACATGCACATCTTCAGTATCTTCTTTGAAAACAATCAAGAATTGTTATGATAAAGGTTAGTTTATGTCTATAGTTCCCCAAAATTGATGCTGGAGAAAAGATTTTGAAATAAAATTTTCAGTGAGGCCTGGCACAAGGGCACAATTCTAACAGCCATCTGAGAGACCTGAGCTCAATTCCTAGCAACCATGTCAAGCATACAACCACCTGTTACTTCAATTCCAGAGGATCTAATGGTTACTCTTCCTTTTTCCCTTCTCCAGAATCTGCATTACCATCTATATACCTCACAACACACTTATTTAGCATATATAAACTTTTTATACATACTATGTTCTAAAGTTGCATGCACAATTTAGTGCACATAGAATAAGTTTTATTTGCACCTCCAAAGTTTGGAGTAGAATTCATGTTACATACTTTAAAAAAATAAATGGGAGATAAGGAAAATTCTGAGGTGACTCGTATGCTTATTACCATAATTGTAGTAATGTTTTCAGAAGTAATTGTGTGCCTGTGGAAACTCCTTAAATTGTATAAACTAAATATGCATAGATTTTTGTGCACTGTAACTCAAAGCTTTGAAGATAAATTTTATCACCATTACACAACGATTAGAAAATATTTCCATTTGAGTAGGAAATTATATGGTTTAATTTTTAAAAAGTATTGTATTTCTTATAACATTTGATTTTATATTTGAAATAAAATGGGTAATATTAAAACATAAATCTGTCAAAAATACACAAAGTGGTCCAGCATTTCAGATGCTTTGAACATTTTCCTCAAGCTAACTTTTCCCTCAAGCTAACAGTGACTGTACTTGGATGACTCTTGATTCTACTACTTCAATTTGGATTACACCAACTATTAATTATTCTCTTCTCATAGAGAAGCTATATATCTGAACCCACACCTTCTTAATTCCTATACGCATTAAATAATTGATTCATAATAGGACAAAAATTATTTACACTTTTTAGGACTAAAATTCAAGAGAATGGTGGTATCTAAAATATAAAAGTAGAAACAACTCAGCAGAGCTTGAAATAACTTTCTTCCAACAATGCGTTGTTCCACGGTTACTTTATCAAACATTTCAGCTCACTAAATGGGTACATATACTTTTATACTGAGCCAGGCTGCATGAGTTTAAGCAACTCTCTAACACACTCTGTCTTAGTCTATTTTTAGTGCTATTAGAAGAAGAACTGTTAGAAATTCAATTACCATACTTTCAAATGGCTGAGAATTCAATATTTTAGTGGCTTCAATAACTGGCAAGTATTTATGCATCTCAGGCAGTGACTTTTCTGTGTACAAATGCAGCAGAAAAAGAATTGTGCTCCATGCCAACAATTTTTATGGCCACTAATCCCATTATCATGTTTAAACATTTCTCAAAAAAAAACAAACTGCTTAAAACCAATAAATACTTCACTGTATTTTTAGAAGAACACTTTCAGATTAGAGAACCGAATCATGATATTAACCTTCTGTATTTAGCAGGCTTACAGAATATATAGGAAACTTCTTACCCAATAGCATTAATCAAAACACAGTCATTGCTATACTAATTATTTTATATAGTATAATAAAATTTTAATTTTGTATTTATTTCTGCTTTGGTTGTTAGTTTCCAAGCGTTCTTGATTTTTCTTATTGATTATTCTTTCACATATATATTATACATATTTATTAATATATTTAAAATATGGTCTCATCTCGAAATAGTCCTGTCTGTTCTGAGATTAACTCTATGCCAAAGCTGGCTATGAATTGATTAAAATCTGCTTAGAACAATCCCCTAGCCCTCTGAATTTTAGTATTACTGATGTGAGTGCTAATAACATTGATCAAGAAAATAAAATTTTAGTACTCCTTTAATTTTGATTTCTTCCCTTATTACCCTAGCAAGCATTTCAAGCACTATATTGAAGAAGAGTGGTGATAGTGGGCAGACTTGTTGGGTTCCTGCCTTTAAGGAGAATGCTTCTAAATTTTCTACATTTAGGATGAAGTTGGCTATGGGTTTGTTGTATATGGCTTTGATTATGTTGAGGAATGTTCCCTCCAGCAGGCTTTTCTGCGTCAGATGATAGAATTTTTCTTGTCTTTCAGTCCAATTATGTGTTTTATATTTATTGATTTACAAATGTTGCACCATCCCTGCATCTCTGGTATGAATCCATCTTGTTCCTCATAGATGGTTTTTTTGGATGTGGGTCTGTTTGTGGTTTGCAAACATTTTGTTGAATATTTTTGCATCTATGTTCATTAATGAGATGGGTCTGGAGTCTTCTTATTTGCTTGTATCTTTGCCTAGTTTTGGTATTAGGGTAATAATGGCTTCATAGGAGGAATTTGGGAGATTTCCATCTGTTTGTATCCTTCTGAACAATATGAGTAGTAATGGCTGCAAGACCTCTTTAAATATTTTATAGAATTCTGTCATGAAACCACCTGGGCCTAGGCTTTTATTTTATTGTTGTTGTTGTTGGGAGGTCTTTTATTATATTTGCAATTTCCTCAAATATTCTGGGTCTGTTTAAGCTGTCAATCTCTTCTTGGTTAAGCTTTGTTGGTTCCCAGAATTTGAGATTTTCATCCATTTGTCTTAGGTTTTCAAATTTAGTAGAGTATAGGTTTTTGAAGTATTTTCATATGATTGTCTGGATCTTTTCATTGCCTGTTGTGATGTTTCCCTTTCATCATGAATTCTATTGATTTGAAGTTGCTCTTTTTTATTTTTTTTTAAATTGTGCTAGAGGTCTATCTATTTTGTTTCTCTATCAGTGAATCAACTTTTGGATTCATTGACTCTTTGTACTGTTTTCTTTATTTCTATTTCATTGATTTCTGATCTGATTTTTGTTATCTCTTCCTGTCGGATTTGGGGTTCATTTCTATTGTTTGTCAAGTGTTTATAGCTGTAGTGTTAGATCCTTCGTTGTGTTTTTTTCTGTTTTTGTTTGTTTGTTTGGTTTTTTTAATGTAGGCACCCAGGGTTATAAACGTCCCTCTTAGGACTGCTTTTAAAGTATCTCATAAGTTTTATTGTGGTGTATTGTCATTTTCATTCAGTTCTAGGAATAGTTGTTCCTTTAATTCTTTCTGGACCCATTCATTAATCAGGAGTTTAGTCTCCATGTGTTCCTTTACATAGTAAGGATTATCCTGGTGTTGATATTGAGCTTTATTGCACTGTGATCTACCAGAATGCATAAAATAATTTCAATCATTTTGTATTTGTTGAAGTTTTCTTATGTCCCAGTATTTGGTAGATTTTGGAGAATGCTCATGGCGTGTTGAGTAGAAAGTATATCCTCTGGTTTGGGTGGAATATTCAGTAAATATCTATGAGGTCCATTTGGAGTTACACCTTGTTCAGTTCAGATGTATCTCTGTTTAGTCTTTGTCCATTTGATCTATGAAAAGGGCTCAGTGGGGGATGGAGAAATGGCTCAGTCATTAAGAGCACTGACTGTTCTTGCAGATGACCCAGATTTGTTTCCCAGAACCCACATGGAGGCTAAGAATCATCTTTATCTCCAGTTCCAGGTGAATCTGACACCCTCTTCTGAATTCTGCAGCATTGCACGACATCGGTGCACCAAACTACATGCAGACAGTACATTCATACACATAAAAATAATAAATAAAAAATTAAAAAGGGCTCGGTGAGGTATGGAAGTCTCCCACTATTAGCATGTTGGGATTAATCTGTGCATTAAGGTCTTACAGGATTGCGTATATAAAATTTGGTGCTCCTGAATTTAGTACACATATATTTATGAATGTGAAATATTCATAATTAAGTCTCTCTTTAATAATAATGTATTGGATTAGTTTTACTTTGAAGTCTATTTTGTCTCATATTAGAATGACAACTCCTGCTTGCTTTTTGGTACCATTTGCTTGGAATATCTTTTCCAATCCTTTCACTTTAAGTTGGGGCCTGCCCTTGAGGGTGATATCAGTTTCTTGCAGACAATATATAGATGGATTCTGTTTCTTAATCCATTTTCCCAGTCTATGTTCTTTGATTGGGGAGTTTAAACCATTAATATTTAGGATTATTATTCAGAGATATGTCTTTCTTCCATTCACCCTATTTACTATTTGCATTCTTGGTCTACTTTTGTATTTTCATAGTTATACTTTCATTAATTTCTCTCTATAGATGCTTGGGGATAGGCACTCCTTTCCTCTGTCTTTGAATTGCTTTGAGTATTTTCTGAAGGGTTGCTTTTTTGGAGAAGTATTATTTCATGTTGCTTATGCCATGAAAGATATTTCTTTCTCCTTCAACTATAATTGACATTATTGCTAGGTATAGTGATCTGAGGTGGCATCTATAGTCATTTAGTCCAGGTTATTCAGGCTTTCATAGTTTGCAATGAGAAGTCAGCTCTAATTCTGATGGGTTTTCCTTTATATGTAACTTGTTGTTTTCCTCTTGATACCAAAGACCTCTACAGCCAAAATTTTAAACTTCTGAAAAAGGGGATTGAAGAAGACATCAGAAGATGGAAAGACCTCCCATGCTCATGAATTGGAAAAAATTATATAGTAAAAATGTCCATTCTACCCAAATTAATATACAGATTCAATGCAATCCCAATTAAAATCCCCAAGAGTTTCCTCACAGACTTGGATGAAAAAAATCCTTAAATTCATAGGGAAAAACAAAAGACAACAAATAACCAAAACAACCCTGGGAAAAAAGAGCAATACATGGGGGAATCATTATATCAGACTTCAAAGTGTATTACAAGGCTATAGTTATAAAAAGAACCTGATACTGGCACAAAAACAGACCTGTAGACCAATGGAACAAAATTGAAGATCCAATCTTGAGCACATACAATTTCATCCACCTCATATTTGACAAAGGGTCCAAGAAGATGCAATGGACGAAAGACAGCATCTTCAGCAAACTGTGTTGGTAAAAGTGGATCACCACTTGTAGAAGAAGAAAATCCCCTTCCTCTTGTCCTGTGCAAAATTCAACTCCAAATGGATCCAAGACCTTAATGTGAAACCAAAACTCTGAACATGATAGAAGAAACTATTGACAGCAACTTACAAAACGTAGGCATAGGAAAAGACTTTCTAAATCGGACAGCAACTGTGCAGGAAATTAGGTCAACAATTGACAAGGGCGAAATCATTAAACTCAAAAGTTTCTATATAGAAAAAAAAAAAAAAACAAGCAGGGAAGTAAAGAGAAAACCCACAGAGTGAGAGGTAACCTTCACTGCTGATACATCTGACAGGGCATTAACTTCCAGAATATATAAAAATACTCAAAAAACAAAGAAGAAAACAAATGACTCACTTAAAAGATGGAGTAAAGAACTGAGCTGAGACTTCACAAGTGAGCCACTTTAAGATACCATCTTACTCCAATAATACTGCCTAGGATCAAGATAACAAATGATACCAAATGCTGGAGAGGTTGTGGGGAAAGGGAAACACTCATCCCCTGCTGGTGGGAAGACGCATTCTACCACAGAGATACATGCACATCCATGTTTATTGTGACTCTCTTCACAATAGCAAAGAGCTGGAACCAACACAAGTGCCCCTCAAATAACCAGTAGATAGAGAAAATGTGGTACATTTACACAATGGAATTCTATGCATCAGTAACAAAACATGACACCATGGACTTTGCATTAAATGTATGGAACTAGAAGATATTATGCAAAGTGGAGTAACACAGTCCTAGAAAAACAAACGATGAATGGTATCCTTCATTTATGGATGCTAGCACCAAGTATACTTTTTTTTTTTTCTTTTCTTTTTTTGGTCTTTTCAAGTCAGGGTCTCCCTGTAGCTCCAGCTGTACTGGAACTCACTCTGTAGACCAGAGTGGCTCAAGTAGCTATTGTAAGGAAAACTGGGTAACATTAATGTTATATTTCTCTTTATCTAAAAGCAACTGTGGTATTAGAATATGAATCCCTTAATGGGCTCTAGAATTAACCTGCCACTTATTTTCAGACTTCGTAATTTTGGTAGAAGTGTGGAGGGTATGTTTGCATATTTTAGAACAATATAAAATGAAAAGGGAAAATATTAAACCTGAAATATAATTTGGAAATAACATACAGTTTATTTTCAGATGACATGATTTTAATACATGTGTGACATATATAAATGCATTTGTTGAAACAATACGGATTTAAGGAAACAGCAACAGCAAAAGAAGTGGGACAGGGAACTGATTGAAGTAGTAGAGTTCTTCCCCTGAAAAAAATAATCCTCTGCTTTGAAAAACTTTAAAAAGACTTAGAAGGGGATACAGGATATGTTAGCAGACTGCATGAACTTGGGAAGGGAGAGGTGGGTGACATGGAAGGGGAAATAAGTTTGGATTGAACTCAGAAGTGATGTATGAAATGCACAAAACTTCAATAAAATATTAAAAAATATAAAAAGGAAAAAAGAAAATAAATTTTATATTTGACCAGAGAAATATAAATTATAATTAGATTTCAGTGCTTCCTGGATATGTTTCCTTGTTTAAATGAACTTTTCCAATAGGACATCTTTTTATTTGTTGAATAAGAAATGTTTCTAATAAGAGATGTTCTTTTACACGAGCTCAAACGGCTGCTGTCGTGATATGCGTCATATATGTTTTTTTTAATTTTTTATTTTATTTTATTTATTTATTATTTTTTATGTGTGAATGTATTGCCTGCATGGAGGTTTGTGCACCCGTGTCGTGCAATGCCTCAGAGGTCAGAAGAGGGCGTCAGATTCCCCTGGAACTGGAGTTCTCCTGGAATTGGAGTTACAGACGGTTCTCAGCCGCCATGTGGGTGCTGGGGATCGAACCCGGGTCTTCTGCAAGAACAGTCGGCGCTCTTAACCACTAGGCTATCTCTCCAGCCCGTCATATATGTTTTATGTGTGTGTTTATTGTAGAGCTGACATTTGAATCCAAATAGTCTAAGTTCAGGATTCCAATTCTTAACTGTTATAAAACTGCATTCATTATATGTTCAAATTATTAATTGTCCTCAGTACACATTATGAATATAGCAAGCGTTTGAGAGATTTTAGGACATATATTGATCAAAATCCATTTGGTCATAAATCATACAAATCCGATTCAAAGCAGTTTTAAGTATTATTGCTTAAACACACACTCACTAAATATTTTATTGATTTACATGAGTGAAAATATCATTGATAAAATGACCTAAGTAAGACCTATTATCTTCATTCTTTCATTCTACTTTTCTTTGAGTTGGCTTTACTATTGTGGAATATTGTGCCAGAGGCTTTGATCATGTATTTTGTTTACAATTAAAAAGCCAGATAATTTTTGCTCTACCTTTTTACTTTTGAGTTTTTTAAACATTGTGGAGTTTACTAGCTTGCTTTCAAGAGCATATAAAAGTGAATTAAGAAAACAACACTTTGTTTTTAGTGAAAATATCAACAATGCCATCATATAAGTAACCAAGCCTGACATTTGCAAAGAGCTTTGTGCCAGTGCAAGAAGACTTTAAGCGAGGTGAACATCCAGCACCACCAAGAGGATTGAATGTCTTACATACTGTTTCACAGCATTTTGCCTCAGGAGGGCAACCACATGTTCCAATGTGTACCTGTTGCTCTGAAATAAGGAATGTTCCAAATGCATGGCTGATCTTTACACCCATAGAGCTCTGGGGGAAGGTCATAGGGCAAAGGAAAGGAGGCTGTCTTCTCTTGGCTGTCAAAGAAGAATTTCTTCTTCACTTTGAAGGGAGGAACAGGACCCCAAACTTGTAGGAGCCAGCCATCAGGTGGGTGTCATTCTTCAATTCTCCCCAGGCAACCTTGGACAGATTTGCATTCATGAAAAGGAACCAAGCAAGTTTCAGTGCTTATTTTTAAGCCACATACTATATCTTGGGTCTTTGTAGAGAGTGGGAGCCAACAATTACATTGTGATCCCTATGTGGGAATGATCTGACAGATGACTTATATTGTAACCAACGCAGGATATTAGGGTTCTCCTCGCATGAGAACTATAATTGAAAGGGGAGTTATGATCTAAAGAAGCCACTCATAACACTGTTAGAAAACATTCACTTTCAGAATTATAAAGCACATTTAGATAATTTTTTCATGAAAATCCTTATTCCCAATGTTGTCCATGTATACTTGTTCTACTTTGCAAAAAGCTATAATATTCTCACATGTGTTTTATATATTTTCAAAATATTTGTTTTTCAATTGATATCCATATTGTTTCTTGACTAGTACACTTAAAATTTAGATATCTATCTCTATATCTAATTATCTATATCTTCTTGATATATGCTTGTTGAAAGGTATTTGAAAATACTATTCATCAAAATATGAACACATTTTTATTAATAAAATTTTCCTTTTTAAAATATGAGCTTTCATACTATTCATACAACAGTTCTTAATCAACTTTAGTCCACCTCCCCCATCTATGCCCACACAACCCCCCTATCTACTGCTGAACCCTATGCATTCTGCCGTATATGCTAAGTCTTATCCAGTCAAGCATTTATAGCTAGATGTCCTTTGGTGCATGTTCATCCACTGGAATCTAGTCAATCAATCTACAGATAATAAGGAAGGTTTACGCTCCCTCACCAAGTAGTAATCAGTCTCCAAAAGTCCCCTGGTTATGGCCAGGCTGCCTCTGACTTCCCTGGTTCCACTCTGTGCCCTGCTGTAATTGAGTGGCATGGGTCTTGTGCATGATGACACCATTACCAAAAGCTTACATGTTGAAGATTCCAGTGTCCTACAAACCTCAATTTCCCATATCCTATATCCTTGGACACCTCTGGATCTTACAATCTTTCTGCCAACACTTCTGCAATGGCCCCCGAACCTTGGTTGGGTAAGATTTAATACAGGAGTACTACCCAGAGACATGCAGTCTACAGTTTCTTATCCTGGAAAACTTAGGCAGTTATGGCCTTCTGTGTGCATCACACCCTGTTGTATAAGGAAGCTTCACTGATGAGAGTTGAGTGCTGTAGTTGTATGCTCTCTACCCCCAGTCCCTCTGTACTTCATGAGCCTTAAAACATTAAATAAACCATTCATATGATGTGGTTCATTTATTTCATTTTTCCACAAAACCTTATGCGCAGAATAATTGTGCACTATGATATTGTTTATATGTAAATAATATGTGGACCATGTTTTAAGTGTCAATTAAAGACCATGTATTCTTATATGATAATTTAATATAAAGTATATTAATTTGATTATTCTTGATTTATAGAAAAAACAGAGTGTCATCAGCATTTTACATAATAGAAAAATTTGTATCAACAACAGTTAGGAAAATGCATTCCAAGTAGGTACTCTCAAAAGGAAAATAATCCTTAAGTTGAATTTGTCAAACAGTAAATATTTCCTTTGCCTCATAGAGTCAGAAGCTTCAGTTCAGTTTCACTTGGATCTATATTTCTGGATTTATGAGATAGTACATCATAATGGAAAGGTGTGTGAAGAAATGATCTTACTTCCTGGCAAACAGGAATCAGAATCAGAAAGAAGATGACAGCAACAAGATATGTTTCCCAAGGGCATGTTCTCAAGTACTTACTACCTTCAGCTATATTTTATATTTAAATTTTTATCAGTTTCCCCTTAAAGATTTGACAAATTAATACATCAATGTATGTATCTATTGATTGGGATTAACTCACTTTGTAATCTAATCACTTCCTAAATGTCAATCAGGTTATTAAACAATCCTTCAGCATATGGAATCTGTATGTGAGTTAAGATACAATACATACCAATATGGCTCTGCCATCCTAAGGGTCATGCCCATTTAAAAAGTAATGGTTTAAGAATATTTTCTGGGTTTAGTCATATTTTCCAAGTATCATATTTATTTACTGATTGATTTTACATATCCACTACACATTTCTGTAATTATTTGTCTTACCTTCAAACTATTTTGTCCTGTACATGACTGAGGTCTGTTATGATTTGTATAGGAATTGTCAGCTATAAGCTCATGTACTAAAAATTGGTAATTAACAATTGGTGCTCTATTCAGAGATTTTGGAGACTTTACAGAGATAATCATAGCTGAAAGACATGTCATTTGAAGTGTTTCTTCATGGAGAGTTATAAAACCATGACTTCTTCCTGTCACATTTATGACCCTTTAATTCAAAGAAAAACATTTCTGCTCATGACAATCTTTCACTGTTTCTTTGAAGTAGAGCATGAAAATCTTGCAAGCATCTGTTCTTAATTATAAGACTCATACTATGCTAGAATGAAGAATATGAAATGGGCTATTTCTTGCCTGAGGTAATCAACTCGTTCATTAGTATCTAATTAGAGAAATACAAATGTCACATAATTTTGTAATTTTTCTTCAATCTCTGAGATGAGATTGGGTACAGGGTGTACATCTTTCGTTCTATCTTCAATAACACCTATGTAAATTATATAACATTTCCTTCATCCACAGTTATTTTAAATCAGACTTTCCTCTATCCCAATGCTTTCTAATCTACATTGTTACATACAGCAATCTAAAGTGGAGAGGGTTGAGTATTTTGCTATTTTTGTGTTTTTTCCCTTCTATTCTTTTTCTTCCTTAGGTAAAACTATGCAGATGGATTTAAAGTTGGGAAGATGAGAGACATATTTTAGATAGGTATGCGTGAGTATAAGAGAAGGGCAAGGAATGGGGTAGAGGAGGATAACAATGAGCAGAAATAGGAAGAGGGGAAAGCAGTCTCTAGTGTCTCTTAACTAGAGTTTACAGTCTTTTCCATTTGTTACTCTGATCATAGGTAAATAACTATGTAGGATGTGGTGGCACATGCATTAGTCACAGCACCCAGCAGGCAGACGCAGTTAAAATCTGTGTAATGGAAGACAGCGGGATCTATGTTGCTATGTCCATGTTAGCTGTGACTATAAGGAGACTTAGTATCAACCAAACCAAACAAATCAATACAAAACTTAAATACATATTAATGCTGCATTTATAATAAGAAAAGTGACTATATTGTACTGAGTAAAAAAAAACATAAATACTGATCAAGACGCTTGATTTTGTAATGCAGTTAAATAACAAAATCAATATATTTTGCTTAATTACACAGCTTATAAAGACTTTACTATTGAATTTGTCTCTAAATAGAGAATTATTCTTTCACAGTTCCTATGTCTATCAGTAGATTAAAAAAGGTAGTTATACCTGTTTTATAAGAAATTACCACTATAACAGTTGGCTCTAGTATACAGTTAGGGAATGACTTCAGTACCATCATGTTTTTCTTTTTCCTATAAAGGGGAGAGGTAGAAAGCTTTCTCAGCAACTGGAAGGTAAACTTCATTAGGGCCCATTATAAACAGTTAACCCAAATAGAATTCAGAGAGATGCTCAGTGTCTGTGACTCAGGCAGTCTGATGTTCCTCTATCTTGAATGTTCAGATGGGTCAGCCTCTCTGCTGGCATTTCCCAATCCATCCTGCACAGCCAAAAGTCATATGTTTTCAGGCATTTAGATTGGTGTTTTTACCTGTAGGAACATACAAATCTCCTCCCATTGTTAGTTTCAGGATCTCAAAATTGAAAATGTATCAGTAGGTTTGGAACACAGAGTTTTCCATTTGTATCCCAGAAGGGATACTACACAACCTCCCACCTCCCTCTTTTTGTTTTTAAAATTTTTATGTTTTGACCTATAGATGCCTAAGTTGTATTACACATACCCATAAACAGGAACCAAGGTGTAAATTTTCATTACATTTACCCAAACAGTTTATCATTGACTGTATGCTACTTATTTGGGAAGTTAACTTAAACTTAATTTCTTTAAATTGCCCTACAAGTCGGGGGCTGGAGAGATAGCCTAGCGGTTAAGAGCGCCGACCGCTCTTGCAGAGGACCCGGGTTCGATCCCCAGCACCCACATGGCGGCTGAGAACTGTCTGGAACTCCAGCTCCAGGGGAATCCAAGACCCACTTCTGACGTCCGCGGCATTGCACGACACGGGTGCACAGACTTGCATGCAGACAGTACATTCGTACACATACAGAAATAAATAAAAAATTAATAAAAAAATTAAAAAAAATAAATTGCCCTACAAGTAAAAGAAAGTGTTACACTTGCATGTGCGGTCTCAATATATCTTTCCCATGTTAATGTCAGGTCTTCGGCAGCAGGGCCTTATCGCCTCTCTTCTTGCAGGTATCCCAGTTTAGAGGCAAGCAGCCTTTAACTTTTGTGGGGCCTTGGATCCCCTGGCCAACATCTCCCTGGTAGAATAATCCATTACTTATGTCAGAGCTCCTGTATTGATATATTTTGCTTAAGTTCATAGTTTAAGGACTTTAGTATTATATTTGGTTCTGAACAGAGAATAATCCTTTTCACAGTTCTTATGTCTATTAGTCAATTAAAGAAGGCAGTTTTACCAGTTTTATAAGAGATTACCTCTATAATAGTTGTCTCCAATTTTTTACCCTTCATTATTTAACAGAAAATGTAATTCATGGATAACATATCATCATAAACATAATGTGTCTATACCAAAGAACCTTACCATAACTTTAGTGCTGTTTAAATACCTAAATATCTAATTGTTGGTATCTGCTCTTATAGGCGAAAGAGTTAGTTCCTGGACAAACTGTCAGCTTATGAAAGAAAACAAGCCAGAATTGACCAGAGACCAGGACAACAGCTCCAGAGAGAGTGGACTGTTTTGCTTCTATCCACCTGTGCCCCTTTTCTTAAGCTAGGAAACAATCTGCGGAGGGGGTTGTAGTAGAATGTAAGGGCTAAATTGGGGTGATGAGTGAAAACTCGAGCAATGTAGTCTGGCACTCATTTGATCAAGTTGGTTGAACAAACAACCTGTCACCCCCCACTGGATGGTGGGGCTGTAGGTGTTTGGGCACAACAGCCTGCAGATTGGCTTTACATGAAGGATGCTTGTACTCATGGATTATCACTTATAGCTAAAAATGGAAAAAAAACTGAGAGAAAGATGCAGGACAGTTATGGCAGAATGCATGATCTGGGTTGGGGTGGGGGTGGGGGGAAGGGAAAGGGAAATATGCCTGAACTGAATTGGAAAATGATGTATGAAATGCACAAAGCATCAATAAATAAAAAAGAAAGTGTTACAAGGTGATATTGTATAACTCAGAAAAATATAGACCATTTGTATACCTTAACCCCAAAGTTATTGTTGGAAGTTCAATACAAATTATAAATAAAACAATTAACATTTTATTTTCCCAATTAGTTCAAATGTATGACCATTTTCACCAAAATCTACAACCAAACTTAACTAATCTAAACATTTCGCTAAGCCTTAAAATAGCCTATAATATGTGGACAAAGCTTGGGCAGAGTTGAATACCTGCCAAACAAATTTTACCCAATATACACTTTGCTCTTTAAAGCTATATGACTCGACTATGACTTCAGAAAAATCAAGTCTGTTAACTTATATGGTTTATTTTGTATTTCTTCATAGATCTGTACTGAAATATCTCTCTATATAAATATGTTATTTTTAAGTACACCTTTTTAAACTGCAAACCTTACAGAGTAGATTTTAATGACTATCTTCCTCCAAGCTCTTGGCCTTCTACAGGCCTGGCATGAAAACCTGCTTTAAATACCTTTCAGTATCTATCTCCTTTTTTTGAGCACAAACATCCTTCTTGTAAAACCAATTTGCAAGCAGTTGTGCCCAAACTCATACAGCCCAAGGCTCCCACCATCCAGCTGGAAGGGCTTGTATGTACAATCAAGCCGATCAAATAAGTGTCCAGTCTATATTGCAGTAGCTTTACCATTCACCCCAGTCACAGCCCTTACATTCTACCATGCTCCCTCTTCCACAGATTGTTCCCTAGGCTTAGAAAATGGGCACAGGTGGACGAGAAGCAAAACAGTCTACTTTGTCTGGAGATGTCGTTTTGGACTCTGATCAGTTCTGGCTGTTTCCTATCATGGGCTGACAGTTTGTCCAGGAATAACCTTTCAATCCTACTAATGAAGCACAAGTGATTAGATATATAAGTATTTAAACAGTACTTATTATTATGGTAGGTTACTTTGGTATAGACACAGACGTTTGGATGGTATGTTAATCCTGTTTAGTTAAGCAAAATATATTAATAAAGGAAAGCTCTGATATCAGCAATGAATTATTCTGCCTAGGATATGTTGGATAGGGGATCCAAGCCCCCCCAAATTATAAAGGCCATTTGGCTATAAGTGGGATATATGCAAGGAGAAAGATGGTAAGTCCCTGTTGTCGAAGACCTGGTGTAAGCATGAAAAAATGTTTTGAGACGTCACTTGCTAATGTGCAATTGGCCTCTGAAATGCCAGAGAGCGTTACCAAAGGCCACTAAAGCAATATAGCAAAATATTGGTCTCCTTGAGACAAGCAAGAATCCTCCATCAGTATCAGTTACACCTCAACTGCCTGGAGATACTGTGCAACAGTGGCAGCCATGCGTCTATATATATCACAAATCTAATTGGCAATTAGCTCTCTCCTTGGAGGAATAATTCACAGAGGATGCCACAAGCTTATGTCCGCTAATAGTTAGGAGATGTTATAAGCCACAATAGGAACTTGTCACCCTTTATAGAGAAACCACAGTTTGTGGATTAGCATACCATCCAAACATCTGTGTCTATGCTCACAGCTTAGATTGCCATAATAATTAGTACTGCTTAAATTCCTGCACATCTAATTGCCTGTGCTTTGTTAGTAGGATTAAAAAGGTATCCCTGGATAAGCTGTAAACCCATCAAGGGGAACAACCTGAACAGACTAGAGTCCAAAGTGACATCTCCAGAGAAAATAGACTCTTTTGCTTATCACTCACTTGTGCCCCTTTTCCAAAGCCTAGGGAACAACTTGCAGAAGAGGAGGCATGGTAGAATATAAGGGCTGCAGAGAGATTGCAGTGAATCGTGAGACTACAGCAATATAGACTGGACTCCTATTTGATCAACATGCTTGTGAATACAAGCTTCTCCAACTGAACTATGGGAACCTTGGGTCATTCAAAATTTGGACATAGATACTTGCAAATTGGTTTTACATGAATGTTACTTACATTAATTGCTTATGCTTAATAATTTGGCTCACTTCAAAAAATGGACCAATTACCTAATTGTATAGCAAACTGAGTAACATCAATGTTATCTGAAAACAACTGTGCTATTAGATTGTAGAATCCCTTAAAAATAAACAAATAAAAGAAAAAGAAGAAAAAATAAACAAAATAAATATCAACTTTTCATGGTAAAAGTAGCAAAGTAGTAGCCTAGGATATCCTAATGAAGAATTCATTTATTTAGTGTATGAAGATAGAATGAGAATGACCAACCAAGAAAAAATTTCATGAAATAATTAAGAAAATTGTATTACCAAAAATTATGTGCACTAAAAGCGTTTTCTTTGTTTGAATAATAAAGAAAAGAGTTATCAAAGAGGCCCAGGTTATCACTTGCATACATAGTGCTACAGTGAATATTTTTCAGTAACAGGTGATATTTTATTAAGCATAAATTCTTAGTACTGCATTTTCTAGATCAAAGGCTAATATTGTCTGCTGCTTTTGTTTTTAGAACCATTATATAGTGGAAATAATGTGGTCATTAGATACAGAAAGACTCCTGGTTCAATTCATACACCATCTTTATATTATTGTGCTCCTGGACACCTTGTTAAACTGTTTAAGCTTCAGTTACTTTTATACATAAAGCAAACATTCTAACATGATGGGAAGAGAGATTAAATTTGAAGAATATTTTTCATTATGTACTCAGATGGAATACACCCTTTATAACAGTCTGTTGCTAATCTGTTGTTATAGCATATGACCATACACAATGCTACTTACTTTATTTGGCAAAGAATAAGTAATGAATATATAATATGACAAAATACATGTCTTATGGGAACTACCTTAAAAAGATGAAATACATTTATTTATATCTATAATTTAAGAGAAATAATAATTCCGTATAATTTTAATCCCAATTGTATTTTTTGATGTATTTGCTTGAAGGTCATTTTGAAATTTAATACAGAAAGACTTGAAGAACTAGATGTACAGAAAGATTGAGAGACACAGTAACACTGGTAGATACTCAGTAGACATTTGGATGATAATGGAGTCATAGAAAAGCCAGAGACCCAGAATTTTATAAAAAGATAAATTATGAAGTACAGGAGAAACATACACATTCAGAGACAACAGTGGTATATGGTGTGAAACAAAGAGGAGCATAGATTTAAAGACAGAGATTGAAAAGATATGAATATTGTATGAAATGCACAGAGCTTCAATAAAACATCGGTTTTAAATTAGAAAAGAAATGATATGAATAAGACAAACATGGTGATAATCAGTAGAAAAAAAGCACATAAAGCAAAATAGAGATAAAAGCAATAAATGAAATATGTAAGGTCAGCATCATCAGAAGAATGAGAGAGAACCATTTTTAAACAAAACTATTCAGAGAGAGAAGCACAAAGATAGACAATGATGGACAGACAAATTACAGACAAAATTAAAGATAGAAACAAGGAAGAGAAAGATACAAATAATGCATTGAATCTGACAAGAGTAAACAAAGTGGAATGCAGTTGCTGAGAAGAGAAATGACGGGCCATTAAAGAGTGGCAAAAGACACCAAGAAATTTACTCCTGCTTTTACTGCCACTTGATTATTTCTCTTTCACTGAGTAAACGTGCCATTTTAGATGCTCTTTCCTGTTCCCCAGTCTTGACATCCACTAATCTTAATTTTCTATTCCAGGGAATCAAAGTTCCCTTAACAAAGTAAGAATCTGATTTAATGGCAATATTTATCAGCATGGAGTCAGTGCTAGCTGTCATACTTCATATAGCAAAATTGCTTTATGAAATGGTCATCAGTGTGACAGAAAAGCCAGGAGTGATGTGACAGATTAATTGAAATTGTTGAAGAACATCACTTTCTCTAAAACCACTTGACTAAAATAATAATAATAATTAATAGAGAAGTAAATAAAACTAATTTATAGAGAGTAAAGAACTGTTAGAATATTCATTATAGGTGCTGTTCCTTCTAATTTAACAAAAGTCTCTGTGTCATATATGAAGACTTAATTCTATGGCAACCCTTCTTTTGCTTTGCATTTTTTAATTCTTAATGTAATTTTTGATTATTTGATACATATGTACAATGTATTCTCAACATATTCACTTCGGATTACTATATGATACCACTCTTCCACTCCAAAAGGCCCCTACTTCTCAACTATTCCCCTCCTACTTTCATGACTTATTTCTTGGTTCAGGTCTTCTGGAGATAGCCATAGCACTTGTGTGCTCATGTTTATTTTGGTCGTGTCATATCCAGAACATAGAGTTTGTAGATCTCTTCTCCCTGATCCAAATCTTACAATATTTCAATACCATTTTCCTTGATGTTCCCTATGTCTTGAAAGAGGTCGATATAGATGTCATTCTCAATGCTGAGCTGTAGCGTTTTGATGTTCTTCCTCTCTTGACCAGAGCCAGCAGATTCCAGGGACTGCAGATTCCCTGTATTGCTCCAGCTCTGGGAGAGAGAGGGGGAGGGAGAAGTTACTGGGAAACCCAGGGGGGGGGGGAGAACAGACTGGAGAATGAGCCAGGAGAAATTCCATGGGGAAATAACTCGGATTATTGGCAACAAGCAAAGGTTTATATACTAAAGCTACTGTGCTCCTGGCAGGGAAGTGGGGGCTGGAGGGTGTGAAAGAGGGCAAGGGAACCGGGCATGGTGGCGCACGCCTTTAATCCTAGCACTTGCGAGGAAGAGGCAGGTGGATCTTTGTGAGTTCGAGGCCAGCCTGGTATACAGAGTGAGTTCCAGGACAGCTGGGACTACAGGGAGACCCTGTCTCGAAAAGACCAAAAAAAAAAAAAAAAGAGGGCAAGGGAAGTGTGAGCCAATGTGGCTCCTACATGGATAACAGAACTCCCAGGTGCTTATATAGAAAATAGGAGGTGTGATGTCTGCCCAATACATCAAAAGTGAGCTCTCAAGATACAGGACTTTGTCCAGAGAACAAGGACTCCACCTATCTTGGCTCCTCAAAGAAGCTTAAGGGACAGTGAAATGCAAGACCTTGTTCAAGCCAAACAGAGCCGCAACCCTACAATGAACATTCAACAGTAACTTAGTTTTAGCACTTTGAGCATATATGAGTCTCTTCATGAACCATAACCCACTACAAAAAAGCTTCTTCAATCAAGTTTGAGATAAACACAAATCTGTAGGCATAGATATAAATAATGAGAAGGAAGTTTATTTAAATGTTCATTTAGCATACCATCAGTAGTCCTCACTCTTTTTTGGCATGTTACCTTTTACTGAACTGCCTGCACACTTGTATATTTTCCTCCTTCTACTAGACCTATATCCAAATTGACAGTTTAGTAATGTTGGTAAACATTGTGGATAAGAAAAGGTAAGAGATAAACACAAACACATGCATACTTAGCTATGCACTTTTTCACTACATTCCCTAAAGTCGCTTATTGAAGCAACTTACTATAAAGAAGACTTTGATGGTCCTCAGGCTTCTGTTAATTTTTTGCTTGTACTATTGTTATTGAGACATGTGTTCATAGGCACCATATCTCTATCTGTATGGTTGTAGTTTTGGCTAAACTATAAGCTCAAGAGGTTTGACATGATCATATTTTTCTCTATATTAAACCATGCTCTAAAGAGTGCTGTCGAAATTGCTGCAGAAATTAAACAATAACTTGGAAAATGAATACGACAATTTCTCTAAATAACCGAGTTTGTAGTTCCTTTGAACACCAGAAAACAAGTATAACTTTATTTTTATGGTCTTTTTTGAGACAGGGTCTCTCTTTAGTCCCAGCCAGCCTGGAGCTCGCTATGTAGACCAAGCTTGCCTTGAACTCACTATTCCTTTAGTTACTTGAATATGTGCACCTCTGCTTTCTACTCCTGCTCTGTCCACCTCTTGTCTCCAGTCCGCCTACCATATTGGAACTAATTCCCTAGAACCATAATATCAAATAAAATCTTCCTTCCCGTTCCCTTGGTAACAATGATTAATCACAACAACAAAAATGTTATACAGAAGCCAATGAAATATACAACGATGTTTGTTCATATATTAAAGTAAAACAAACTGTTATAGCTTTAAATCATTATTTTTCATTTTATTTTTATTTTATGTGTATGAGTGCTATGACTTCATGAATTTAATTTCCCTCTGTTATATGCCATTACCATGGAGGCCAGAAGAGGGGTCTAGGATCCCCTGAAACAGCAGTTACACATGTTCGATAGCTGCCATGTAGGTGGTGGAATTTCCCAGGTCTTCTGCAAGAGTAACCACTGCTCTTAACCACTCAGCCATCTCCCCAGTCTTTTAAATCTGTATAAACTTATAATTATCCTATTTTCTATATTCTATAAGCTGATATAAGTCAGACATGGTTATATGTCTGCCAAAAAATCCAATCCCAGTATAATTTTAATACAGCATACTAAGCATTTATAAATTATGCAAAAATATTTCTAAGCATTTACTATTATGTATAACATAAGATTTTAGAGGGTAGGAACTAATCCAGAATAAGGTGGAGAAGATAAATTTGAATACAACTGAGGATGGCGCCTAACATGAACAGTTATACTTCATGTACACCTACAGGCACATTTTTACATACATGAACACATACATGAAAGAAATCTTGAAATTTGGAAAACGTTGGGTGAAACTATAAAATATTTTCTAATCAAAATAAACCAGACACTTATAACTATTTAAATATCACATGTTTTCTGTCAAATGTGGAAAAATGGGATTTTTTTCTGAAAATAGATCAGTGACTAATGGAAACTTGTAAGAGTCACAAAGAAGAATTGAATATGGAAGAGTGGCCTCCTCAAATATCAATGGCAATTTTAGTTAAGACACGGATTCCAGTTTTTCTGAGAACCAAGACTCCATTATGAACTGTGTTAGAGATCATTCCTGGGACAATTCGGCCAAGTATCTGGCTGCATGATGTCCACATCTTGAAGGTTTTTCTGATGTGGAAAAAATATAGTAATCTAATTTCTTCAACAGAGGAAATTTCAAGAAATTGTAATGTTGTGTCTTTGGCATTGTTATTATTGATTGTTATAGAGATCTACAATAATAAAGAACATCAAGTCAGACAGAAAAAATGAAAATGTACAGTTTAGTCAGGCAAATAATACCAGAAATCTTGAACTTGTAAACTCATGCTGAGACAAAGATACAGTTTTGAAAACTTCTATGTCTTTTGTACCTTGCCTTGATTTGAATAATCTGAGTGGTTTTGGTATGTGAGTATTATTCATACTCATCCAATCTATGTTTTGACAATGGTTTTCTTACACAGTTTCAACTCCAAAACTTTCTTGCATTTTTCAAATAAAGATCAATAAATTATTGATGTTTTTGTTAAACAAGCTGAATTTTAATAATAAAAAGAACATAGATTAGGGTAAAGGAGAACTACATAAAACTAATACAGTCTATGCCAATTAATGTGATATCAAGAGTTCATCTGAATTTGATGAAAGCAGTTCATATATTATCTGTTTTCTAGTGCTTCCTATAACCAATACTTAATATTAATATAAAAACTGTATTACCCATTCGTGTGAAATAAATCAGTATATGTATATAATTACGTCACATTCAAATCATACGCATCAGTCTTAGATTTTAGTCTACTTCCAAATCTCCATCAAATTGAATAATTGTTTGTATTAGTGTCCTACCATAGGGGCCATCTTAGCATTTAAAACTGAACCAAATAGACTATTGATAAATTGAGAGTTGATAGCTATAACTGCCTGAGTATATTTATTTAGTAATATATACATCTGAGCTTGTTCTTCCTTAGAATCTCAAATGAAACACATATGAATTATATCTCTGAGCTATATTTAAAACTACAGTCTTAAAATTTTTGAAGAGTTTTTCTAGAGCAAATACATCACTGATGATTTTTCTATGTCACCTAAAATTTAATTATAAACATGACATTTTAATACTAGTGAAACTGGTTTTCTTGTAAGTGAGGAACAAAATCTATCAAGAGACAGATCAGAGCTACAGAAACATAAACATTTTTTCTGAATAAATGTTTTATAATTCTGCAATTTATAAAAAAATAAACTTCAAATCCTATTTTGGTTTTTTTATCAGTTTTTATTGATGTTTTATCTATTTCATACATCATTTTTCATTTCTGTTCAGGCATATCCCCCTACCCCTTCCCCCACCCCACCCAAAACAATCCCAGATCATGTCTCTATCATAACAATCCTATATCTTTCTCTCAGTCTTTATTTATGCTTAGTAATTCACATTTTCCTCCGTTAATTTCATATTACTCTAAAATATGGATACATAGTCTCCAACCATATACAGTAATTACAGAGTCTGAAAATAATTGGTGGGTGGATTCTAGAGCCCATTGAGGGATTCACATTAGGACAACATAGTTGCTTTCAGATAAACCAAAAATATAACCATACTGTCGTTCAGCTTGCCTTTCATCTGAGTGATTTGGTGTTAGCATCTACAAATGATGGAAACCATTCTCTGTTTGTCTTTCTGGGACTGTGTCACCTCACTCAGCATAATGGCTTCGAATTCCATCCATTTACCTGCAAAGTTCATAATGCCAACTTTCTTTACCACTGAATAGTACTCCATTGTGTAGATGTACCATATTTCTGACATCCACTCATCTGTTGTGGGCATGTGGGCATCTCTCTCTCTCTCTCTCTCTCTCTCTCTCTCTCTATATATATATATATATATATATATATATATATTT
>VZQC01000286.1:3136151-3165445 GCA_009823505.1 Rhizomys pruinosus
ATATTTGTGGTAGGATGAGTCTTTGGGGTATATAACCAGGAGTGGTATGATTGGGTCAGGTGGTAAGCTCATTTGGAGTCTTTTAAGGGTTCTCCACACTGCTTTCCATAGTGGTTGTACAAGTTTACATTCCCACCAGCAGTGGATGAGTGTTCCCCTCTCCCCTCAACCCCACCAGCATATGTTGTCTTTTGTTTTCTTGATCTTAGCTAGCTGTACTGGAGTGAGATGACATCTGAAAGTGGTTCTAATTTACATTTCATTAATTATTAATGGTGACGAACACTTTTTAAAATGTTTCTCAGCCATCTTTAATTCCTCACTGGTGAAGGCTCTGTTCAGCTCTTTACTCCATCTTTTGAGTAGGTCATTTGTCTTCTTTATTTTTTGAGTAGTTAATATATTCTTGACGTTAATGCTCTGTCAGATGTGTCACTGGTAAAGATTTCTTCCCACTCTGTGGGTTTTCCCTACGCCTCCCTGATTGTTTCTTTACTGTACAGAAGCTTTTGAGTTTTATGAGCTCCCCCTTGTCAACTGTTGACCTTACTTCCCATGTGGCTGCTGTCTGGTTTAAAAAGTATCCTCCTATACCTATGTCCTGTAATTTGTTGCCAACTTTTTCTTCTATCACCTTCAGGGTTTCAGGCTTCACATTGAGATCTTTGATCCACTTGGAGTTGATTTTTGTACAGGGTGAGAGGCAGGGGTTTAATTTTTTTTCTTCTACAAATGGTGATCCAGTTTTGCCAACACCATTTGCTGAAGATGGTATCCTTCCTCCATTGAGCTTTTTTGGCCCCTTTGTCAAACATGAGGTGGCTGAAGTTATATGAGATCAAGTTTGCATCTTCAATTTTGTTCCGTTGGTCAATGGTTCTGTTTTTTGCCAGTACCAGGCTGTCTTTATGACTATAGCCCTGTAATATAGCTTGACGTCTGGTAATGTAATCCCCCCAGTATTGCACTTTTTGCTCAGGGTTGCTTTAGCTATTCGGGTTTTTTTGTTTTTCCATATGAACTTTAAGGATTTTTTTTTTTTTTTAGTCTGTGAAAAAGCTCATAGGGATTTTGATTGGGATTGCATTGAATCTGTATATTAATTTGGGTGGAATGGACATTTTTACTATATTAATTTTTACAATCCATGAGAATGGGTGGTCTTTCCATCTTTTGATGTCATTTTCAATCTCCTTCTTCAGGGTTTTAAAATTTTTGTTGTAGAGGTCTTTGGTGTGTTCGGTTAGGTTTAGTCCTAAGTATTTTATTTTTTTGAGGTTATTGTGATTGGGAAGGTCTCCCTATATTCCTTCTCCAGTTGCTTATTGTTGGTGTAAAGGAAGGCTACTGATTTTTCTAGGATGATTTTGTATCCTGCCACTTTACTGAAACTTTTTATTGTTTCTAAGAGTTTTCTGGTAGAGTTTTTAGCAACCATTAGGTAAACTATCTTATCATCTGCAAAAAGGGATAATTTTACTTCCTCTTTTCCAATTAGTGCTCCTTTAATTTCACTTTCTTGCCTTGAAATGCCCTAGCGAGCATTTCAAGCACTATATTGAAGAGGAGTGGCAATAGTGGACAGCCTTGTCTTGTTCCTGCCTTTAAGGGGAATGCTTCCAAATTTTCTCCATTTAGGATGATGTTGGCTGTGGGTTTCTTATGTATGGCTTTGATTACATTGAGGAATGTTCCCTCCAGTCCAATTCCTTCTAAGAATTTAAGCATAAAGGGATTCTGGATTTTTTAGAAAGCTTTTCCTGCATCAATTGAGATGATCATGTGGTTTTTGTCTTTAAGTCCATTTATGTGTTTTATGATATTTATTTATTTATGTATGTTGAACCATCCCTGTATCTCTGGTATGAATACAACCTGGTCATGATGGATGATCTTTTTGATGTGGATCTGTATGCAACTTGCAAGTATTTTGTTGAGAATTTTTGCATCTGTGTTCATTAATGATATGGGTCTATAGTTTTCTTTCTTGTTTGTGTATTAGAGTGATGCTGGTTTCGTAGAAGGAATTTGGGATATTTCCTTCTCTCTGTACCCTTCTGAAAAGTTTTAGTAGTAATAGTTGTAAGACCTCTTTAAATGTTTTATCGATTCTGCTGTGAAGCCATTTGGGCCTGGGCTTTTTTTAGTTGGGAGGCTTTTTATTACATCTTCAATTTCCTCAAGTGTTATGGGTCTGTTTAAGTTGTCAATATCTTCTTGCTTAAGCTTTGGATAATTCCAGAATTTCAGATATTCATCCATTTCTCTTAGGTTTTCAAATTTAGTAGAGTATAGGTTTTTGAAGTATTCTCATATGATTGTTTGGATCTTCATCTGTTTTGATGTTTCAACTTTCATCGCAAATGCTATTGATTTGGAGTTGCTCTTTCTTTTGGTTAATTGGGCTAGAGGTCTGTCTATTTTGTTTATCTTTTCAAAGAACCAGCTTTTGGATTCATTGATTTTTTGTATTGTTTTCTCTGTTTCTAATTCGTTAATTTCTGCTCTGATTTTTATTTCTTCCTGTCTGTTGGGTTTAGGATTCATTTGTTTTTGTCTTTCAAGTGATTTTAGCTGCAGTGTTAGATCCTTTACTTGTTCTCTTTCTGTTTTTTTTTTTTTATTATTTCTGTATGTGTATGAATGTACTGCCTGTATGCAAGTTTGTGCACCCGTGTCGTGCAATGCTGCGGAGGTCAGAAGAGGGTCTCAGATTCCCCTGGAGCTGGAGTTTTCCTGGAACTGGAGTTTCAGACGGTTCTCGGCCGCCATGTGGGAGCTGGGGATGGAACCCGGGTCCTCTGCAAGAGTAGTCGGTGCTCTTAACCGCTAGGCCATCTCTCCAGCCCTTTTTTTTTTTTTTTAATTTGGGCACTTATGTCTATATATTTCCCTTTTAGGACTAACTTTAATGTATCCCACAGGTTTTGTTGTGTTGTATTGCCATTTTCATTTAGTTCCAGGAATGCTTTTATTTCAATCTTTATTTATTCTCAGACCCACTCATTGTTCAGTATTGTGTTGTTTAGTCTCCATGTGTTCTTATAATTAGTAGGGCTTACCCTGGTGTTAATATTGAGCTTTATTGCACTGTGGTATGATAGAATCCATGGAATAATTTCAATCCTTTTATATTTGTTGAGGTTTCTTTTGTGTCCCAGTATGTGGTCAATTTTGTAGAATGTTACATGGGTGCTGAGTAGAAAGTATATTCTCTGGTGTTTGGATGGAATATTCTGTAGTTATCTGTGAGGTCCATTTGGTGTATTGTGTTGTTCAGTTCTGATGTCTCTCTGTTTATTTTTGTCCTGTTGACCTATCCAGGTGGCTCAGTGGGGTATTGAAGTCCCCCTATTAGCATGCTGGGATTAATCTGTGTCTTGAGGTCCTGAAGGATTGTGTTCATAAAGTTCAGTGCACCAGAGTTTGGTGCATAAATGTATAAAATTATGAGATCTTCTTGCTTAATTGTTCCATTGATAAGGGTATAATGGCCCTCTCTGTCTTTTCTGATTAATTTTACTCTGAGGTCTATTTTGTCTGATTAGAATAGCCACTCCTGCTTGCTTTTTGGTACCACTTGCTTGGAATAATTTTCCCCATCCTTTCACTCTAAGGTGCTGTCTGTCCTTGGAGGTGAGATGGGTTTCTTGGAGGCAGCATATAGATGGATTCTGTTTCCTAATCCACTCTCCCAGTCTATGTCTTTTGACTGGGGAGTTTAGACCATTAATATTTAAGATTATTATTGAGAGATGTGTGTTGTTTCCTTTCAACTTATGTTTTGTTTGCATTCTTGGTCTAGGTATTTATTTACTCTCTTACGCTTTCAGTAATTTTTCTCTTGGGTTGCTTAAGGACAATTGCTCCTTTCCTCTGTTCTTTGAATTGCTTCAAGTATTTTCTGAAATGTTGGATTTTTTTGACACGTGTTCTTTCAACTTGTTTACGTCCTGAAAGATGTTTCTTTCTCATACAAATATGATTGACATTTTTGCTGGGTATAATAATCTGGGTTTGCATCTAAAGTCATTTAGTACTGGGATTACTTTGGTCAATGTTCTTCTGGCTGTCATGGTTTGCACTGAGAAGTCAGGTGTGATTCTGATGGGCTTCCCCTTCTGTGTAACTTGTTGTTTTTCTCTTGTGGCTTTCAGTATTTTGTCTTTGTTTTGAGCATGTAGTGTTTTAACTATGATATGATGTGAGGAATTTCTTTTCTGGTCTTGTCTATTTGGTGTTCTATGTGCTTCTTGTATTTCTATTGGTTTGTCTTTTTTCAGTTTGGGGGAGTTTTCTTCTATTATACTGTTGAAGATATGATCAATACTGTTCTCTTGGGATTCTTTTCCTTCCTCTATCCCTATGATGTGGAGGTTTGGACTTTTCATGGTCTCCCACATTGCCTGGTTGTTCCACTCTTGTGTTTTTTTTAAGTTTTCATAATCTTTACTTGAGGTTTCTAGCTGTGCTGTGTTATCCTGTAGGTCTGATATTCTTTTTTTCTGCTTCTTCCATTCTGCTTCTAAGTCTTTTTCCCATCCTTTCCTACTGATTGAATGAATGTTCAAAAAATGTTTTTTGTTCCATTCTGCGATTTCTTCAGTATTTCCACTTCCTTTTGGAGCTTTTCATTCCTTTCTTTTAGCTACTTGCTTTGCTGGTCAGTTTCTTTTTGCCTTTCAGTCTGAGATCTTTTCAATGTTTCCAATTCCTTCCAGAGTTTGTCATTCTCTCCTTCTAGTTCTTTACTGAGATTGTATTTCTCTTCCTCTAGCTCTTTTTGGAGTTTGTATTTCTCTTCTTCTAGTTCTTTTCTGAGTTTATCAATCTTCTTTTAGTTCTTTCCGGAGTTTATTATTCTCTCCTTCTAGTTACTTCATGAGTTTCTCGTTCTCTCCCTTTAGTTCTCTGATTTGTTCTTTATAGTCTTTGAATATGTCTCCAATTGTTATTCTAAGGTTGGTATCTTGGTTCCCTTCCATAGAGATCTCGTGGTTGGGACCCTCCACAGGAATGGCTGGGTTCAGTGGGGATTTCTTTTGAGCTTTTCCCATGTTGTTGTTTTTCCATTGTGTTTTTGGCATGTGTATTTTTGTTGTTGTTGTTGTTTAACCCCCTTTGTTTATTTGTTTGCCTTCTGTTGCTAATCTCAAATGTTGCTATGGGGGATTGGTTGGTCACTCAGTTTGCTTCCTATTGGTTACTTCCTCAGTTTTGGCTATGCAGCTTCCACTCACTGACACTGCTCTTTCCTCCCAACAGCTTTAAACTGCAGCACCAGCAGTTTACACTTTCGACCTCAGTATCAATAGCTTAAGCAGGCTGTGTATGTTCGGGTGAATCCTTTGGCTCTTGCACCAGTCCCCACCTGGGTGGTTGGGCAGTTCCTCTCTATGGTCCTAATGGTGGATGGTGCTTGCAGAGGTGGGCTACCAGGAAGCCGCCTGCACAACACATACGAGCTTTAGCGGTTGGGCACAGGTAGTGTGTGCTGCTGGCTGTTTTCTAATTCTGTAATTTGTACAAAATAAACTTCAAATCCTATTTTTGTAGCAGTGGACATTTATAAGAGCAATGGTACCTGACATTGTAGTTACTTTTAAGGCATTTCGAGACATATGGGATCATTAAGTATCATTTTTTTCTCTGTTTTCCATGGCTCCTTGAGTTAGTCATTAATTCCATAGCAAGGAATATGAACAGTGGAATTATTGACTAATTGTAGTTACAATATTTTCTCCCCTGTTTAACATGTATCTATAAAACTAATATCAAGAATTTTATTCCTACAGCTTTACTGAATTATCTTTTACTTAAACTATTTTATATACATATTTCATTAGAGAAATTGGTACATGCACAAATTACGTAGATTCAATTGCTTCTTCAGTATGTTGAGAATAAGGAAATATTTGTCAATGATACTAATACAACAATAATTTAAAACTGAAATTTGAGCATACTTGGAAAGTAGATAAATTATTAAACTAAATTTCAAATATTCATTTATGATCATTAAGTAGTTTAATTTTTATTTCCTAATCATAAATGCTTATTTTATAGTTATAAAATTAGGACAATACAGATGTATAATGCTGTCATATCAATGGTGAAAAGACTATTTCGTTTGATGTAAAAAAAAGTGATTTTGCCACGCATGGTGGCACATGACTTTAATCCTAGTGCTTGGGAGGCAGATGCAGGCAGATCTCTGTGAGTTCAAGGCCAGCCTGGTCTACATAGAGAGTTCCAGTACATCTGTGACTACAGGGAGACCCTGTCTCAAAACGACCAAAAAAAATGATTTTCAGTACTGGTGTTCCATATATCATTTCATGACACAGTATAGAGTTTTATTTATTTATTTTTTTTTATTTTCTTTTTATTTTATGTGTATGAGTGTATTGTCTGCATGTATGTAAGTGTACCCATGTTGTGCCATGCTCACAAGAGCTATGTAAAGTAGCACATTCCCAGGAAAACAAATGACCAATGGTATCCCTCATTGTGGATGCTAGGACCAAATTCCTAGTTGAAAGGCAAGCTGAACAAAGATACATGTTTTTATATAATATATATATATCTATATATATATATAATATATATATATATTTTTTTTTTTTTTACCAAATCTATACCCATGTCCCCCACCTTATTCCTCCACCTCACCAGAGCTCATGCATACTGCCAAACATGCTTTTCATCTCTTTCTCAGTCTTTCTCAATATTCTACATGTGGAAGTTGACTATTCTGAGCAGAAGATCACTGTTTCAGTCAGTTCTTTGATGCAGACTTTCTGTTGTTGCTGTTGTTGTTCTTGTTGTTTCCAAAATGCATCACTCTCAACTGCTTTTTACAAAAGCTCAAGGGGCCTTGCACAGGAAATACAGCTAGGTAATTGGAAATAACATCCACAGATGAGGGATACCATTCATCGTTTGTTTTTCTGGGACTATGTAACTTCACTCACCATGATGTCCTCTAGCTCCAGCCATTTTCCTGCAAAGCTCATGATGCTGTCTTTCTTTACTGCTGCATAGAACTCCATTGTGTAGATGTACAACATTTTCTCTATCCACTCATCAGCTGAGGGGTATTTGGATTGGATCCAGCTCCTTGCTATTGTAAAGAGAGCTGAAATAGGGCTGGGGAGATGGCCTAGCCGTTAAGAGAACAGTCTGAAACTCCAATTCCAGGAGAATTCCAGTTCCAGGGGAATCCAACACCCTCTTCTGACCTCCGTGGCATTGCACGACACGGGTGCACAAACTTGCATGCAGATAGTACATTCATACACATACAGAAATAAATAAAATTAATAAAAAAATAAAAAGAGAGCTGAAATAAACATCGCCATGCATGAAACTCTGCAGTGGGGTGAGTCTTGAGGGTACATGCCTAGGAGTGGTATGGCTGGGTCGGGTGGAAAGTTCATTCCAAGTCTTCAAAGGGTTCTCCACACTGCTTTCCATAGTGGCTGCAGGATTTTACATTCCCACCAGCAGTGGATGAGCATTCCCCTTTCCCCATAACCTCTCCAGCACTTGGTATCATTTGTTTTCTTGATCCTAGCCAGTGTTATTGGAGTAAGATGATATCTTAAAGTGGTTTTGATTTGCATTTGCTTAATGATTAGTGATGTTGAATACTTCTTAAGGTGTTTCTCAGCCATCTCTAATTCCTCACTTCTGAAGTCTGTTCAGCTCTTTGCTCCAGATATTAAGTGGGTAATTTGTTTTCTTTTTCTTTGTTTTTTGAGTAGTTTATATATTCTGGAAATCAATGCTTTGTCAGATGTTTCTGCAGTGAAGGTTTCCTCCCACTCTGTGGGATTTCTCTTCACTTCCTTGATTGTTTCTTTTGATTTACAGAAGGTTTTGAGTTTAATGAGGTCCCATTTGTCAATTGTCAACCTTAATTCTTGCACAGCTGCTCTCTGATGTAGGAAGTCTTTTCCTACACCTATGTCTTGTAGTCTGCTGCCAAGTTTTTCTTCTATCACCTTCAAAGTTTGGGGTTTCACGTTGAGGTCTTTGATCCATCTGGAGTTGACTTTTGTACAGAGTGACAGGTAGGGGTTTAATTTCATTCTTGTACAAGTGGTGATCCAGTTTTGCCAACAGCACTTGCTGAAGATGCTGTCATTTCTCCATTGTGTCTTCTTGGCCCCTTGTTAAATATGAGATGGCTGAAATTGTAAGTGCTCAGATTTGGATCTTCAGTTTTGTTCCATTGGTCAACAAGTCTGTTTTTGTGCCAGTACCAGGCTGTTTTTATGACTATAGCCCTGTAGTATAGTTTGAAGTCTGGTATAGAGATACCCCCTGTGTAGCTCTTTTCGCTCAGGGTTGTTTTGGCTATTCAGGGTCTTTTGTTTTTCCAAATGAAATTAAAGACTTTTTCTCCAAGCCTGTGAAGAAACTCTTGGGGATTTTGATTGGGATTGTGTTAAATCTATACAAGAGTTTCGATAGAATGGACATTTTTACAATGTTAATTTTCCCAATCCATGAGCATGGGAGGTTTTTCCATCTTCTGATGTCTTCTTCAATTTCTTTCTTTAAAGGTTTAGAATATTTGTTATAGAGATCTTTGGAGTCTTTGGTTAGGTTTGTTCCTAGGTAGGTATTTTATTGTTTTTGAGGCTATTGTGAGTGCGAAGTTCTCTTTGAATTCTTTCTCCAGTTGCTTGTACTTGGTGTAAAAAAAGGCCATTGACTTTTTTAGGTTAATTTTGTATCCTGCCACTTTGCTGAAATTGTTAATTGATTCTAGGAGTTTTCTGGTGGAGTTTTTAGCATCCCTTAAGTAAACAATTATATCATCAGCAATATGGACAGCTTGACTTCCTCTTTTCCAATTAGTACTCCTTTAATTTCCTTTTCTTGCCTTATTGCTCTAGCAAGTGTTTCAAGCACTATATTGAAGAAGAGTGGTGACAGGGGGCAGCCTGTAAAGGGAATATTTCTGTCATTTCCCCATTTAGGATGATATTGTTAGTGGGTTTCCTGTATATGGCTTTGATTATATTGAGGAATGATCACTCCAATCCAATTCCTTCTAGGACTTTAAGCATGAAGGGATGCTGGATTTTGTCAAAGGCTTTTTCCGCATCAATTGAGATGATGGTGTGGATTTTGTCTTTCATTCCATTTATGTGTTTGATGATGTTTATTGATTTTCATGTGTAGAACCATCCCTGCATCTCTGGTATGAATCCAACTTGGTCAGGCTGGAAGATCTTCTTGATATGGGTCTGTATGCGATTTACCAGTATCCTGTTTAGAATTTTGACATCTGTGTTCAGTAGGGAGATGGGTCTATAATTCTCCTTTTTAGTTGTATGTTTGCCTGGTTTTGGTAATAGAGTGGTGCTGGCTTCATAGAAGGAATTTGGGTGAATTCCCTCTAATTGTATCCTTCTAAACAGTTTCAGTAATAATGGTTATAAGTCTTTTTGAAATGTTTTATAGAATTCTGCTGTGAAACAGTACGGGCCTGGGCTTTATTTAGTGGGGAGTTTTCTCATTACATCTTCAATTTCTTCATGTATTATGGGTCTGTTTAAGCTGTGGATCTCTTCTTGGTTGAGCTTTTGGGATTCCCAGGGTTTCAGATATTCATCCATTTCTTCTAGGTTTTCAAACTTGGTAGAGTATAGCTTTTTGAAGTATTCCCGTATGATTCTCTGGATCTTTTCCTTGTCTGTTGTGATATTTCCCTTTTCATATGGATTGTATTGATTTGGAGTTGTTCCTTTTTTATTGTGGTTAACTGGGCTAGAGTTCTGTCTATCTTGTTTATTATTTCAAAGAACCAACTTTTGGATTCATTGATTTTTTGTATTGTTTTCTTTGTTTCTATTTCATTGATTTCTGCTCTGTTATTTCATCATTTCACTTGCATTTATGGTTCATCTGTTGCTGCCTCCAAGTGCTTTTATCTGCAGTGTTAGATCATTCACTTGTGATCTTTCTGTTTTTCTAATGAAGTCACCCAGGACCATAAACTTCCCTCTTAGGACTGCTTTTATGGTATCCCATAGGTTTTGTTGTGTTGTACTGTCATTGTCATTCAGTTCCAGGAATGCTTTTATTTCTGTCTTTATCTCTTCCTTGACCCATTCATTATTCAAGTGTGTGTTGTTTAGTCTCCATGTGTTCTTGTAGGCAGTAGGGCTTATCCTGGTGTTGATGTTGAGCTTATTGCACTGTGGTCTGATAGAATGCATGAAATTATTTCAATCTTTTTGTATATGTAGAGGTTTCTTCTGTGTCCCAATATGTGTTCGATTTTGGAGAATGTTCCGTGGGGTACTGAGTAGAAAGTATATTCTCTGGTATTAGGGTGAAATATTCGGTAGAGGTCTATGAGGTCCAATTGTTGTATCATATCGTTCAGTTCAGATGTCTCTCTGTTTATTTTTTGTCCTGTTGAGCTATCCAAAGGACTCAGTGGGGTATTGAAATCTCCTACTATGAGTGTACTGGGGTTAGTGTGTGACTTGTGGTCCTGGAGAATTGTCTTTATAAATTTTGGTTCACCAGAGTTTGGGTCATATATATTCATAATTGTGAAATCTTCTTGGTGAATTGTTCTTTTGATAAAAATGTAATGGCCTTCTTTGTCTCTTTTGATTTCTTTTACTTTGAAGTCTATTTTGTCTGAAATTAAAATAGCAAAACCTGCTTCCTTTTTGGTACCATTTGCTTGTAATTTTTTTTAATTTATTTTTATTGATGCTTTGTGTATTTCATACATCATTTTCCAATTCAGTTCAGGCATATATCCCTTCCCTTCCCCCCCACCCCACCCTTACCCATCGCAGATCATGCATTCTGCCGTAAGTTTTCTGCATCTTTCTCTGCTTTCTTGTTTTGTTTTGTTTTCATTTTTTTTAACAATAGGTGATAATTTGTGAGTACAAGCATCCTTCATGTAAAACCAATCTGCAAGCAGTTGTGCCCAAACCCACACAGCTCATGGGTCCCACCATCCTGAAAGGGGGGGGCTTGTATGTTCAATCAAGCTGATCAAATGAGTGTCCAGTCTATATTGCTGTAGTTTCACCATTAATGCTTGTAATATTTTTTTCCATCCTTTCATTTTGAGGTTGTGCCTGTCCTTGAAGGTAAGATGTGTTTCTTGTAGACAGCATATAAATGGATTCTGTTTCCTAATCCAATCACCTAGTCTACGTCTTTTGATTGGGGAATTTAGTCCATTAATATTTATCGTTATGACTGATAGGTTTCTGTTGCTTCCTTTTGCCTTATTATCCATTTGCAGTTTGGGTTTAGGTTTCTACTGCTGCAGTTATGCTTTTATTGATTTCTCTTTCTGGGTTCCTGGGGATGGTTGATCCTTTCTTCTGTCCTTTGAATTGCATCAAGTATTCTCTGAAGGGTTGGTTTTCCAGACATGTATTCTTTCAACTTGTTTGTTTCATGGAAGGTTTTTCTCTCCCCTTTAACTATAATTGACATTTTTTCTGGGTATAGTAACCTGGGTTGGCATCTATTGTCCTTTAACACTGGGAATGCTTTGCTCCAGGTTCTTCTTGTTTTCATAGTTTGCATGAGAAGTCAGCTGTAATTCTGATAGGTTTCCCCTTATAGGTCACTTGTTTTTCTCTTGTGGCTTTAAGGATTTTGTCTTTGTTTGGGGTGTCTAGCATTTTAACATTGATGTGGTGTGGAGAATTTCTTTTCTGATCTTGTCTGTTTGGTGTTCTATGTGCTTCTTGTATTTGTATTGGTTTGTCTTCTTTTACTTTTTGGAAGTTTTCATCTATTATTCTGTTGAAGATCTGATGAATACCATTCTCTTGGGATTTTTCTCCTTCTTCTAGTCCTATGATATGGAGGTTTGATCTTTTCATAGTGTCCCACAGTTCCTGGTTGTTCCACTTTTGTGTATTTTTAAATTTTTCATACTATTTCCTTGAGGTTTTTAGATTTTCTGTGTTATTTTCCAGGTCTGATATTTTTTGTTCTGCTTCCTCCATTCAGCTTCTGAGGCTTTTTTCCTTTCCTTTCCAACATTCAAAATGAATGTTTGATTTCCTTTTTCATTTCCTCTTCTGATTTCTTTAGTATTTCTACTTACTTTTGGAGCTTCTCAATCTCTTCCTGTAGCTCTTTGCTTTGCTGATTGGTTTCCTTATCTTTTTCACCATGGGATCTTTTTAGTGTTTCTACTTCCTTCTGATTGGTTTCCTTATCTTTTTCACCATGGGATCTTTTTAGTGTTTCTACTTCCTTCTGGAATGTGTCATTCTCTCTGTCTAGGTCCTTCTTGAGTCCTTCATTCTTTTTTCTTAGTTCTTTGATTTGCTCTTTATAATCTTGTAGTTCTTTAAACATGTTCCCAATTGTGTTTCTGATATCTGTGTTCTGGGCCATCCCTAGAGGGATCCCACTGTAGGAGTCTTCCATTGGGTTGGTAGAGCTTGGTGTGGGATTATCCTGCCCCTTTCCCGTGTTGTCTCTTCGTCTTCCTGGCATATGGGCTTCTCCTTGCCTGTATTCCAATGTGAGTCCTAAATGCCTCTTCACTGTGTTGAAGGCTTGCTTTGCTTGCCTCCTTCAGATGCCTTCATAATCCTAGTTGGCAGGGGCGGGGTGCTCTTTAGCCCATACCCCTTTACCTGCACTTCATCTGGTCTCAGGAGATCTCCTATATTTATTTTTATGTGAAGGCAACTATGCTGTTATAATTTGAATTCCTTAATAGGCTCTAGCATTAACTGCCCACTTATTTTCAGACTTTTTAACTTTGGTATATGGAGAGAGGGTATGTATTCATATAATAGAGTAATATTAAATTAAAGGGAAAGTGTGAACTCCTAAATATATTTTAGAATTTGCATTCAGTTTATTTTCAAAATTAATAATTTTGGTATGTATGTGATGTATATATAGGCATAGTTTGGAGCAATACAAATGGGAGGGAACAACCGCAAAATGACTGGATCAGAGAACTGACTGAAACAGTTAACTTCTGCCCAAACAATAAACCTCTGCAGAGAAAAACTTTTAAAAGACTGGGAAAAAGATGCAAGACATTTATGGCAGAATTCATGAACTGGGGGTGGGCGGGGGGCATAGAAAAGGGAGTGTGTCTAAATTGGACTGAGTAATGATGTATGAAAGACACAAAACACCAACGAAATATTTTGTTTTAATAAAAGAAATATTCTTCAAACAAAATATATCTAATGTATAAGTGTATATAGAATTTAGTGAGAATTTCCAAAACTCAATGTAAAAAAGTCAATTACAGTTAGACAATCAGAAGAATCACTCTTATTTTCATAGTCCAGCTAACCTGGTGAACTCAGTGCAGTAACAGAAAAAAGAAATACTGTCCCTTTTCACAGATGTGAGTTTCAATTTCTGAAGGTTGCCCTCTGTCCTCCACATGTAAATCATGGTACATTTGTGACCATACCCATAGACATATGTATACACATAAACAGACAAATATTTTTTTTCTCAATATAGACTTTTATTGAATTTTTTGCATTTCATAGACTACATATTAATCACATTTAAACCCAACCTCTCCTGAGTACAACTGGCTTATAGATCCTGAACTGGGTTACATGCAGCATTCTGTCATATATGTCAAGGCCTGTAGAGTCACGTTTTTGTACCAAGATAGTCCTTGGTGTGAGTTCATCCACCACAGATTAGTCGGCTTTACAATCACTCCTTTTTTTTTTCTTTTTTGGATGGGACAACCATTTAAAAAGAGGGTATTTCTACAGTTTGAAGAAAATGTGACCAACATATAGGTCAAACTAGGAGGTCTGCAGAGCTAAGACTCCCAGAACCCCCCTTGGTATACCTTGGTGTGTACCTTGGGCAAAATCAGGACCTCAATCATTTGTCATGCACTGCTAGGAAACACATGTCCTTCAAGTAGTTATTAGACAGTAATTTCAACTTTCTGCCCATGAAAACTTTCCGTATCAATTTTCTAAAACGGCTGTAATCATTTGACAGTTAGTGTCATTGGTATGTTACAAATTATGTGAATGTGTATGTAACTGTGTATGGGTATGTGTACCAGAGTTCAGGGGTCAGAGGTGTCCAATCTTCTTGGAGCTGGAGTTGCAGGTGGTTGGGAGTTACCCAATGTTTGTGTTCGGAAAAAACTTGGGTCTTCTGCAAGAGCAGAACACATGTTTAACTGCTGAGCCATCTTTTCAACCCAATTGTCATTTACAGGCATAAAATAACACTAATTTAAGTGCCCTTATTTGATAGCAAGCCACGATAATTGACATCCACAGTCTGCACTTCCTTGTGGAGATTCTAGGGGAGAAACAGCTTTGTGGTCATTTGAGTAATTCATAAAATCTAATTCTTTATATGGCTAAAATTACAGCCTCCACTGTTGTGCTTCCAATAACCTAAGGTCCAGTCCCGGCTCAGAGGCTTCTATTACTTGGCTCTTGTACTCCTTTCTCTTGGCAGGTTGAATCCTTCAGATCCTTCCTTCTTCTTCTATCTCCTCTCTCAATCCCAACTTGGAAAGGTTCTTCCTTTGTCAGGACTCTTAAAATTATTACTTATTATGAGGCTTACACAACCAATATTGAATAACTTCCCAACCTCAGAGTCTGTACTTTTAATTACATCTGCTAAGTTTACTGGCTGTATAAAGTAGTATTGACAGCTGTATGCAGTTCCATATATTCATTCACATTTGTGTAACTCTGGAGAATTAGGGCATGGAAAACTTTAGGAGACCATATTTTTGATTCTACATCCATGAATAAACAGCCAGTTGGAAAGCTTTATCTGTTACTCTTGTCATCTTTAACAGCTTTATTAAGATATAATTGAAGAACTTTTAGCGATACATTTTCTTTTTTAAAATATTTTCTTGGAAAAATACAACACAAAAATATAAAAATTCTACTTAATCAAATCAAAATGGTAAATATGGAAGAAAAATAAATTCAGACAATTTATCTACTAAGCAAGGACTCTCTCATCCTCCAGACACAGGGAAAGTATCCCTTGTCTCTCTTAGCACTGGGCTTGCTTTTATTTTTCTGGATTCCTACCGGTCTGAGAAGTTAATCCAGGGCCATAGCCTGTGTCTAGCTTATTTTCACATGCCTTCTCAAGTGGCTGATGTAGTGCCTGGTTTTGAACCTCCAGTGCTCACGTCTAAAGTCAGGCAGTTCCAGACTAGGTGAAAGACAGCAAGCTCCAGGCTCAGAGACCCTGCCCTGTATCTTTTGCTGAGTATTTTCAATGTATTTCAAAGCAGAGGATTATTGACCTTGGAAGAACTTTACTGTTTCAGTCGATTCTCCACCCAGCACAAATCAGCTGTGAATAGTTCCTTGGCTAATATTGGGACTGATGGAATAAGGTTCTATGCTGGATTTTTTTTTCTAACTAAGTTTGCACCCTTTAATCATGGCTGTAAGTTCATATGAGCAAGTTCCCAGAGGCTTGGAAGACTCTGATTCTTGATGATCATGCACCAATCCTGACTCTTACAGTCTTTAGACTCTCTCTTCCACAAACTTCTTTTAGTAACAGATGGAAACTATTACAGAGTTCCACAGCTGGTCACAGAGAACAAGTTTCTGTGAGATTCCCAGCTCAAAATGAGATATCTACAATGGAGCCTCTACACTTAAGTCTCATGAAATATAGTGGAACAGGGGGTAAAGAGAATACTAATGCATCTCTCAGTTATCACCACTGAAGATTCTTCATGCAACAGAAGTAAATGCACATAGAAGGCCACAACTGGCCAAAGTGTAGAGAATAAGAAACTGCAGAGTGTATGTCCCTAGATAATTTAGGAAAATGGACTGGCACATACATGAACACCCCCCAAAATAAACAAAAGATAATAGATAAATACATTTGAAACATTTTATTGAGAAATATTTTATGCAAAATTAACATGTAAAAGCATGATTAGTGTAATTAGCCTTAGGGCTAGATAATCAAAGACTATCAGTACATGTGACAATGCATATATCATAATGCATTCAAAATTCAGCTGACAGTATCAGTGTCAGTATATGAAACAACTGTTGATCTCATTCATTATAACATACCAAATTATTTTCCAAATAAAATTTTCTTACACAAGCTAAAATAAATTTACCACACAACAAAGGTACTTAATGGAGGCACTCACACAAATGCACAATGCTTGACATGTCAATGTTTGTTGATAATGACATTATAAAAGCAACACAGTATCCAAATGAGAAATGAGTAAGCAGATGTTGGTTCATCTATATAGCAAAATGTATGTTTTTTGTAAGCCACATTATTACTACATCTCTGTAACTAAGAAACCTGGCTCTAAACATCTGTATTAAGATGCAGGGAAGGAAGGAACACTGAGAACAGGATCCTTTACATTTCTCTAAGAGCTCTACTCACCCTTTACTGAAATAATATATGCAGTATGAACTGGGGAATTAGAAATCAGGAACACTTGCCTTATCAGAGAATCTTGACATTTGATCCTGAGACCAAGAATAACACACACACACACACACACACACACACACACATACACACACACAATTACAAAATACAGATTTCTCTCATTGTTTGCATTAAGAGCACACTAGTTTCATGGATGTGATATGTAAATTTACACTCTATCTTACACTATCTGTCAAGAAGGGGTCCTGAAGGATAAGAGGGTTAGAGTGTTCAATGACCTTGTTTACATTCTAAATAGTAAATTTCTGAAAACACTGAAGGAGGTAAAGTGTTAGATATGTAATTATACTTATTATATGCAGTATGGAGAGCAACGATTCTGACAGAGTTTATCAGATATGTCTGTGAAACTATAAACTGGCTAGCTTATTGAGGACAAATTGAGTAGTAGAAAAAAAGGGTGGAGATGACAATAGATTTTTAAAAATTAAAAATATTGTGCATTACTTTTTCCATTATTTTGCAAAACTTTTGAATGTCTTTTACAACAGAATGGTATTATCTGGCTGTTATAATGGGAAATTCAAAATGGGGGTGGGGAGATTGTTTAATGTATAAATTGCTTGCTTTGAAAAAATGAGATCTGGTGTTTGCCCCCACACACACACACACACAAACACATACAATAGACAAAGAAGCCAGTTAATTAAAGCAATGAGTTAGTCCAGCATGGCAGGTAGAGATAAGGAATCCTGAGACCAAGCTGACTAGCTAGACTAGTGGAGTGAAATCAACCTGTGCATTCTCATTTCAGGGACAGCATCTAAACAAGTGGAGAATGACTGATCAAGCCACTGAACATAAACCTCAGGGCTCCATATGTGTACATTCACATATACAAGTACATTATGCCTCTGCCCACTCTTTTGCTTGCACAAACGTGAAGACACATATACAGAAGTACATACATATACATACATCCAAAGAAAGATAAGTAGATTGTATGAAAGGAGGTTGGAAATAGTAACACTAACTGTAATGTTAGTTCAGTACAGTAACTGGGATGAAATGATAGTGCCTTTATCGTGGCAGGTGAAGTAAACATAGTGAGAGGTTTCTTATCAATGGATATGGAGACAAATTGGCAACTTCTAAATTTTTGACGAGGACAAGAGAAAAATGTGGGACAAGAAGAAAGAGAGGTTAAGATTTTGAAATATCTTCAAGAAATCTTTCAATTAAAGGAAAAAATAATGTTTATGAATAGGGAACATCTGGGTTGGATTTTAAAGTTATTATATTTCTATAGCCTAATAGATATCAGACTGGCAATCAGATAAGCCATAGTAAACATATGATTTTAGAGTTTGAAATATGAAGTGGATATTTAACATATACAGAGTTTTATTGATATCAACAAATTTTAAGACCAATGTTAATGTGAAATAGCTCAAGGTATAAACTCTGTAATACTACAGAACAGAGAGTAGCAGAACAAGCCAAAAAGGACTAATTTTTTGGAAATATGGTCTCTCTGTAGGTCCAGCTAGCCTGGAGCCTGTTATGTGGACCTGGCTGTCCTCAGTCGCATATAGATCAACCTTCCTCTGGCTCCCAAGTGCTGAGATTAATGGTGTGTGTCACCATGCCCATCTAAAGAAGCAATTTAAATATGAAAGGGGAAAAGCCATGCAAAGAATGTACTGTAAGAAAAATGGAGTGATTGATGTGTAAAATATATTTTATATACTAAGAGATATGAAGACTAAGGACTATGTATTTAGTAAAGTCACAATAATATGTGTAGGCCAGTGTAGAGACATATCATAGAATGATGGGACCAAATACGTGCCTTATCAATTAATAAGACAAACTGAAGATCTTAAGGAAAAATAACATATCCTAAAGAGTTTCGTTTTGAGAAGTAGAAGCAAAATGTGATGGATACTTATGCAGTTATTTTTTCTCAAAGTGTAATTTTATATTTTTCTTGAAACTAGAAAGGCACGTGTTGTTTGAAATAGATTATCCTATTTGAAGAAGAACCTGATAATGTTTGAGAAATTAGGAAACATTGCTGAAAACTTTGCTTAAACATGTTGAAGAAATGATCCAGTGAAAAAGTTGGCAAGTAGAGTTTGGTTTTTTCCTAAAAGCGTAGCTTATCAACATTAAGGATGATATTAAAGTATGAATGCTAATATAGATAGATAGACATGGTTATATGAGGTCCTGGAAAGTCACTTCTGACTATTTGATGTATTTGGAAAACTGGAAAGAATATATTAACTTTAGAATGAGAATGAGTGGACTAGTAGAGGCGTTTGAAATAGAGGAGATATACGTTATTGTGAATGAAAGTTCCCAGAAAAAAATTGCATCTTAGAAATGAGAACTCTGCAATGACTGATCAACTGATTAGAACTTCAGTGATTGTGGAGCCTTGGGAATGTTGCAGGCCCAGAGCTTAAAATAATTTAAGCACAAGTAAAGATGACAAGAATTTACCTCAGGTTAAGGTAAAAGACCTGTTATTTTCCATTGTTTTTTTTATATGTTCAAGTTTGATTAGGTTTGGGGAGTTTGTCTTTGTAAAGAAGGTAGGGAATAAAAGTATCAAAATAATACAAATAGGCAAAATAACTAATTTAACATCATTAAAAAGAAAATATAATTTTTGAGAAATAGCACAAAATAGATGGCAAATATTGAGATGGAAAAGTTTTAACCATGAATCTGATACTAAATTACAATAAAATATAAACAATTCCTTACCTTTTAATTAATAATTTCAAGTACCTTTTCTTATATATCTAGTCCTAGCACTTGGGTTGATAAGGGAGGATGACATGGTTTTAAAGATCAACCTGAATTATATAGACAGTTCAAAGCCAGCTTGAACTATATAGTCAGACATTATCTCAAAAAAGAAAGGAAGAAAGGAGAGAAAGACATTATCTCAGAAAACCAGAAAGAAAGAAACAAAGAAAGAAAGAAAGAAAGAAGGAAGGAAGGAAGGAAGGAAGGAAGGATGGAAAGAAGGAAGGAAAGAATATATGAGAAAGGAAGAAAGGAAAGGAATAAAGTAAATGGAAAAGGAGAGAACAGAAGGAAAGTGTGGGGAGTCCACCAAGGTTTGTGGCAGGACCCATCTAATCCCAGGATGATCCATGTGGGAAACACGAGCAATAAAGCATGCCACGTGGCCAAATGTTAAGGTCCAAATTCAGAGAGAGAGATTTTATTGCAAAATGTCTGGTTATATATCCAGCGTGACTCAATTCTCAGGGCCAAATCCTAAACTTTTTTGTCACTACCCCACCCCATGGGTGTGGACAGGGAGGTCCCATTGGCTTAGAATGCAACCCATTAACTAATTTTTCCCACATCTCACCCTTTAATTTTTTTTTAATTTTTCTGAGAGGCAGGGGAGCCCATGGGTGAGATTAACAACCCAAAGGAATCTGAGTTTTGAATAGCCAGCTGCTCAAGCCTGTATTGAGTGCTAGGCAGTGGTGGGGTTGCAGGTCAGACCTGAAACTTTATTTTCACACTAAGGCCAATTAATATCCAAAAATTCCAACCATAATGTGAACCAATTTTTAAGCATAAGCAATGAATGTAAGTAACATTCATGTAAAACCAATTAGCAAGTATCTATGTCCAAATTTTGAAGCAACCCAAGGTTTCCATAGTCCAATTGGAGAAGCTTGTATGCACAAGCATGTTGATCAAATAAGAGTCGAGTCTATATTGCCATAGTGTCACGATTCACCCCATCTCTGCACAGCCCTTACATTCTACCATGCCTCCTCTTCCACAAGTTGTTCCCTAGGCTTTGGGAAAGGAGCACAAGTGGGTGAGAAGCTGTGATGGTTAATCCTGGGTGTCTATTTGACTGGATTAAGGAACAAATAAGAGAAAAAGGATCTTCGGATTGGACTACCTCAACCCGGATGGCCCACCCCAAATGTGGGCGTTACCATCTGCTTTATGAGTTTGCCGATTCATTCCGGCAGAAGCCTAAGGAATATGTGTGGGAATGGATTTTAAGGGTGTGGGATAATGGTGGAAGGAATATAAAATTGGATCAGACTGAGTTTATCGATATGAGCCCATTGAGTAGAGATTCTAGGTTTAACATGGGAGCTCGAGTAGTTAAAAAAGGTGTTAAAGCCAGGCATGGTGGTGCACACCTTTAATCCTAGCACTTGGGAGGCAGAGGCAGGCGGATATTTGTGAGTTCAATGCCATCCTGGTCTACAGAGCAAATTCCAGGACAACTCGGGCTACAGGGAGACTTTGTCTCGAAAAGAAAAAAAAAAAAAAAAAAAGGTTTAAAAGTTTATTTGAATTGGTTGGCTGATGTATTTTTTTAAAACATGGCCTACTAACAGTGAGTTAGAAATGCCTGATATTCTTTGGCTTAGTATTGTGAAGCGATTGTGAGGGTCGGCAGATGGGCATGCTCAAGTGGATTTGAAGTGTAAAACCACATTCTCCACAATTCAGTGCTGACCCAGAGGGACATGCCTTCACTGAATTTATAAGATGGAAGTACTGAGAGCGATCACCAGAACATTTGAAAGCTTTGTTTTTGCTCGATACTTATGACAGATCTTACAGTTAGAGAAGTTGTTTCTCACTTCATAAATTAAATTACATCATAAATAGGTTTAGGCAGGCTCAGGGTAGGGGTCAAGGTGGCGCACCCTGAATTGCCAAAGGCCGATGAGTGTAGTTATCCAGTTATCAAAATGGGCGGCAAAGGCAAAACACATGCCTATAATGGCATGACCCCGAAATGATTTTGGAACTGGCTATTTATCATGGTGTTCCCAGGAACTGAAATACATAAGAAGCCTACTAAGTTTTTATTTGATCTGTATAAGCAGAAAAGCCTCTAGAACAAATGACAGGAAGTAACATTGATTTCACAGTAGTGAGATCCGTCCAGTTAAACCGTTTCCAGACAAGAAGAGAATTCCAGAAACCCTTGAATGAAGGGTTGGCCGGGTTCTGATGGGAAGGAACCTTGTCAAATTACAAAGAGTTATGCCCTGTTGGCCTTCCTGCCTTCCTTCCCACAGAGGGCCCTGAGTGCCTTTTACTAGGAGTAACAGTCACTGGGAAAGGAATAATCAGAGCTTTTGAGGCTTATATGGATACTGGTTCTGAGTTGACTGATCCCAGGAGACCTTAAAAACACTGTGGCCCTCTGGTTAATGTAGGGGCCTTGGAGGTCAGGTGATAAATTGAGTTTTTGGCTGAAGTCTGACTCACAGTGGACCCAGTGGGTCCCAGAACTCATCCTGTGGTTATTTCCCCAGTCCCAGAATGTATAATTGGATAGATATAATTAGAATTGCAGAATCCCCACATGTGTTCCCTGACCTGTGGAGTGAGGGCTGATTATGATTGGAAAGGCCAAATGGAAAAACCATTGGTGTTGCCATCTACCAGGGAAGATAGTGACACAAAACAGTATCGTATCCCTGTAGGGATTGCAGAGATTAGGGCCAACCATCAAGGATTTGAAAGATGCTGGGGTGGTGATTCCTACCACATCTCCATTTAACTCTCCAATTTGGCCTGTGCAAAAGACAGATGGATCATGGAGAATGACAGTTGACTATCAAAAACTCAACCAAGTAGTGATACCAATTGCAGCCACTGTACCAGATGTGGTGTCCTTACTTGAGCAGATTAATATGTCTCCTGGTACCTGGTATGCAGCTATTGATCTGGCCAATGCTTTCTCCTCAATACTGGTTCATAAGGTCCACCAGAAACAATTTGCTTTCAGCTGGCAAGGACAACACTATACCTTTACTGTATTACCTCAAGGGTATGTTAACTCTCAAGCCTTGTGCCATAACTTGGTTAGAAGGGATCTTGATCGCCTGACTCTTCCACAAAATATCACACTGTTCCACTATATTGATGATGTCTTGCTGATTGGACCCAGTGAACAAGAAGTAGCAGCTACTCTAGACTTGTTGGTAAAGCATATGAGCATGACAGGATGGGAAATAAATCCAACTAAAATACAATGGCCATCTACCTTGGTGAAGTTTCTAGGAGTTCAGGGGTGTGGAGCATGCAGAGATATTCCTTCTAAGGTAAAGAATAAGTTGTTGCACCTGGCCCCTCCCTCCACCAAGAAAGAAGTACAACGTTTAGTGGGCCTTTTTGGATTCTGGAGGTAGCACATTCCTCATATGGGTGTGTTACTATGACATATATATATATCAGTGACTCAGAAGGAAGCAAACTTGGAGTGGCGCTTGGAACAGGAAAAGGCTCTTCAACAGGTCCAGACTACAGTGCAGGCTGCTCTGCCCCTAGGTCCATATGATCCAGCAGACCCAATGGTGCTTGAGGTATCAGTGACAGATAGAGATGCTGTCTGGAGTCTGTGGCAGGCTCCCATAGGGGAATCACAGTGGAGGCCCTTGGGATTTTGGAGTAAGGTTCTACCTTCATCTGCAAACAAGTATTCTCCTTTTGAGAGACAGCTCTTAGCCTGCTATTGGGCCTTAGTTTAAACTGAACGTTTGACAATGGGTCACCAAGTCACCACGCAACCTGAGCTGCCCATCATGAGCTGGGTGTTATCTGACCCACCTGACCATAAAGTAGGATGTGCAGAACAACAGTCCATTATCAAATGGAAGTGGTACATATGTGACAGGGCCCAGGCAGGCCCTGAGCGCATAAGCAAGCTACATGAAGAAGTTGCCCAAATGCCTATGGTTCCCACTCCTGTTACAATGCCTCCTGTGCTTAAGCATGCACCTATGGCTTCATGGGGTTTGCCCTATGATCAGTTGACTGAGGAACAGAAGATTAGGGCTTGGTTTACTGATGGTTCTGAATGCTATGCAGGCACTAACCAGAGGTGGACAGCTGCAGCATTACAGCCTTTTTCTGAAACAACCCTAAAGGACACTGGTGAAGGAAAGTCTTCACAGTGGGCAGAACTTCGGGCAGTGCACATGTTTGTGCATTTTGCCTGGAAGGAGAAATTGCCAGAGGTTCGATTATATACTGATTCACGGGCTGTAGCCAATGGCTTGGCTGGATGGTCAGGGACTTGGAAGGAGCATGACTGGAAAATTGGCAGGAAAGACATTATGGGAAGAAGTATGTGGATAGAGCTCTCCGAATGGTCAAAGGATGTGAAGATAATTGTGTCTCATGCAAATGCTCATCAAAAGGTGATCTCAGCAGAGGATGAGTTAATAATTAAGTAGATCGGATCACTTGTTCTGTGGATTGTCATCCTCTTTCTCCAGCTATCCCTGTTGTTGCTCAATGGGCCCATGCACAAAGTGGTCATGGTGGCAGAGATGGAGGTTATGCATGGGCTCGACAGCATGGACTTCCACTCACCAAGGCTGATCTGGCTACAGCTGCTGCCGAGTGCCAGATTTGCCAACAGCAGAGACCGACATTGAGCCCCCAATATGGTGCTATTCCCCGGGGTGACCAGCCAGCAACCTGGTGGCAGGTTGACTATATTGTATCACTTCCATCATGGAGGGGGCAGCGTTTGTCCTTACAGGAATAGATACTTATTCTGGTTATGGATTTGCCTTTCCTGCATGTAATGCTTCTGCCAAAACTACCATCCAGGCACATACAGAATGCCTTATCCACAATCACGGTATTCCTCACAGCATCGCTTCTGACCAAGGAATTCACTTCACAGCCAAAGAAGTGCGAAGGTGGGCCCATGGTCATGGTATCCACTGGTCTTACCATATTCCCCACCCCCCAGAAGCAGCTGGCTTGATAGAATGATGGAATGGCCTCTTGAAGACACAGTTACAGTGCCAAATAGGTAGCAAAACCCTGGAAGGCTGTGGCAAGGTTCTCCAGTAGGCAGTATATGCTTTGAATCAGCTCCCAGTATATGGTACTGTTTCTCCTATAGCCAGAATTCATGGGTCCAGGAACCAAGGGGTGTAAGTGGGAGTGATTCCTCTCATTATCACCCCTAGTGACCCAGTAGGAAAATTTTTGCTTCCTGTACCCACGACCTGCATTCTTCTGGTCTAGAGGTTTGGGCTCCAAAGGGGGGTTGCTTTTGCTAGGAGATACAGCACACGTTCCATTGAACTGGAAGCTAAGAATTCCCCCTGGACACTTTGGCCTTCTACTGCCCTTAAGCCAACAGGCTAAAGAAGGAATAACAGTAGTAGGAGGAGTGATTGATCTAGATTACCAGGGGGAAATTGGACATTTTCTCCACAATGGGGGCAATGAAGATTATGTTTGAAAGGCAGGAGATGCTTTGGGTGCCTTCTGGTGCTACCATGTCCTATGATTAAGGTCAATGGGAAACTCCAACCCAAACCAGACAGGACAATAAATGGGCCAGACCCTTCAGGGATGAAGGTATGGGTCACTCCTCCAGGAAAGAGCCAAGACCTGCAGAGGTGCTTGCTGATGGTGGAGGAAATTCAGAATGGGTAGTAGAAGAAGGTAGTCATAAATATCAACTGAGGCCACGGGACCAGTTGCAGAAACGTGGATTATAATTGATATTAACTTTTGTCCTATTTGGTTAAGAATGTGCATATATATATAATATATATATATATAATATATATAATATATATTACGCAGACTACTTGTGTGTTCCCTTTTGAATGTGCAGCTGAGATAAATGTTAAGTGTTGTCTATGTTTAGGTTATTAGATATTGAAGGACTAAGTGTTCCTCAACACATTACCCACCTAGTCTAAGATATAATGCTTTGCTATGCACATGAGAACTTATAACATGTTAGGTGGAATTATGACCTTGCCCTGGTTCACAATGACCATTTAAGCATACATAAGAAGAGGCTGTTATTGGGTGCCAAGTTGATAAGGGGCTGTGGACTTGTGATGGTTATTCCTGGGTGTCAACTTGACTGCTATTAAGGAACAAATAAGAGAAAAAGGATCTTGGATTGGACGTAACTCAAACTAGTATGGCCCACCCTATGCCAGAGGGATAGCTGGTCCTTTTTTTTCTGCGAGCTTGCCTCTCTCTCACTGTTGAGTTTGTTCTCACTGCTGTGATCAACCCTAAGGATCCCAACGTGAGACTGGCAGATCTCCTGGAATCCCATCGGGCTTCAGCACCGAGATTGGACTACTGAGACATCCAGCCTTGTCGAGATGAGCAGTTCCCTGGATTCTCAGCCTCTCCAGTGCTGTGGCTACTTTTGGACTAATTGAACTCGTCACTGACAAATCAATAAATTGTATTTTATAGCTATAATTCGTCGTTTTGCTCTGTTTCTTATGGAAACCTGACTAAATGCAGAATCCAAAGAGTCTCATTTTCTGGAGATGTCATTTTGACTCTAGCCTGTTTGTAGTTTGTTCCCCTTCACTGGTTGACAGCTTATCTAGGGTACCTTTTTTAATAATTTTATTTATTTTCGTATGTGGTCTGAATTACTGTTGCATGCAGGTTTTGTGCACCATGTCGTGCAATGCTGGTGGAGTTAGAAGAGGTGTGTCCAAGATTCCCCTGGAACTGGGTTCCTTCCTGAATTGGGAGCTTCGAACGGTTTCTCGGCCCCCATGTGGGTGTGGGATTGAAACCCAGGTCCCTGTAAGGAGTGGTCAGTGCGCTTAACCTCTAGCCATCTCTCCAGCCCTTCAGGTTCTACGTTTTTTAATCTTACAGACAAAGCAGAAGCACTTTAGATGACAGCATTTAAATAGTACTAATTATCATGGCAAGATAAGCTGTGAGCATAACACACAGATGTTGTTTGGATGGTATGCGTAATTCACAAATGTGGGTTCTCTATAAGGGTGAAAAGTTTTTTTACTGTGGCTTATATCATCTCCTAACCACTAGAGGACATAGCTTTGTGGCAATTAGCCATTAATTTATTCCTCCAAGGAGAGAGCTAATAGCCAATTAGATTTGGGATATGTATAGACATATGGCTGCCACTGTTGCACAGTATCTACAGGCAGTTGAGGTGTAGCTGATACTGACAGAGGAGTCTTGCTTGTCTCAAGGAGACCAATATTTTGCTGCATTTCTTTAGTGGCCTTTGGTAATGCTTTCTTGCATTTCAGAGCCCAACTTTACATTAGCAAGTGACGTCTCAATACATTTTTTTCATGCTTTCACCAGGTCTTCAACAACAGGGACTTACTGCCTTTCTTCTTGTGTATATCTCAATTATAGGCAAAAAGGCCTTTATAATTTTGGGGGCTGACATCTCCTAGGTACAATAATCCATTGTTGATATCAGACCTCTCCTGTATTAATATATTTTGCTTAATTACACAGCTTATACAGACTTCACTATTATATTTGGCTCTAGACAGAGAATTATCTTTTCACAGTTCCTATGTCTATCAGTCAATTTAAAAAGGTAGTTACACCTGTTTTATAGGACATCACCACTATAACAGTTGGCTGTAAGTTACAGTTAGGGAATGACTTCATTACCATCACCTTTTTTTCTTTTTACTGTAAAAGGGAGAGGTAGGAAGGTTTCTCAGTGAATGAAAGGTAAGCTTCATTAGGGCACATTATAAACAGTTATCCCAAATAGAATTCAGAGAGATGCTCAGTGTTGATGACTCAGGCAATCTGAGGTTCCTCTTTCATTAATGTTCAGATGGGTCAGCCTCTCTGCTGGCATTTCCCAGCCTATCCTGCACAGCCAAAAGTTGTACGTTTTCAGGCATTTAAATTGGTGTTTTTACTTGTGGGAACATACAAATCTCCTCCCACTGTTTCAAGATCTCAAAATTGAAAATTTATCAAAAGGTTTGGAGCACAGAGTTTTCCATTTATATCCCAGAAGGAATACTCTACTACCTTCCTCTTTTTGTTTTTATAAATTTTTATGTTTTGACCTATAGATGCCTACGTTGTATTACACATACCTATAGACAGGAACCAAGGCATACGTTTTCATCAAATTCACCCAAACAGTTTATCATTGACTGTATGCTACTTATTTGAGAAGTGAACTTAATTTTTAAAAATTATCCTACAAGTAAAAGAAAATGTTACAAGGTGATTCTCTATAACACAGAAAAATATAGAGAACATCTGTGTATCTTAACCCCAATGCTATTGTTGGAAATTCAATACAGATTACAAATAAAACAATTAACAATTTATATTCCCAATTAGTTCAAATGTATTACAATTTTCACCAAAACTAACCAAATTTAACTAATCTAAACATTTTACTAAGTCTTAAATAGCCTATAATATGTGGACAAACTTTGGACAAAGTTGAATAACTGCCAAATGAATTTTACCCAATATACACTTTGTTCTTTAAAACTATATGACTAGACTATGACTTCAGAGAAATCAAGTCCGTTAACTTATATGGTTTATTTTTTATTTCTTCATAAATCTCTACTGAAATGCATCTCTATATAAATATATGTTATTTTTAAGTATACCATTTTAAACTGCAAACCTTACAAAGTGGATTTTAATGACTATCTTCCTCCAAGTTCTAGGCCTTCTCCAGGCCTGGCATGAAAACCTGCTTTAAAGATTTTTCAATATCTAGCTCTTCATAAAATTTTCTTTTACAGTTCTTATGCCCATTAGTTAAAGACTGGCTAGATGTGCCCCATGAGAAGTTGTTACCATCATTACCATCTTGATTTTGTTTTTTTTTTGTTTGTTTGTTTGTTTGTTTTTGTGGGAGCATCTAGGAAGCTTCCTTTGCATGAGCAGGTGCAGTACAGTCCTGTTAAGGGAAGGGAGACACAGTGACCACTTTGTGGACACTGTGGGGAACTGACCCCTAGGCTCTTAGGTCAGTTGGTTACTCCTTTTACCCAAACAGAGTGGTAACTTCTTACTCGCCCTGAGCCAGGACAGGAATTTCACAGCAGCTACCCAGGTTGGTGGTCTGCAAAAGGGAGCCTGTTTCCAACCAACTGGCCACCCAAATGAAATGCAAGCCTGAACCTCAGCTACCCACTGGCCGTCTGAACAAAATGCAGGCTTGTCTTAGCCTGTATGTGTGCAAAAAAATGGTGGCCACGTATTCAGTAATGATGTTAATGGGAATTCACATTTTTTTTTTATTTTCTAAATTTTTTTTTTTTTTTATTTTTAATTCCAAAGACCCTCCAAATTATTAACACTTTAATAGAATGAAAACCTGTTTGCATCTTTGTTTTAGATATTGAAAAGGTATAACCAATAAGTGGCAGGTAGATCCATTATTTTAAAATTTTTAATAGATAACCCATAACCTTAGTTGAAATTGAATTATGTGTTGGCTGTTTAATATAAATTTGCGTCTTGAGAAGAATTGGCCACGTTCCAAGTCAGAGGCAATGTTTTTACTGCTATCATGGCTGTTAACATTAAAATATACTTACAGCACAAGTACACATATCCCTATACACGTGTGCGTGCACATATACATACATACATACCTACATACACACATTCGTAGGAAAGATTTGTTAGGTAGACCTGCAAGAGAGGAAAGCCATATTGTTTGATGTTCAATGAGAAACATGAAATTTTTATAATTTGTTATAGTAAGCCAAATAATCTCATCCTTTTATAAATTGCCTTGGCTACTGAGTCTTATCATAACATTAATTTCATTTCCATTGCTCTGATAAAATACCACCAAAGAAATCAACTTAGGGACGAAAAGGGTTTATTTTAGCTCACACTTCCAGGTTATTATTCATTATTGAAAGTAAATCAATGTAATAGTTATTCGAACCAACACATCAGAATGCATCCAGTCTAAACCATAAAGAAATGGACACAAACATGCTGGTTCTCAGCTAGGTTTCACTATTCTTTTTTTTTTTTTTTTTTTTTTT
>VZQC01000286.1:3167062-3181597 GCA_009823505.1 Rhizomys pruinosus
ATCAAGACAATACTCCACAGATGTGGCCACAGGCCAATCCAATGGAGCCAATTCCCCAATTGAGGCTCCCTCAACCCAGGTGTGCCAAGTTGACACTAAAGCTATCCAGCACAATTGACCCCTTGTCAACTTGACACACAAAACACATCACTATTAAACCACCACCTTTCCAGTTCTTATCCCCAAAGTATGATGTTAACATTAATCACAACCTAAGACAGTACAACCTTAAAAGCCCCACAGTCCTTAAAATGTCCAAACACTTAAAAGTTCACAGTCTATTAAAAGTCTCTTAACTGTGGGCTGCTGTAAATTCCAAAACAAGTACTATCTTATTTCAAAGGGAAGAATCAGGCACACTCAAACAAAACCTAAGTCCAGCAAGTAGCTCAAGGCTGGACACCTGGGACTCACTCATGATCTTCTGAGCTCCAACGGGTTTCGGTCGCTCCCCTCCTCTGCTCTGCCGTCCACAGCACACACAGCTCATCTCGCAGGCCCAGGCCAACTACATTCCACACCTGCTGCTGCTCTTGGTGGTCATCCCAAGGTCCCGGCATCTCCAAACAGCTGGGGTTGCCACTGAAACTGAGGTTGCAACTTTACCAATGGTCTCTTCTGTCCTCTCCTGGTGCAAAGCCTCAGCTTCTCTCCATGACCCCTACAATCCTGAGGTCTTCACTGCAACCGAGGTGCACTTCCACCAATGGTCTTTCCTGACCTATCACAGTACCAAGCCTTGGCTGCTCTCTGTGACCTCCTCAAATTTAAACACTGGAACCATATAGAAGACTCTTAGATGTTATCAAGTCCTGCTTCTGGCTTGAGATGGAGGCTCAGGCCCCTTCTGGATCACAGCTTCTGTGTGCTGACCCTGAAGAAATTTTTCCCAGAAGATTTCACCACAGTGATGCTGGTTTCTTGTTACTTAGAGCTGATTTTTTCTGCCCCAGCTAACCAGCATCAGTTGTCCCAAGACAACAAAGATTTCACTTCAGGTTCTGGTCTCTTGTTACTTACAACTGATTCTTCAGCCCCAGCTGACCAGGACCCACAGATTACAGTCCTGATGATCTCTGCTCCCCTTTGAAACTAGAAAATTCACAAAACAGGCCTCCGTATTCTACAAATCCTTCAACAAACCTGCTCCACAGCAACGATCTTTAGGCATTCAATGATATTCCCAGCCCAAAGTTCAAAACGCCTCCACAATCCTTCCCCAAAACACTAAGGTCAGGTCTGTCACAGCAATACCCCACTTCTGGTACCAATTTCTGTTGTAGTTTGTCTTCCATTGCTGTGATAAAGCACTCTTACCAACACCAACCTGGGGAGGAAAGGGTTTATTCAGCTTACATCTCCTGGGTCACAGTTCTCAGGGAGCCTAAGTAAAGAACTCAGGGCAGGAGCCTGGAGGCAGGAGCTGAAGCACAGGCCACGGAGGAATGCTGTTCACTGGCTTGCTCCCCTGGCCCATGCCCAGCCTGACCTCTTATATAGTACACAACAACCTGCCCAGGGTGGCACCACCCATAATGGGCTGGGCCCTCCCACATTGCTCAGCAATCAAGACAGTACTCAGACGTGGCCACAGGCCAGTCCAATGGAGCCAATTCCCCAATCGAGGCTCCCTCAACCCAGGTGTGTCAAGTTGACACTAAAGTTATTCAGCACAGTGATGAAGGTAATTTCTCATGCAGTAGCTCTTCTCAGGTGATTTTAGATTGAGGCAGGTTGGTAAATAACATTAATCATCACTTTTACCCTCCTACCATGTTATTATGACATATTAATCCTCCATATTATTATAGTAGCTAATACATGGTAAATGATATGGTGATACCTTTCTGTGAATGTAACAAAATATGTGATATCATCAGCATATAAATAGAAAGGACCAAGAGGCTGCTGGTGCACAATAGCTAGGGTACAGGTTGGGGGCCAGTGGGGAGGTGTGTCAGCCAGGAACATCTTGGGAGCTGAGGTTCAAATCCTTAGCCTGTGTTGCATAGAAGCTGCTGACACATGCCACAGAAGCTGGATCACAGGGTACCAGCACACAGGCTAAGCAAGCAAACCCCCTGCTCCCCCCCCCTCCCCACCAACTGGAACTCTGGAGAGAGGTTCCACTAAGCTGTACAACCATCCTAGAAGAACTGGCTAGCAGCAGAGTGAGTACAGTAGTCAGAAGTTATATTCTGGGTTGTTTCCCACCCAGTTCTTGTGGGACAGAAAGGGAAGAGTGAACTATTCCTTCTAATATATAACCAAAATTGAAAACCTGATATCTAGACAAGTCAACACTCCATAAATAAGGAGAATACCGTTAAGGCACTGAAGGAATCAAGGAAAGCAATCCTTCGACATGTGAAGAGGCATAAGAGATTCACATCCAATTACAGGCAAAAGGCAAGCCACATGCCAAGAGCACAATGAAAGAACAATATGAGAACAGGGCAAAATAACTCCACACAAAATTCTACAGATCCTGTGGAGAATGCCTATAATGGATCTCCCTAGAATTAGCCCAAGACACAGATCATAGAACAACAATTACAGATATATTGAAAGAAATCATAGAACTAAGGGGAGAGATTGAAAAACTCAAAAAGGACCTAGAGGAAGACAATGACAAAATTATGAAAGAACTAAGAAGAGAAAATGACATACTCCAGAAACTGCTGCAGGGAGAAAATGACAAACTCCAGAAGGAAGTGGAAACACTGAAAAGATCCCATGCTGAAATGAAAAAGGAAACCAATGAGCGAAACAAGGAGCTACAAGAAAAGATTGAGAAACTCCAAATGGAAGTGTAAATACTAAAGAAAACACAGGATGAAATGAAAAACAGATTGAACACCGATCCAATCAAAAGGAAAGAATGGGAAAAAGCCTCAGAAGCAGAATGAAGGAAGCAGAAAAAAGAATATCAGACCTAGAAGATAACACAGAACAAATAAAGCTCAAGTAAAAATCTATGAAAAATTATAAATAGAAAAGTGTGGAACAACCAGGAAATGTGGGACACTATGAAAAGATCAAAGCTCCTCATCATAGGAATAGAGGAAGGAAAACAATCCCAAGAGAATATTATTGGTCAGATCATCACCAGAATAAGAGATGAAAACTCCCCCAACCTATAAAAAGATGAACCCATAAAAAAACAAGAAGCACATAGAACAACAAATAGACTAGACCAGAAAACAACCCCCCCTCGCCATATCTAGTTAAAATGCTAAACACCAAATCAAAGACAAAATTCTGAAAGCCACATTAAAAAATAACAAGTTACATATAAGGGGCAACCTATCAGAATTACAGCTGACTTTTCAGTGCAAATTATGAAAGCAAGAAGAAAGTTGACAAATGAGTCCCAATGCTAAACTAATATAAATGCCAACTCAGGTTACTATACCCAGCAAAAATGTAAATTCTAGCTGAAGGAGAAAGAAAAATATTCCATAACATAAACAAGCTGAAAGAATACATGTCCGGAAAACTATCCCTTAAGAGAATACTTGAAGCAATTCAAAGGACAGAGAAGAGGAGCAACTACCACCAGGCTACTTGAAAGAGAAATTAATAAAAGCAGAACTATGGAAGTGGAAACCTAGATGAAAAATGCAAAGGGATAATAAGGTGAAAGTAAGCAACACACCTTAAATATTAATGGAATAAACTCCCAAATCAAAAGGCATAGACTGGGAGAATGGATTAGGAAACAGAATCTGTCAATATGCTGTCTACATAAAACCCATCTCACTCTCAAGGATAGGTACCAACTTAAAGTGAAAGGACAGAAAATATTCCAAGCAAATTGTACCAAAAAGAAAGCAGTAGTTTCTCTTTTAATATCAGACAAAATAGATTCAAAGTAGAAACAATTAGAAGAGAAAAAGAGGGCCATTATATCATTATCAAAGGAAAAATTAACCATGAAGACTTCACAATCATGAACATATATGCACCAAACTCCAGCACACCATTCTTTATAAATACCACTATACAGGACCTCAAGGCACAGATTAACACCAGAACACTCAAAATGGCGGACTTCAATACCCCGCTGAGCCCTTTGGACCCATCAACCTGACAGAGAATAAACAGAGAGACATTTGAACTGAGCAATACAGTACAGCAAATGAACCTCACAGACATCTCCAAATATTCAACCCAAGCACCAGAGAATATACTTTCTACTCAGCACCACACCAAACAAACTCCAAAATTGACCACATACTTAAGCACAGAAAAAAACCTCAAAAATACAAAAAATTGAAATAATTTCGTATATTCTATCAGACCATAGTGCAATAAAGCTCAATATCAACAACAGGATAAGCCCTGCTACTTACACAAACACATGGAGACTAAACAACAAGCACAATCCTGAATAATGAATGGGTCAAAGAGGAAATAAAGAAAGAAATAAAACATTCCTGGAACTAAACGACAATGGCAACACAGCACAACAAAACCTATTGGACACTTTAAAAGCAGTCTTAAGAGCGAATTTTATAGCCCTGGGTGCCTACATTAAAATAAAAAGAGTACAAATAAACGAGCTAACACTGCAGCTAAAAACACTTGAAGAACAACAACAAATGAACCCTAAATGCAGCAGACAGGAAGAAATAACAAAAATCAGAGCAGAAATCAATGAAGTACAAAGAAAACAATACACAAAAATTCAACGAATCCAAAAGTTGGTTCTTTGAAAGAGTAAACAAGGTAGACAGACCTCTAGCCCACTTACCAAAAAAAAAAAATAATAATAAATAAATAAATAAAAAAGAGCAACTCCATATCAATAGAATGCATGATGAAAGGGGAAATATCACAACAATGAAATTCAGAGAATCATACATGAATACTTCTAAAACCTATACTCTAATAAATTTGAAAACCCAAGAGAAATGGACTAATATCTGCAATCTGGGGAATCAGCAAAACTAAATCAAGAAGAGATTGACAGCTTAAACAGACTCATAATATATGAAGAAATTGAAAATGTAATAAGACCTCGGAACTAAATAAAACCTAGGCCCAGATGGTTTCACAGCAGAATTCTACGAAAAATTTAAAGAGGGTTTACAACTACCATTACAAAAACTGTAAGGATATATGCAGAAAGAAATCTCCCAAATTCCTTCTATGAAGCCAGAATCACTCTAATACCAAAACCAGGCAAGGATGCAACCAAAAATACGAACTACCGACTAATCTCATTAATGAACTCAGATGCAAAAATCCTCAACAAAATAATTGCAAACTGTATACAGATCCACATAAAAAAGATCATTGACCATGATCAAGTTGGAATCATACCACAGATGCAAGGATGGTGCAACATATGAAAATCAGTAAATATCATAAAACACATAAATGGACTGAAGGACAAAATCCACACAATCACCTCAATTGATGCAAAAAAGCCTTCAACAAAATACAGCATCCCTTCATGATTAAAGTACTAGAGGGAATTGAACTGGAAGGATCATTCCTCAACATAAGCAAAGCCGTATACAAGAAACCCACAGCCGGCATCATCCTAAATGGAGAAAAGTTAGAAGGATTCCCATAAAGGTAGAACCCTGACAAGGCTGCCTCTTGTTGCCACTCCTCTTCAATATAGTCCTTAAAATACTGGCTCCTAGTCAATAAGGAAATTAAAGGAATACTAATTGGAAGAGAGGAAATCAAACTATCCGTTTTTACAGCTAAGATAATAGTTTACCTAAGGGATGCTAAAAACTCCACCAGAAATCTCCAAGAAATGATTGAGTTTCAGTAAAGTGGCAGGATACAAAATTAACCTACACATTCAGCAGCCTTTCTTTATACCAACAGCAAACAAATGAAGAAGGAATACAATGATAACTTCCCAATCACAATAGCCATATATACAATAAGATATCTAGGAACAAACATAACCAATGACACCAAAGATCTCTACAGCAAAAAGTTACAAACTCCTGAAGAAGGAGATTGAAGAAGACATCAGGTGATGAAAAGATCTCCCATGGTCATTGATTGGAAACATTAATATAATAAAAATTACATTCTACTCAAATTAATATACTGATTCAATGCAATTCCAATTAAAATCCCTAAGACATTCTTCACAGTCTTGGAAAAAATTTCTTAAATTCATATGGAACAACAAAAGACCCTGAATAGCTAAAGCAACCCTGAGTGAAAAGAGCAATACAGGGTGAATTTCTATACCAGACTTCAAACTATACTACAGGGCTATAGTCATAAAGACAGCCTGGTACTAGCACAAAAACAGACCTGTAGACCAATGGAACAAATCTGAAGATCCAAACTTGAGCACATACAATTTCAGCTACCTCATATTGGGCAAGGAGGCCAAAAATACTCAATGGAGGAAAGACAGCATCTTCAGAAAATGGTATTGCCAAAACTTGATCACCACTATTGGAAGAATAAAATTAAACCCCTACCTCTCACCCTGTACAAAAATCAACTCCAAATGGATCAAACACCTCAATGTGAAACCCAAAACTCTGATGGTTATAGAAGAAAAAGTTGGCAGCAACTTATAAGTCATAGTTGTAGAAAAAGACTTTCTAAATCAGATAGCAGCTACATAGGAAACAAGGTCGACAATTGACAAGTGAGACCTTATTAAAGTCAAAAGTTTCTGTACAGCAAAAGAAATGATCACTCTGATAAGTCTGGCTAGGATCAAGAAAACAAATGATAGCAAATGCTGGAGAAAGTGTGGGGAAAGGGTAACACTCATCTACTGATGGTGGGAATGCAAACTTGTACAACCACTATGGAAAGCAGTGTGGAGAATCCTTAAAAGACTCAAAATGAGCCTACCATCTGACCCAGCCATACCACTTCTGGGTATATATCCACCAAATTCTCCCTACCTCAGAGATACAAGGACTGGAGAGTCTCAAAGTCTTTAAGACTTTGAGTCTTAAAAGACTCAAAATGAGCCTACCATCTGACCCAGCCATACCACTTCTGGGTATATATCCACCAAATTCTCCCTACCTCAGAGATACATGTTTACTGGAGCTCTCTTCACAAAATGCAAAGCAAGAAATATGGTATGGAAATAATATACACTTCGTTTTCAAAAGATACAATTTAAATATAGATGCAATGTATCAGGCTGATGTAACTTACCCTCTCTGGGTGCTTAATGGCCATACTTAATGCCTATACCAATTTGGCTGAGTGACCTAAGGGATAACTTTGTTCCTTGCCCTCAGATGTCAACCAAGTCTTAGGGGATTATGCATGGTGGCATCTCTTGAAATGTCCTGCAAATGTGTGTCACCAGTCTTCCTGTTCAGGGAGGTCTTGGAAATCCACTAATGGGACTTCATCCAGTGTCCATTCTATAAAGAGGAAAGTCTGCTCATGCTTCAGAAAAGGAAGCCTGCTCTAGTAAAACCTGATTCTGTCCTTGAGTGGATGGAACTGGTAAAAGAAAAACTGAAAGGATCCAGGGGCTCCCACCCTTCTCCCCCCTAAAAAAACTCTGAGAGACACCTGAGGACAAGATCCTCACCTGACCTCAAGAAAAAAACCTTGGTTAATCTGGGCTAACAGTTTGGCCTTAAGCATCCAAAAGGAAAGTAAAACCAGAAATAAATAATCAATAAGACCAGAGAAATTGTACTTCAGATATAAAACTTGAGATCATAGTAAAAAGACAAAAAGTAAAAAGAGAGAGCACTGTTGTTAGGCCTCTCTTCAATTCCTACTGGCAAGTGTGTTTACTCTGTGACTGCCGCTGCTTTTGCCACTCTTCAAAGACATGAGACACAGCTTTTTAACCCTCCAATATGGACTGAAGACTCATGTCTCTCCAAGAATCCTCCAAAACTTCAATGCCAGATGGGGACTACTGAGATACCCAGCATGTGGACTAAGCAGCTAAGGGGATTTCATCCTCATCAGAGTATATATNTCATACAACTTCTGGGTATATATCAACAAATTCTCCCTTACCTCAGACCGAGATACAAGGACTGGAGAGTCTCAAAGTCTTTAAGAATGAGTTCTTAAAAGACTAAAAAATGAGGCCTTACCAACTGACCCCAGCCATACCACTCTGGGTATACACCCACAAGAATTCCCCTTACCCCCTCAGGACGATACATGTTTACTGGCTGCTCTCTTCACAACATGCCAAGCACAGAACTATGGTCATGGAACAATAATTTCATAAGCACTCTGTTCAAACAGATATCAATTTACACATATAGATGGCACTGTATTAAGGCTGACTGTAAAAATTACCATCTCTGGCCGTGCTTAAATGCACTAATTAATGCCTTATACAATTTGGCTGAGTCGAACTACGGGATTTTAACTTCGGTTCCTTGACCATAGACTGACAAACCAAGTTCTTAGGGGATTTATTGCATGTGGTGGCCATACTCTGAAACGTCCTGCAAATGTTTCCCTGTCTGCTACCCAAGTTCTTATGTTCAGGACCTGGTCTTGGCACAAATCACTAATTGGGAGTTCATCCAGTGTCCATTCTATAAAGAGGAAAGGTCTGCTCATGCTTCAGAAAAGGAAGCCCCTGCATCTAGTAAAAAACTTGATTCGTCCTGCTCGTGGATGGCAACTGTTAAAAGAAAAACTGAAAGGATCCAAGGGTGCTCCCCCCACCACCTTCTCCCCCCTTAAAAAAACCTTGAGAGGACACCTTGAGGACCCCCCCCCCCAAAACCTCACCGGACCTCAAGCAAAAAAAACCTTGGTTTTTAATCTGGGCTAACCGTTTGGCCTTAAGCATCCAAAAGGCAAAGAACAACCAGAAATAAATAATAAAAAACGACAAGAGCAATTTTGTACTTCAGGTATGAAATTTGAGATCATAGTAAAAAGACAAAAAGTAAAAAGCGAGAGCGTTGTTAGGGCCTCTTTCAACTTCTACTGGCAAGTGGTTTACTCTGGAATGAAGCCTGCTTTTGCCACTCTCAAAGACATGAGACACAGATTTTTTAACCCTCCAATATGGACTGAGACTCAGGTCTCTCCAAGAAACCTCCAAAACTTCAATGCCAAATGGAGACTACAGAGCCCTCCCCCCCTTGGCTTACCCAGCCATGGGACTAAGCGCTACTGTGGCATTCATCCCTCACTCAGAGTTATATAGACTCTTCCTAATACATCACTAGTTTTATACTATATACTTTATAGATATATATATATATTACAAGTTAGAGAGAACAACAACAAAAGAACTGAAAAAAACTCTGGAAAGACTCAGAAAAAGATGCAAGACATGTATGGTAGAGTGCAGTGACTCAGGTAGGGTGGGGGGCATGGAAAGGGAAATGACTCTAAATTTGATTGAAAAATGATATATGATTTATGGAAAAACTTTAATAACAGTAAAAATAAATTAAACAAAAATAAGAGAGAAGTGGAATTTGTATAGGAACTGGTAAGGTAAGAGTTAGAATTGAGGCTAGTGTGAAAACTAAAGTTGTTGAAATTCCAGGTTGTAATGATCTTTTAAGAAGTGGTATTTTCAGCTGGGCGTGGTGGTGCACTCCTTTAATCCTAGCACTTGGGAGGGAGAGGCAGGCGGATCTTTGTGAGTTCATGGCCAGCCTGGTGTACAGAGCGAGTTCCAGGACAGCTGTTGCTACAGGGAGACCCTATCTTGAGAAAAAAAAAGAGGAAATGGTATTTTCCCATCAAGGATAAGTTGACAAAGGTCATAGTACTAAAAATACTATACATTTCATATGGTTGTATATGGCCTAATATTTTCAATAATTGCTTAAAAATGCTTTTAAAGAGTATGAATATAAGTCAGTGTATCTGTGAATGAAATGCCTGCAGAGGCCAGAAGAAGCAATTGGGCCGTCTGGAACTGGAGTCAAATGATGGATATTAGCTACCAAGTGAGTCCTGGGACAGTGCTCTTAACCTCTAACTCTTCACTCTAGCCAGATGGCATAATATTTTTAATTCTAATGAGATGATAGATGTTTTCATGAGAATTTGAATAATTCATTCTAAAAATTGAATTAAATAGATTATTTTAAGGAAATAAGTTGAACTTATGGGAAGTAGGTTGTATTGTCCTTAGATTTACAGGTTTTTTTTGTGGGATAAGTTCTTCTTTGAAATGGGCTGATGTCCCAGAACATCTGGGTATTTGATAGGAGGAACTAAGTTTACAACCCAGCTGCAGCATTTCCCCCATGGTGCTGACATTACTGCAATGCTGGCATTCTCATGGAAAGTGTACTGGACTCTGGAATTCTGGTAATTTGGGATGGGGGAGATGTATAAAAAGCCTCCCACATACCAGCTCAGGCAGAGGGCACAGGGTGTCACACTGGAATACGGGTGGCCATGACCCTGTTGATCTGGTGCTGGAGTGAATGTTAACTTCCCAAATGTCACTTTGTAGCCAATCTCAAATAAATTCTGATCTAGTTTGAGAATGGAGAACTCTTTACTTGTGTTGCATTAATTACCTGGGGAAACATGGAATGAAAAGAGGCTGGGCAGGTTTACAGGGCTGTGGGCACTTCCCTCCCCAATAGGAAAATTAATCTGCAACATCTGTAATCAATGAATACATGATGTGCTACCTCTGGATTGTCATCATATGTGACCATTAAACATGCACTAGGCTGGTGGTGCCTATAATACTTGTAATAATAGAGGTTAGTAAACAAGCAAGGTCTTTGTTTGCTGAATTCATTATCTACTTTTAATTTTTCCTTTTTTGTATTGTTAACATTTTTAAGAAAATAATTAAACAGTTTCTCAGTTTAAAAAAATAGAAATGTCCATATGCATTTCTAAGCACTTCTTCCTTTGTTCCAGCTCTTCCACACTTTCTTCTTCAGTCTTCCACAATGTACCCCAACTCTGAGATGGATTGATATAAATATCCTCTTTAGGCTTAAACAGTGACCATCATTTATTCTCAGTTCCTTCAGTATCAATTTTCATATGCATTACTGTTCTTCATTGTAAAGAAAGTCTCTGATTAAGGATTTGAGTAATAATTGTCCATGATTCTAAACATAAATATTTAGAAGGCAACTCAGTTTAATGAATATTTACCTAAACAGCAGTAGGATGTACACAACTAGGGTCTAAGGCCTCCTCAAGCATGACTGGATATTTGACTGAGTTTATAATATGAAGTTTGAATTGCCTCTTATTGGAGAGTTCCGCAAAACTTATCAGATGTTGGTAGTTACCATCATAACACTCAACAACACTACTGCAAAATTTGGTACATCTTGCCAAGCGTGTTGCTATTTTAGATCTTAAATTTCATATCTGTGTAAGACAATTGATGCCATTTGTCTCTTAGCAGATCATATACCAACCTTACCAACAGGCAAGCTAGCCAATAGGGAGTACAAATTCTTCTGAATTCTAATTTGATTGCTTTATACCTGTGTGCTGGTGTCAATTTGACACACCTGGGTTGAGGGAGCCTCAGTTGGGGAATTGGCTCCATTGGATTGGCCTGTGGCCACATCTGTGGAGTATTGTCTTGATGGTCGAGCAGTGTGGGAGGGCCCAGCCCACAATGAGTGGTGCCACCCTGGGCAGGTTGTTGTGTACTGTATAAGAAGGCAGGCTGGGCATGAGCCAGGGGAGCAAGCCAGTGAACAGCATTCCTCCATGGCCTGTGCTTTCAGCTCCTGCCTCCAGGTTCCTGCCCTGAGTTCCTGCCTTGGGCTCCCTAAGTGATGAACTGTGACCCAGGAGATGTAAGCTGAATAAACCCTTTCCTCCCCAAGTTGGTGTCGGTCAGAGTGTTTTGTCACAGCAATGGAAGACAAACTAGGACAGAAATTGGTACCAGACGAGTGGGGTATTGCTGTGACAGACCTGACCTTGGTGTTTTGGGGAAGGATTGTGGAGGCGTTTGGAACTTTGGGCTGGGAAGATCATTGAATGCCTAAAGATTGTTGCTGTGGAGCTTGGAGCAGTTTTGCTGAAGGAGTTGTAGAAGATGGAGGCCTGGCTTGTGAAGTTTCTAGTTTCAAAGGAGAGCAGAGATCATCAGGACTGTGTAATCTGTGGGTTCTGGTCAGCTGGGGCTGTGGAGAATCAGCTGTAAGTAACAAGAGACCAGAACCTGAAGTGAAACTTTTGTGGTACTGGGGCAATTGATGCTGGTTAGCTGGGGCTGAAAAATCAGCTGTAAGTAACAAGAGACCAGCATCACTGAGGTGAAATCTTCTGGGGAGAATATCTTCAAGGTCAGCACACAGAAGCTGTGACCCAGAAAGGGCCTGAGCCTCCATCTCGAGCCAGAAGCCGGACTTGGTAACGTGTAAGAGTCTCCTATATGGTTCCGGTGTTGAAATTTGAGGGGGTCACAGAGAGCAGCCGAGGCTTGGCACTGTGAGAGGTCAGGAAAGACCATTGGTGGAAGTGCACCTCGGTTGCTGTGAAGACCCCAGGATTGCAGGGGTCATGGAGAGAAGCTGAGGCTTTGCACCAGGAGAGGTCAGAAGAGACCATTGGTGAAGGTGCTGCCTCAGTTTCAGTAGCGACCCCAGCTTTTTGGAGATGCCGGTACCCTGGGACGACCACCAAGAGCAGCGGTAGGTGTAGAATGGAGTCGGCCTGGGCCTGCGAGATGAGTGTGCCACGGACGGCAGAGTCGGAGAGGGGGAGCTGCCGAGACCCTTTGGAGCCCAGAAGATCGTGAGTGAATCCCAGGTGTCCAGCCTTGAGCTACTTTGCTGGACTTAGGTTTTGTTTGAGAGTGCCTGATTCTTCCCTTTGAAATAAGACAGTACTTGTTTTGGATTTTACAGCAGCCCACAGTTAAGAGACTTTTAACAGACTGTGAACTTTTAAGTGTTTGGACATTTTAAGGACTGTGGGGCTTTTAAGGTTGTACTGTCTTAGGTTGTGATTAATGTTAACATCATACTTTGGGGATAAGAACTGGAAAGGTGGTGGTTTAATAGTGATGTGTTTTGTGTGTCAAGTTGACAAGGGGTCAATTGTGCTGGATAGCTTTAGTGTCAACTTGACACACCTGGGTTGAGGGAGCCTCAATTGGGGAATTGGCTCCATTGGATTGGCCTGTGGCCACATCTGTGGAGTATTGTCTTGATGGTCGAGCAGTGTGGGAGGGCCCAGCCCACAATGAGTGGTGCCACCCTGGGCAGGTTGTTGTGTACCGTATAAGAAGGCAGGCTGGGCATGAGCCAGGGGAGCAAGCCAGTGAACAGCATTCCTCCATGGCCTGTGCTTCAGCTCCTGCCTCCAGGTTCCTGCCCTGAGTTCCTGTCTTGGGCTCCCTGAGTGATGAACTGTGACCCAGGAGATGTAAGCTGAATAAACCCCTTCCTCACCAAGTTGGTGTTGGTCAGAGTATTTTGTCACAGCATTTGAAGACAAACTAGGACAACCTGGAAAACAAAGTGTGTGGACATTTCCAAAGAATTCCCAGTTATTTCTGGTGGGAAACCAAGAAGAATGGCAAAGTCTATAAAGTTTTGGTGGCCTCTTGAGCCTTACTGTCAGACAAGTCTAAAGGAGAATTTCAACATCATTTTTTTTTTTTTCTGTTTACGAATCTTGGGATTTCACGGGCAGCATTATACACACATGGAGTTATTTACCTTCTAAATTTCTCTGTTGTACATATCTTAATTGATTTATAAAGGAATACATTTCCAGATGGAATTTACATACATTCTACATTTTGATAATCCCTCCGTTTCATGCCAATTTTATCCCGTCATCTTTACTATGTCCCACCCCTAACCCTGCTTACATTTTCCACCCTCAAAACTCTCCTCCTCTTTTTTTTTATCCTTTGTAGTGCTATTGCTTGTTCATTAAGACTTGTGCTACCCCAGTGGTCTTATTTGAATTTAATCATTTATAAAGATAACCTAGAGTAAACAAACAAATCTTGTTGGTCATTTCTATTGTCATGTGTGTTCACAATCCACATGATATTCTTCTCTCCTAGAACCAGGCTGGAAGTCCTACGAGACTGTAGGGTTTTGGATCTCTTTCCTGGTGGCAGGATAACAGCTCCTAATTTGAGCTCCTGGCAAGGATACCGTGGGAGGTTACCTATGGAATAAGAAATAAAATAAAGAAATGGACTCATAGAGAAAAATCCGGGAGGAAAGTGACTCCACTTTATTCATGCCAGCCATGTGCTTATATATTGAAAGCTACTGTGCTCTGGGCAAGGAAGTGGGGGCAGAAGGGTGTGAAATGAGGCGAATGGAAGTGCAAGCTATCTTTGTTCCTACCAGGGGCAGTAGAGCTACTGTTTGTGTAAACAGTAAGCTAGAGGTGTGACATCTTTGCACAATAAATCAAAGGAAGAGGCCTTCAGGGTCTGGAACTTTGCAGAGATAGGCGAATAAGGAAATATTGCCTGCCCTGGCCTCACAGAGAAGCCCTGGGGCAGAATCTCCAGTTCCTTACCTTGAGCCAGGCAAAGTCCCATTCCTACAAAATCTAAATATTTGAAGCTAGAATCTACAAATCAGTATATATATATAT
>VZQC01000286.1:3181670-3201927 GCA_009823505.1 Rhizomys pruinosus
ATATATATATATATATATATATATCTTATAATACAATATACAATATTTCCATATATCTGTTTAGTTTCATGCATTTACCTACAAATTTCATTACTTCATTTTTATTTACAAGTGGACAAAATTCAATGGTGTATATTTATCATCTTTTACTATGTATACATCAGTTGATGGATATATAGACAGATTCCATTTCCTAACTATTCCAAATTGAGCTGCAATGTACATCACAGAGGACATATATTAGGAGTAGGATGTGTAGGCCTTTAGATATATATGCAGGAGTGTTACAGCTAAACCACATGGTACATCTATTTCTAATTTCAAAACTAGTATCCAAACTGTTTTACAAAGTAGCTTTTCCAATTTATACTCAAAAAGTTTTGAATTAGTGTGCATGACTTATCAAATTTTCTTCAGTACTTGCTATCTTTTTTTATTTCTTGATAATAGACATTCATACTGTTGTGAGAAGAAAATTTAATATCTTTTTTTGGGGGGGGACTTTTTGAGGCAGGGTCTCCCTGTAGCTCCAACTGGCCTGGAACTTGCTAAGTAGACCAGACTGGCCTTGAACTCACAGAAATCCTACTCCCTCTGCCTCCCAAGTGCTAGGATCAAAGGTGTGTGCCACCACTCCCAGCTTCAATGTAGTTTTAATTTCATTTGCCTGATAATTAAGGATGTTGAACTTGTTTTAAGTGTTTTCTAGATGTGTGTACTTATTATGAAAACTCCTTTTTTTTGGATAGACTATTTGTTGAACGGGTTGTTTTCATTTCTTAATTGGTTTTAATTATTTTGTATTATAGATATTAGCACTCTGTCCAATATAGAAGCTGGTAAATTTTTTATGTGATCACTTAAGCTGCTTCGTTTTGAATTTTAAATATTTATTTTACTTTTAAATACATGTAGGCATATATGCCTATGTGAAAGATTGCAGATATACCTATGTATGTAGGTGAGATATGTACTTTTGGATCCCCTGGAGCTCCAGTCACAGAAAGTGATCTTCTGCACATGGCTGCAGGGAATCAGATTATGTCTTCTCTAAGAGCCACAAGGGCTCTTCTCCTCTAACCCAGCTCTCCAGTTCCTTCATTGGCTGCCTCTTACCTCAGTCGACAGTCTCCCTTGCTTAATGAAAGATTTTGAGTTGCATGAGATTCCATTTCCCATTGATGCCTCTTAATACCTGCTGTTGTCACAGTCACTCAGAAAGTTAATCACCACTCCAATATGTTGAAGTACATTCACTAATTTTTCTTCTAGAAGTTTAAAACTATCATGTATAATTAGAGGTCTTTGAAACAGTTGGAGTTGAGTTTTATGCAGACTGAGATAAAAGGATCTAGTTGCATCTTAGTACATTATAATGTCCAGCTTTCTTAGCATCATTGTCTTTTCTGCCTCATGTGACTTTAGCAACTTTATAAAAATTTGGGGACCTGTAGATGCAAGGATTATTATCTGGGTCCTATATTTTATTCCATTGATGTATGCTTCTGTTTTGGAGCCTGTGCCAAGCTATATTTATTCCTATATCTCTATTCTAACTTCACTTTTCTTTTTGATCCGAATTGATTTGGCTTTAGATTTTGTATCTTCATATACACTTTAAAGACTAATTTTTCTATATTTTTGAATAATAGCTTTGACTTTGTACATTACTGTAGGAAGAGTCATCATTTTAATAATATTGAATCCTCTCATCCATGGCCATGAGAGGACAATCAATTCCCAAGTGTCTTCCTCATTTCTTTATTCAGGGTCTTAAAGTTTTAACTGTACAGTTCTTCCATATCCTTCATTATGTTTAATCTAATATTTTTATATTTCTTTTTTGGGATGTTTGCCATTTGTATGTAGGATGACTATTACTTTGTGTGCTAATTCTGTATACTTCAACTTCAGTGAAATTATTTATCACCTGGAAGGTTATTTTGGCCAGGTATTTATCTTCTCTTATATGGAAAATCATACCATCTCAGATATATTTTGATTTACTTTTTTTATTCTATCCCTGTTATCCTATCTCAGCTTATTGCTCTGTCTAAGATGTTAAGCACTACATTGAATAGGAGTAGAGAGATTGGATATGCTTGACTTGTTACTCATCTTAGAAGGAAGATTTTCTGTTCTTATACACAACTCCAGAATGTATCTGACATGATCTTTATAAATGATCTTTCAGAGGTTATCTTGATTTTTTTCAAAATTTTATTTATTGTATGTGCAAAAATATACTCCTACTCATCAGTGAGAATGGGCTTTAATTTACTTTATTTTAGGTGTTTTCTTATTTTTTGGTATCATGTTGATATTGGCTGTATTAAAAGGATTTTGAAGTGCTCTCTATATTTTATGTAACTGCATGAGTAGTACTGTTGTTAGTTCTTAACTGCCTGGTAGAAATGTGCAATGTATGCACCTTGTCCTAAATTTTTAGATGGGAGAGGGTTTTTTTTGTCCATTCGTTTGTTTATTTATGAGACAGGGTTTCACTATGTAGTACTGGCTGACCTGGAATTCACTAGGCAGACCAGGCTTGCCTCAAACTCATAGAGATCCTCCTGTCTTTTCCTTGCTAACGATGTAATTAAAGATACTCAACACTAAACCTTGTCTTATTTTTATGGATTGATAATTCCATACATAAGCACTCTATATACATCAGCACCTTTCCTAAATCTACCTCCGTTCAACTCCTCCTATGTCCTTTCCCCCACTCTCACTCAACTTCATGAGCTTTCCCTTGATCACTATTGCATCAAAGTCATTATTAATTTTATGTCTTCTTATGTTATTTATTTAATCTTGGTTTAACTATGGTAGGATATAAGTACCTGGAAATTCACTCATTTTTATGTTTTAAAATTTATTAATGAATTACCTGGGTATCTGCTAAAATGGCCCCCATTTCATCTCTGACCTCATAAATTTGAATTTTCATATCACTTGTATTGGTTAATTTGGCTATGAGTTTGTCAATTTTATTTATTTTCAAAGGACCATCTCTACCTTTCCCTGATTCTTTGTATTATTATATTTGTTTCTATGTCATTAATTTTGTTTCTGATATTGATTAACTTTCCTTGTATTATCTTTACTATTTTCATAAACCTATGCTATAAACCTTACTCTTAAGGTTGCTTTATTCTATGCCATATGTATGGTATGTTTTGTTTTTATTTTAATTCTAGGCATTGTTTTACTACCTTATTGATTTATTCAGTGATCCATTTATCATTCAATATGATCTTCTTCAATCTCCATGACTCTGTAAACTTTCTGTGGATTCTATTGTTTTTCATTCTTCATTTTATACTTTTGTGATCAGAGAGAAAATAAGCAATTATTTCCGTTTTCCTTAATTTGTTGATATAAGATTTGTGTTCCATTGTCTATAGAGAAGTATTTATATCCTCTTGTGTTTCAATGGATGAATCTGTAGATATCTCATGAGCCATTTTGATCTTAATGGGATTTAACTACAATATTTCTTATCTATCTATCTATCTATCTATCTATCTATCTATCTATCTATCTATCTATCACTATCTTTTGATGAAAGTGTGCTACCGAAGTCACCTACTATTACAATGTAGAAATGAATTTGTTTGTTTGTTTGTTTGTGTGTGTGTGCATGTGCAAGCTCTTGTAACTGCTCACTGCTCTCTTAAGCACAAGACCTTGAATTCCGTATATTGAATCAATGCAACCAGCACTAAATGGGGGAAAGAAAATTAAAAGTTATCAGGGGATACTCCCTTTATGATTTTCACCACACCAAACAACAAACAGATATCAATCTAGCTCCAACTATTGTTTACAAGAAAGTTAAGAAATTTCTATGTTGTGAATGAATATTCACTGCTTACAATGCTTGATACATTTAAGTTAGGCCAGGAAGGGTCATGACGGATTAAAGTTCTATGATAAAGTTGTAATAGAAGTCCAAGGTGATCTAAGATTATTTACATGATGATGGAGCTGAGATCTCAAAATTTAAGAACAAATTCAGTTACAACGTTAGGTAAAAACATTCCCACATTTCCTTCATATTTTCCCTTGTTTTCATAAAGTGGAGTTATGTCCTTATTTGTATCAGAAGGCATTCCTAAAAAGGTCTCTCCCAAATCCCACAGTCTTTCACTGAATTTGAAGTTCACCAATTGGCTAGACTGGATAGCCAGCAATCCCAGGGAACTTCTTGTCTCCACCACCCCTTTGGTGGGATTACAAAATTTGCTTTCAATACACAATTTTTTGTGGGTTTCAGAGATTTTTTCTATTATTTAATATCAAGAGTTTTGTATATAGTTTTGATTCAAGTGTTAAAAAATATTCATTCTGATGTTTTTATATTACATATATTTTCTCATTATTATATATTATATTTTTATATTATATATTATATAATTTAATTATTTTTATTTGTCTTTTAAAATATATTTGACAATTTCTTAAAATCTAATTTTCCACTGATACTAATATGTTTATCCCATAAAATATATCTGTAAATTAAGTAAACAAATGATTTCTTCTCTCTCACTCTACTTTTTTACCATATCTTGAATATATTGAACTAATGATCTCTTTCAAGTTTCTTTGTTAATATACAAATTAAGTATCAAAGTGCATTTCTTCCAACATGAATGCCCATTTGTATCAACGCCATATTTTTTTACAGGAAATGATTTCTCTGTTGCATTATTTTTGTGTCTTTTGAAATTCCCTGAACCAAACAAAGATAGTCCATTTCTAAAATATGTATTCTGTTCAAATAGACATTAATTGGTGAAGAGCTAAGTTGATTGTGGCATTTACATTAAATATAATATGTATAAGAATGCATTCATTAACTCTATAAATAATTCTTGAATTTTCAGTTGTAATGGGAGGGGAGATGAAATTATGTAGCCCATATTTGGCTTATAAATTTTGAACTTCCTTCATCGGGTTTCAGATTATTGGGATAAAAGCTGGACAAGTTCAAGTAAAGCTCGCTCTGATTCTTGTGAGTACATAGAATCATGTTGATGATCTATTTCTCTGTTAAAAGTTTATTACATATTTTTATTTTATTTACTTTGTATGTGTTTGAATGTACTGTCTGCATGTAGGTCTGTGCACACGTGTCATGCAATGCCTCAGGGGTCAGAAGAGGGTGTCAGTTTCCCGTGGAACTGGAGTTAAAGATGGTTCTCAGCTGCCATGTGGGTGCTGGGGATCGAACCCAGGTCCTCTGCAAGAGCTGTCAGCGCTCGCTCTTAACAACTAGGCAATCTCTCCAGCCCTATTATATGTATAATATATAATATATTAATTTATATCATATAATAATTTAATTATATAATAATTTAATATATTAATTTGTTATATAATAAATATAAATATATAATATATATTTAATATTGAGTTTGGAAATTGATTTTAGAAAAAAATTAAGAAGAATTTGCATCTAATATTGAGCTTTTTCCATTCCATTATCATGATTTACATCTGCATTTATATGTTTTATTTATATATTTTGTTTATTTTTAATTTTATTCAATAACACTGTTTTTACTTATTTTCTCTTCTCCTTTTCCCCTTCTCAAATTCATGACCACTTTTTCTTTAATTATTGTTGTTACATACACACACACACACACATATATATATATATATATATATATACATATATGTATATATATATATATATATATATATATGCATCAAGGTTTTGAATTAGGAAACCAAGAGATTTTCAAACTAATATAGACTATTGCTATTGCTATTCGTTGCCATCTAGAACTTAAAAGCAAGTTCCTGTTCTTAAGGACACCACGCAAATTCTGGACCTAAGTGGCACACAATTTAATCCCAGCACTGTGGAGGCATAAACAGCACATCTCTTTGAGATGCAGGCCAACTTTTTATACATAGGGACTTCCAGGTCTGTTGGGGCTACAGGAAACATCGTCTCAATAAAAGGCCAAAAATATCACCATATATGTTAGACTGGTAGACTTGTAATTTGGAGGAATTAGGCTGCACTTGATCTTGAAGAATCCTCACTTAGGAGCCTTTCATATTGGAAGGTGTTATGCAAACATCAAACGAAAAAAAGAAATGGTTTTGCAAAGGTGTTAAGCCTAAAATCCACAGCAATGGGTGGCCTCATAATATATCCTTAGTGTTGGAACAAGGCCACTTTTATCTTGTGCATAATTGTGCAGTCAATGGGAAGGAATTCATGTATTGTGTGTTAAACCTTGCCAAATACCCATTGTGGAGGTCATAAACCCTGGAGAAGAACCTATTACTATGATTTTCTTAAATTAACATAAATTCTAACTTAATACATATAAGTATAGGTCTTATCCTCAACAAAGAAACTTCATTTTGCAACAGATGAAGAATATTACAAAGATTTGCAACTAGTCATATGTAGAAAATGAGTGACTCTTTTCTACAATGTATAAAGATTATAAGATCAAGGAGACCAAGACAAATGATTTTAGATACTGTCTTCTAAACTTGACATGGCAGGTCTTCCTATGATGTATCAATGACATGATTACATAAACAAGGACTGCATAATGACAATGCCTATGTGGACAAAATTTCACAAGGTCTAATCCGTAAATTAAGAACTCCAATCAATCAATGGCTATTACTTATATATTTAATTTGTGTCAAATCCTCTATTTTCATAATACAGATGATTTTGATTCTATGTGTATTGTACAAAACTGAAAAGAGCATATTTTTATCTTTTTATCATGATAATAAAGAGAATTGCATTGATTGATTTTCAATTGTTAATAAAATTAACATACCTAGACTAAGTCCCTTTTGTAAGGATGTATTACTTATTTAAATTTTTCTGTATTTGATTTGCAAATATTGTGTTGTCAAGTATGTATTCATGAGGAAAACTACATTATATTAAATCTTTCTTTTATTTTTAATTATTTATTATTTTTTAAATTATTTTAATTTTCATTTTTTATTGATGCTTTGTGTATTTAATAATCATTTTCCAATTCAGTTCAAGCAATTTCCCTTTCCCTTCCCCCCACACCACTCCACCCCATCCCAGATCATGCATTCTGCCATAACTTTCCTGCATCTTTCTCTGTATTTTTTTCATTTTTTAACAATAAGTGATAATTTATGAGTACAAGTATCCTTCATGTAACCAATTTGCAAGCATTTGTGCCCAAACCCACACAGCTCATGGGTCCCACCATCCAGCGGGGGGGGGGCTTCTATGTTCAATCAAGTTAATCAAATGAGTGTCCAGACTATATAGTTGTAGTTTCACCATTCACCCAATCACAGCCCTTACATTTTACCATGCCTCCTCTTTTGCAGTTTGTTCCCCAGGCTTAGAAAAGGGGCACAGGAGGATGAGAAAAAAAACTTTATCTGGAGCTGTCGTCTTGGACTCTGGTCAGTTCTGGCTGTTTTCTTTCATGGACTGACAATATGTCCAAGAATAACCTTTCAATCCTACTAATGAAGCACAAGCAATTAGATGTATAGGTATTAAAACATTACTAATTGTTATGGTAGTTTGCTTTGGTATAGACACAGATGTTTGGATGGTATGTTAATCCATGAATTTCATTTTTTCTCTTAAATATGACAGGGTCTTACTATGGCTTATAACATCTCCTAACCATTAGAGGATGTAAGCTATTTGCATCAGCCATGGGTTATTCCTCCAAGGAGAGAGCTAATAGCCAATTATATTTGGGATATACAGGCATATGGCTGCCACTGCTGCACAGTATTTCCAGGCAGATGAGTTGTAGCTGGTGCTGACGGAGGAGTCTTGCTTGACTCAAGGAGGCCTATATTTGCTTTATTGGTTTAGTGGCCTTTGGTAACACTCTCTGATATTCCAGACACCATCTGTGTACTTGCAAGTGTGGTCTCAGTACATCTTTCCCATATTTACATCAGGTCTTCGACAGAAGGGCCTTATCGCCTCTCTTCTTGCAGGTATCCCAGTTTGGAGACAAGGAGACTGCACCTTTTGTGGGGGCTTGGATCCCCTCACCAACATCTCCTTGGTAGAATAATCCATTGCTGATGTCAGAGCTCCTGTATTAATATATTTTGCTTAAGTGCAAAGCTTAAGGAGACTTTAGAATTATATTTGGTTCTGAATAGAGAATGATCCTTTTCACAGTTCCTATGTCTAGTAGTCAATTAAAGAAGGCAGATTTACCGGTTTTATAATAGATTACCTCTAAAACAGTTGGCTCCAATTTACAGTTGGAGAACGACCTCATAATCATCATATTTCTCCTGGCTCTATGGGGGGGGGAGGTAAGAAAGGCTCTCATATTAAAACTTTTGCGGCACCTAGAAGGTAAGTTTCGTTAAAACTCATTATAAATAGTTGTTACAAGTAGGATCCACAGAGGGGTTTTATGTTTGTAGCAATCTGAGGCTTTTCTTCCTTTCAATGTTCCGTTGGGCCAACCTTTCTGCTGGCACTTTCTGGTACATCCTACTTAGTGCAAAGCTGTATTTTTTCTTTTTTTTAACATTTTTTATTGATGCTTTGTGCATTTCATATATCATTTTCCAATTCAGTTCAGGCATATTTCGCTTTCCCTTCCCCCCACCCCCACCCCAACCGAGATCATGAATTCTGCCATGACTGTCCTGCATATCTCTCTCAGTTTTTTTTTTCCATTTTTTAGCTATAAGTGATAATCCATGAGTACAAGCATCCTTCATGTAAAACCAATTTGCAGGCTGTTGTGCCCAAACCCCCACAGCCCCACCTTCCAGCGGGGAGTGAGGGGTTGTATGTTCAATCAGGTTAATCAAATGAGGGTCCAGACTACATTGCTGTAGTTTCACCATTCACCCCAATCGCAGCCCTTACATTCTACCACTCCCCCTCTTCCGCAGATTATTCCCTGGGCTTAGAAAAGGGGCACAGATGGATGAGAAGCAGAACAGTCCACTCTCTCTGGAGCTGTTGTCTTGGATTCTGGTCAATTCTGACTGTTTCCTTTCATGCGCTGACAGAAGCTGTATTTTTTTCTTTCTCAGCCGTTAAATTGGTGACATTTTGACCTGTTGGAACATACAAATCTTTTCCCGCCGTTAGTTTTAAGATTTGAATTGCAAGGTTTTTGAAAAAATAGGTATCATATCTATCTGTACCCCCTTTTTGATTTTAAGTTTTTGTTTTTTGACCCATGAGTCTCCAGAAGGCATTTGTATTATATATACCTATAGGGTGGAATCAAGGCACAGATTTCATCAAATTCATCCATGCTGTTTTGGGTGACTGTATGTGATTAACTTGGGAAGCAAACTTAATTTTTAAATTAAATCATCCTATAGGTGAAAGAGAATGCTACAAGTTGATACTGTACAACAGAAAAATTATGGAGAACATTTGTATGTGCCAATCTTAAAGTTATTGTTATACAGATTTTAAGTACAACAAATGTGGACAACAGCAATTTATATCTCCAATTAACTCAGATTCATTACCGTTTTTATCAGAGCCTTTAAACCAATGTTGTTTAATATAAACATATTTACTTTTACTATGTCTTAAAACACCATGTAACTTGTAGACAGAGTCTGGGCAAAACTGGATACTTGTTGAACTCACGTCAATTAACTATGCATTAATCGAATATACATCCATGTCCCTCTCCTGCCACTCCCACCCTTCCCGATTCACCATTTCAGTCAGTTTTCTGATGCAGTCTTTATATTCTTGTTTTTTTGATATGCATCCCTATCCGCAAGAAATATTTATAACTGGGTTATTGGCACTAGCATCCACATATGAGGGATACCATGTGTTGTTTGTTTTTCTGGGACTGTATTACTTCACTTAACATAATGTCTTCTATCTCCTTCCATTTACCTACAAAGTTCATGATGTTGTCTTTATTTACTGCACATAGAACTCCTTTGTGTACCTGTACCACATTTTCTCTATCCACTCATCAGTTGAGGGGCATTTCGGTTGGTTCCAGCTTTTTGCTATTGTGTAGAGAGCTGTAATAAATATAGCTGTGCATGTACCTCTGCAGTAAGATGAGTCTTGTGGGTATATATCCAGAAGTGGTATGACTGGGTCAAATGGCAGGTTCATTTTGAGTCTTCTAAGGGTTCTCCACACTGTTTTCCATAGTGGCTATACAAGTTTACATTACCATCAGGAATGGATGAATATTCCCCTTTCCCAACAACCTCTCCAGCACTTGATATCATTTGTTTTCTTGATCCTAGCCAGTCTTATTGGAGTAAGATGGTATCTTAAAGTGGTTTTAATTTACATTTCCTTAATTATTAGCAATGTTGAACACTTCTTAAGATGTTTCTCTGCCATCTCTAATTCCTCCTCTGTGAAGTCTCTATTCAGATCTTTGCTCCATCTTTTGAGTGATGCATTTGTTTTCTTTCTTCTTTGTTTTTTGAGTAGCATGTATACACTGGAAATTAATGCTTTGTCAGATGTATCTGCGGTGAATGTTTCCTCCCACTCTGTGGGTTTTCTCTTCACTTCCTTTATTGTTTCCTTTGATGTACAGAAGCTTTTGAGTTTATTTTTTTTCAAAGACATATTTTAATAACAAAATGCACAGAAATTGTTATTTCTGATAATACTGAAATATTTTGTCAGACATGAGTTTCAAAGGGGATTATATCTTTTATTCAAGAAATTAAAGCTTCTTACCAGAATTAGTGGGAAAAAAATGAAGTTAGAAAGAAAATATTTTACTTGCTACTTTAAAGTCCCCAAAGTAAACATGAGTGCATAAAATAAAAATGAAGAATGGGATATTTTCTATATTTCCTGAATCATGATTAGAATCAGACAACTGAGAAAGTACAGACATCTACAAATAAAGACAGCAATATTAATATTAGCTTTCTTAACTACTGACTCCCACAGCTTTTTTCCACACATTTGCAAAGATTCAAAACTGTTCTTTTAAATGAATGTATCCTATGAATTCCATCATAGTGGCATCTACTTTGGAGGGTGTGGAAGACAGGTGAATGGAGCTGCCTATGCTCTGCCTAGCGAAATTGCTCTAAGGGCTTCAAATGTTGGGAAGATGCATAGGGAGTTTATTTGGTCTGTTAGATAGATGCCACAATTCCTCTGTCTACACAGGATTAAAAAGCATTTCTGAAGGGGAAAAAAGAAGTAAAAGAAATGATGATTCAAACCAAAGATGTGATGTGAGGCTACCTTTTTCTTCAGTCTAACATTTATTTTATTATTTTTTTAGATTTTTTAATTGATGTTTTGTGTATTTCATACATCATTTTCCAATTCAGTTCAGGCATATATACCCTTACCTTCCCCCCACCCCACCCCTACCCGTCCCAGATCATGCATTCTGCCATAACTTTTCTGCATCTTTCTCTGTTTATTTGTTTTGTTTTTTTTCATTTTTTTAGCAATAGGTGATAATCTGTAAGTACAAGCATCCTTCATGTAAAACCAATTTGTGAGCAGTTGTGCCCAAACCCACACATCTCATGGGTCCCACCATCCAGCAGGGGAGGGGGGCTTGTATGTTCAATCAAGTAGATCAAATGAGTGTCCAGCCTATATTGTTGTAGTTTCAACATTCACCCCAATCGCAGCCCTTACACTCTACCATGCCCACTCTTCTGCAGATTGTTCCCTAGGCTTAGAAAAGGGGCACAGGTGGATGAGAAGCAAAACAGTCTACTTTCTCTGGAGCTGTTGTCTTGGTCTCTAGTCAATTCTGGCTGTTTTCTATCATGGGCTGCCAGCTTGTCCAGGCATAACCTTTCAATCCTACTAATGAAGCACATGCAATTAGATATATAGGTACTTAAACAGTATAATATATAGCCTTTCGATCCTACAAATGAAGCACACACAATTAGATATATAGGTATTTAAACAGTACTAATTGTTATGGTAGGTTACTTTGGTATAGACACAGATGTTTGGATGGTGTGTTAATCCATGAATTACATTTTCTTCTGTTAAGTATGACAGGGTCTTCGTGTGGCTTATAACGTCTCCTAACCATTAGAGGATGTAAGCTTGTGGTATCAGCCATGGGTTATTCCTCCAAGGAGAGAGCTAATAGCCAATTAGATTTGGGATATACAGACATATGGCTGCCACTGCTGCACAGTATTTCCAGGCAGATGAGTTGTAGCTGGTGCTGACGGAGGAGTCTTGCTTGACTCAAGGAGACCTATATTTGCTTTATTGGTTTAGTGGCCTTTGGTAACACTCTCTGATATTCCAGACACCATCTGTGTACTTGCAAGTGTGGTCTCAGTACATCTTTCCCATATTTACATCAGGTCTTCGACAGAAGGGCCTTATCGCCTCTCTTCTTGCAGGTATCCCAGTTTGGAGACAAGGAGACTGCACCTTTTGTGGGGGCTTGGATCCCCTCACCAACATCTCCTTGGTAGAATAATCCATTGCTGATGTCAGAGCTCCTGTATTAATATATTTTGCCTGAGTGCAAAGCTTAAGGAGACTTTAGAATTATATTTGGTTCTGAATAGAGAATGATCCTTTTCACAGTTCCTATGTCTAGTAGTCAATTAAAGAAGGCAGATTTACCGGTTTTATAATAGATTACCTCTAAAACAGTTGGCTCCAATTTACAGTTGGAGAACGACCTCATAATCATCATATTTCTCCTGGCTCTATGGGGGGGGGAGGTAAGAAAGGCTCTCATATTAAAACTTTTGCGGCACCTAGAAGGTAAGTTTCGTTAAAACTCATTATAAATAGTTGTTACAAGTAGGATCCACAGAGGGGTTTTATGTTTGTAGCAATCTGAGGCTTTTCTTCCTTTCAATGTTCCGTTGGGCCAACCTTTCTGCTGGCACTTTCTGGTACATCCTACTTAGTGCAAAGCTGTATTTTTTCTTTTTTTTAACATTTTTTATTGATGCTTTGTGCATTTCATATATCATTTTCCAATTCAGTTCAGGCATATTTCGCTTTCCCTTCCCCCCACCCCCACCCCAACCGAGATCATGAATTCTGCCATGACTGTCCTGCATATTTCTCTCAGTTTTTTTTTCCATTTTTTAGCTATAAGTGATAATCCATGAGTACAAGCATCCTTCATGCAAAACCTATTTGCAGGCTGTTGTGCCCAAACACCTACAGCCCCACCATCCAGTGGGGGGTGACAGGTTGTTTGTTCAATCAAGTTGATCAAATGAGTGTCCAGACTACATTGCTGTAGTTTCACCATTCACCCCAATCGCAGCCCTTACATTCTACCACGCCCCCTCTTCCGCAGGTTGTTCCCTAGGCTTAGAAAAGGGGCACAGGTGGATGAGAGGTAAAACAGTCCACTCTCTCTGGAGCTGTTGACTTGGACTCTGGTCAATTCTGGCTGTTTCCTTTCATGGGCTGACAGTTTGTCCAGGAATAACCTTTCGATCCTACTAATGAAGAACAAGCAATTAGATATATAGGTATTTAAGCAGCACTAATAGTTATGGTAGGTTACTTTAGCATAGACACATGTTTGGATATGTTAATCCATGAATTACAATTTTCCCCCCTGTTAAATATGACAGGGTCTTACTGTGGCTTATAACATCTCCTAACCTGTAGAGGATGTAAGCTTGTGGCATCAGCCATGGGTTATTTCTCCAAGGGGAGAGCCAATAGCCAATTAGATTTGGGATATACAGGCACATGGCTGCCTCTGCTGCACAGTATTTCCAGGCAGGTGAGGTGTAGCTGGTGCTGACGGTGGAGTCTTGCTTGACTCAGGGAGACCCATATTTGCTTTATTGGTTTAGTGGCCTTTGGTAACACTCTCTGGCATTCCAGAGGCCATCTGTACACTTGCATGTGTGGTCTCAATACATCCCTCCCATGTTAACGTCAGGTCTTCGGCAGCAGGGTCTTATTGCCTCTCCTCCTGTAGGTATCCCAACTTAGAGGCAAGGAGCCCTTACCTTTTGTGGGGCCTTGGATCCCCTGGCCAACATCCACCTGGTAGAACAATCCATTGCTGATGTCAGAGCTCCTGTATTAATATATTTTGCCTGAGTGCATAGCCCTAGGACTTTAGTATTATATTTGGTTCTGAACAGAGAGTAATCCCTTCCACAGTTCCCATGTCTAGTAGTCAATTAAAGAAAGCAGTTTTACCGGTTTTATAAGAGATTACCTCTACAATAGTTGTCTCCAATTTACAGTTGGGGAGCGACCTCATCATTGTCATATTTCTCCTTGTTCTATGGGTGGGAAGGCAAGGAAGTCTCTCATATCAGAACCTTTGTGGCACCTAGAAGGTAAGTTTCATTAGGACTCATTATAACTAGTTGTTACATGTAGGATCCACAGAGGGGTTCGATGTTTATGGCAATCTGAGGCTTTTCTTCCTTTGAATGTTCAGACGGGTCAGCCTTTCCGTTGCCACTTTTTGGTACATCCTACTCAATGCAAACCTGTATCTTTTCTTTCTCAGCCGTTAAGTTGGTGACGTTTTGTCCTGTTGGAACAAACAAATCTTTTCCCATAGTTAGTTTTAAGATTTGAATTGCAAGGGTTTGATGAAAAGGTTTCATGTCTTTCTGTATCCCCCCCCCTTTTTTTTTGCGTATGAGTCTCCAGAAGACAGTTGTATTATACATGACTATAGGGTGGAGTCAAGGCACAGATTTCATCAAATTCACCCATGTTGTTTTGGGTGACTATATATGATTAACTTGGGAAGCAAACTTAATTTTTACGTTAAATCATCTTAAAGAGAATGCTACAAGGTGATACTGTACAACAGAGAAATTATAGAGAACATTTGTATGTGTCAATCCCAAAGTTCTTGCTCTACAGATTTTATGTAAAGCAAATGTGGGCAACAGCGAATTATATCTCCATTTAATTCAGATGCATTACCATTTTTATCAGATTCTGTAAACCAATGTTGTTTAATATACACATGTTTACTTTTACTTATTACTAAGTCCTAAAACACCATGTGTCCTGTAGACAGTGTCTAGGCGAAACTGGGTACTTGCTGAGCTCACGTCAATTAAATATGCCTTAATCGAATATACACCCGTGTCCCTCTCCCACCCATCCCCCCTTTCCAATTCACCATTTCAGTCCATTTTCTGATGCAGTCTTTCTGTTGTTCTTTTACTATGCCTCCCTCTCCATGAGAAATATTTATATCTGGGTTGTTGGTACTAGCATCCACATATGAGGGACACCATTTGTCGTTTGTTTTTCTGGGACTGTGTTACTTCACTTAACATAATGTCTTCCAGCTCCATCCATTTACCTGCAAATTTCATGATGTTGTCCCTCTTTACTGCTGCATAGTATTCCATTGTATACATGTACCACATTTTCTCTATCCACTCGTCAGTTGAAGGGCACCTGGGCTGGTTCCAGCTTTTTGCTATTGTGAACAGAGCTGCAATAAACATAGCTGTGCATGTATCTTTGCAGTAAGTTGTGTCTTGTGGGTATATACCCAGGAGTGGTATGACTGGGTCAAATGGAAGGCTCATTTTGAGTCTTCTAAGGGTTCTCCACACTGCTTTCCATAGTGGCTGTACAAGTTTACATTCCCACCAGCAATGGATGAGTGTTCCCCTTTCCCCACAACCTCTCCAGCACTTGGTATCATTCATGTTCCTGATCCTAGCCAGTCTTATTGGAGTAAGGTGATATCTCAGAGTGGTTTTAATTTGCATTTCCTTAATTATCAGAGATGTTGAACACTTCTTAAGATGTTTCTCGGCCATCTCTAACTCCTCCTCTGTGAAGTCTCTATTCAGATCTTTGCTCCATCTTTTGAATGATTCATTTGTTTTCTTTCTTCTTTGTTTTTTGAGTAGCTTGTATACTCTGGAAATTAATGCTTTGTCAGATGTATCTGCTGTGAAGGTTTCCTCCCACTCTGTGGGTCTTCTCCTCACTTCCTTTATTGCTTCCTTTGATGTACAGAAGCTTTTGAGTTTAATGAGGTCCCATTTGTCAATTGTCGATCTTATTTCTTGTGCAGCTGCTGTCTGATTTAGGAAGTCTTTTCCTACACCTATGTCTTGTAGTCTGCTGCCAAGCTTCTCTTCTATCACCTCCAGAGTTTGGGGTTTCACGTTGAGGTCTTTGGTCCATCTGGAGTTGACCTTTGTACAAGGTGAGAGGTAGGGGTTTAATTTCATTCTTCTACAAGTGGTGATCCAGTTTTGCCAACACCACTTGCTGAAGATGCTGTCTTTCCTCCATTGTGTCTTCTTGGCCCCCTTGTCAAATATGAGGTGGCTGAAATTGTATGAGCTCAGGTTTGGATCTTCAGTTTTATTCCATTGGTCAACTGGTCTGTTTGTGTGCCAGTACCAAGCTGTTTTTATGACTATAGCCCTGTAGTATAGTTTGATGTCTGGTAGAGCAATCCCCCCTGTATTGCTCTTTTCGCCCAGAGTTGCTTTGGCTATTTGGGGTCTTTTGTTTTTCCAAATGAAATTGAGGATTTTTTTTCCAAACCTGTGAAGAAGCTCTTGGGGATTTTGATTGGGATTGCATTAAATCTGTATATAAGTTTAGGTAGAATGTACATTTTTACTATATTTATTTTCCCAATCCACAAGCATGGGAGGTTTGTCCATCTTCTGGTGTCTTCTTCAATTTCCTTCTTCAGAGGTTTAAAATTTTTTGTTGTAGACATCCTTGGTGTCTTTAGTTAGGTTTGTTCCTAGGTATTCTATTGTTTTTGAGGCTATTGTGAGTGGGAAGGTCTCCTTGTATTCCTTCTTCAGTTGCCTACTGTTGGTGTAGAGAATGGCTACTGATTTTTCTAGGTTTATTTTGTATCCTTCCACCTATCTTTGCTTTATTGATTTAGAGGCCTTTGGTAACACTCTCTGGCATTTCAGAGACCATCTGTATACTCTGGGACAGTTGTTTTTTAAGGGAGAGATTTTATTCAGATACCCAGTTTTACTGGAGAATGTCTATCTATAAGAACTTGACTCAATATGCTTTAGCATACAGGACAGAATTCAGGAAATCTAGTGGGGATGACTGTGGGGCATGGATGGGTGGAGAAGGAGGTATAAAGAATATCATGATGTTTTGTATAAAATAAACAAAAAAATCGATAAAACATATACGTGAAAAGATAGCATGCAAATGACTAAAATATTTTGTTAAAGTTCAACTCTCATAGATATGAGGCAAATTAATTCAAATCAATTTTTCAGGGGCTGGAGAAACAGCTCAGAAGTTGACAGCACTGGATGCTCTTGTAGAGAACCCATGTTCTTTTCTCAGCACCCATTTGGCAGCTTACCATTGCTTATAACTACAATTACAGTGGAATATGATGCCACCTTCAGACTTGTGAGGGCACTGCACAACACGGGTGCATTTACATATATGCAAGTAAAACCCTATTGTTGAAGATATGGGATGATAAGAACTTGAAAAAAATATCTTGAGAACCCACACTGCAAATTAACAGCTGATCTTCATTGGTTCAGAAGGCACTATACAAACCACTGGAAAGAAATGGTCTCTGAAGCTTTACTAAAGACTTCTTGATCTACAATTTTCCCTGTCAAAGAAGATAGAGTGCAATAGTGGCAGCCTAATAAATGTATACCAGGAAAGAAAAAAAAGTCACAAATTTATCTTTGCCCGCTTCCTGCCAGTGTATGACACACAACTGACACTGTAGCCTCAGTGCCTGCTAAAGTAAGGAAGTTCTATTGATCACTTTAGAAAGCTATTTGTATCCCTTTGTCAAAGAGTTATAATGCCACAAACAAAATATTATCCAAGCATATGTGTCTGTGCCCACAGAGTAACTTGTTACAATCTCTAATAATTTACTATTTTTTGGATTACAAATTTGAGCAGTCTTATCTGAATTTAGATCATCTCAGTTCCAGAATTTTTCTCAGGCAAACTAAGCTTTTGTTGCTACCTCATTGCAACTCAGCTATTCCTCTTACCAAATCTATTATACTTTCATCACACCCCAATGTTGTTTCCAATGTGATTTTCCAATAAATCTCTGATGCCCGCATTCTTGCAGTTATTAGGTATGACTTTCTTATAAAGAAATTCCCCCTTATAACTTATTAATACCTTGAAGATACAACTAATTAAAATAGAAAATGAAGAAAAGTAGTAATTAATTTTATCTGTATTTTAAAAGAATATATTTGTTTTCAATATACAAATATTTTATTTTTCTAGGGTTTATGTAGAAATATCACAATGTGCATAGCTGGAAACAACAAAAATATTTCACTTTAGAGAGATAAAATTTTCAAAATCAATTGCATGCCCAGTGAATGCTCTATCAAAGAACATTTCTTTTTTTTTTTTTTGAATATTTCATTTTCTGATACTTCTTTTTTTTTTTTTTGATCTTTTTGAGATAGGGTTTCCCTGTAGTCCCAGATATCCTGGAACTCACTCTGTAGACCAGGCTAGCCTTGCACTCACAACGATCCTCCTGCCTCTACCTCCTAAATGCAAGGATTAAAGGCATGCGCCACCATGCCTGGCTCTAATCCTTACTTCTTATACTAATTGGCAATCCTTGGTGATTTTTGACATTTAACTCCTTTTCCTACTTTAAATAATCTTTACATAATTATCTTAGAACAGTTTTGTTCAAGTGCCTCATTATCTCCCTTTCCTTCTATGGACATTAGATATCGGATTCATAGACACCCAAATCAAGCATGACTTCACATTAATGTTACTGACCTCTGAATTGTTGATGAATTTTAGTTATTAACTCCATAGTCAATAGTTACCTTTGATCTTAGCTCTTTTACTTTGATCACAAGGTATCATTAAACATTTGAAGCTGGTTCAGTCTCTAGTTCTTCCATATCCATCTTATACTTTTCCTATATTAGGCTTCTTCTACAAGAAAACTACATTTTACAGCTCTGTTTACTTCACATCGTTGCATTGGATGGGGTTATTTGCATAGATAGAAGAAATAGAAAAGCATCCCTATGATGCCGTACTTGAGTGGAGGCTGAGTAGTACAATCATGATAATCTGAAGACTGGAAAACCAAAGAACCTGGGAATTCTTTAGAGAAAAAAAATGCAATTTGCACAGAGAGAGGGACTGAGACTACAGATTGACTCTAAGACTAAAGGTCTGGAAGTACTCTGCAGACATATTCCTGTGCACTTGTTCAAGAAAAGAATATTTTAATTATAAATTTTTAATAAGGTATGATACTTTGTTCTTTGAATATTATGATTGTTCTGAGAATATTATCATGATTCTCAAATCCTGAAAATTAATTCTAATTAATGTTTGCATCAGAAAACCTGAACTTTTCACTCCTTAAATAATTTTGAAGTCTAAAAATTTTGGAATGATTTTTCACTTTTGCAGATGGGGCCATAATTGACTGTTAAATTTTTCAGATTTTTATCCCATAATCTATGCCATAGTTTTTCAAGTTTCTTTATTATTTTTCCCTTTCCATTAACACAAGACATTCTAGTGAAAACTAAATTGGAATGAAGATTTTCAAAATAAGATTCTTGAAAAAATATCAAATTATCATTAATGGATATTTGAGATATAAAATAAACATGGCCATGCATGGATCTCTGAGGTGGGGTGATTTTTTGGGGCACATGCCCAGGAGTGGTATGGCTGGGTCAGGTGGAAAGTTCATTCCAAGTCTTTCAAGGGTTCTCCACACTGCTTTCCATAGTGGCTGCACGAGTTTACATTACCACCAGCAGAGGAGGATTGTTCCCCTTTTTCCCACAACATCTCCAGCACTTTTACCATTTGTTTTCTTGATCCTAGCCAGTCTTCCTGGAGTAAGATGATAACTTAAAGTGGTTTTGATTTGCATTTCCTTAATGATTAGTGATGGTGAACATTTCTTGAGGTGTTTCTCAGGCATTTCTAATTCCTCACTGGTGAAGTCTCTGTTCAGCTCTTTGCTCCATCTATTGAGTGGGTCATTTGTTTTCTATCTTCTTTGTTTTTTGAGTAGTTTACATATTCTGGAGATCAATGCTTTGTCAGATGTGTCTGAGGTGAAGGTTTCCTCCCACTCTGTGGGATTTCTCTTCACTTCCTTGATTGTTTCTTTTGATGTACAGAAGCCTTTGAGTTTAATGAGGTCCCATTTGTCAATTGTCGACCTTAATTCTTGTGCAGCTGCTGTCTGATTTAGGAAGTCTTTTCCTATGCCTATGTCTTGTAGTCTGCTGCCAACTTTTTCTTCTA